>CP139503.1:218338326-218938326 GCA_021014915.2 Artemisia tridentata subsp. tridentata
ATACAATGCTTTAAAAGTGAAGTTTGATTCTCTTAACCGATCAAAGGGAAAAGCTCCTATTTCAAAATTTTCAACACCAGAAGTGAGTGTTTCGAAGAAGGTTTACACGGGTGAATCTTCAAAACCATTTTCGAAAAAGGTTTTCCAGTTTACAACCTATTATTTGCAAAAAGGAAGGAAGTTTTCGAAGAAACCAAGTTTTTCTGAAACATTTACATCTCAAAAGTTTTCAAATCCAAATGCTTCAAGTAAAATGAAACAAGTTTTTCAAACTCCACACTCTCATTTTACACCGGTAAAGCAAGTGTGGAGACCAAAGCAAAGTTGTTTAAAACCCCCAATTGCTTCAAATGGAAAGAATCAAGTTTTTCAAACTCAACACTCTCGTTTTAACACCGGTAAAGCAAGTGTGGAGACCAAAGCAAAGTCGTTCAAATCCTTTCAAATATTCAATATCAGAATTGCTTTCGCTGCAACATAAGAATGACTCTGCTTTGAACATTCCAAATACCGGAAGGTTTCCATTTATCACAAAATCAATTCTTCACAGAGAACCAATGAGGTTTAACACTAAAAGGAAATCTTCTTCTTCAGATTTTAAAACTCCAAGAGAGACACAGAGTTTCTCAAACAATTTTCAACAGAAAAAGAGTTTTAAATCTCCATTGATTCCACGAGTGTTATTTCAAAATGAAACACCGTTTTTCAGTCCTCGTTGGAATTCAACATTTTTAAATCAGATTGACACAACTTACAAATGGATTTCAAAATTTGGTAAACCCGTTGGCACCGTGCTTAAATGGGTTCCCAAGGTTGTTGTCTAATCTGATATTTTTTCAAATACGACTTCTTAGTACTTCAGCTAAGGACTCGGACTTCAACATTACGACTTGTGCACACATTACAGTGTACAACTCGGGTTTCAAAGAAAGGAAAGTGCCTCGCTAAACCATTATTTAAAAAAAAAACAAACGTGCACTTATCCTACAAAAGGACCCTGTTGCACATTTTAGTGCGACAATCCTAACAGATAAGAAGTTCTCACGCAATGCTTATCAAAAACTTCTTAATCTTGAGGAAAATTTATTCAAAAAATTTCATTTCAAAAGGTTTTTTTTTCAAAACTTTTCAAAATTTTGCTCACGATTTTCAAAACATTACTCCCCAATTCGCTTCAAAGTTTAAAAAAATGTCAAAACATATGCTAGTTTTGAGGGGGAGTATTTAAAAATATAACGTTTTAGTTACCTTGAAGCAAAATTTATTCAAGAATTTTTCAAACCGAAATTTCTTAATCTTTCAAAATTTTGCTTCAAGAAGACTCCTTCCCTCGAACCTTAAAAAGTTTAAAATTCTCAAAACCTATGCAAGTTTTGAGGGGGAGTATTTCAAAAACAAATATGTTCCAAAAGTTCATGCAAATCCGTTTCTCCCTATTAGCTTTCCAAAAACAAAGATTTTAATCAATCGGTATAAAAAATACCATCGAAATGCTATTTTTGAGGGGGAGAAATGTGATTAAAATATGATCGTTATGATATCTCAAAGAGCTCGACTCAGGTATAACTAAAGAATTGACGAGAAAAACAAATGTCAGTAATCAAAAAGACTTGTCCTGGACGGGTAATAATTTCAAGCTAGTCTATCTAGTGATGTAAGCGTGTCTCGAATAGGACTTGTCTTTTTCTTTTGAAAGTTTTCGGATATTAACAAGTTACGGATCTATGATGATGTTTTCTTTGAAGTCTTCTGTTTCAAGAACAAGTCATTTGGTACATAAAATTGAGAAACTGAGATCCGTTTAAGTTTCTTGAGTCGAAAGTATGGGATGAGGACAGTTGGGTGTTTGGATTTGGCTTATAGTTGAAATGGCTCGTGGTTCTTAATCTGAATATGTCGTTCTCTTCTCATTCTTCTTTTTCTTTTATTCTTTATGGTCACTTTTTGAGCAAGAGGCTTGCTCGAAAGTTTGCACGAAAGCTTGGTCGAAAGTTTTCACTAAAGCTTGCTCGAAAGTTTGCACTAAAGCTTGCTCGAAACTTTTAGAGCTTGTTCGAAATATCTTTACAAAAGTTTCTCTTCCTTCCTTTTACGAAATGGGCCTAAGACATAGGCTCATGGGCTTACTTCATAAGCCTACTAATTTAACACTTCGAAAGTTTTGGACTTTTTAGAAATACTCCCCCTTCACATGTGCTCATAAGTTTTTGAGATAAATTTGCACATGTTGGGTAGAGTTCGAACTTTTTGAATTGATTGACTTTCAATGAACAAGACCGAATCACGACAGGCTTACATCACTGGTTAGACCAGCTTGAAGTTATTTCCCGGCCTGGTCAAGTTCACAGAAAGTTTCTTGAAACGGTACACTCTACTCATACAAGTCCTCTTCGAGACACGCTTACATCACTGGTTAGACCAGCTTGAAGTTATTACCCATCCAGGACAAGTCCCTTCGATTACTGACTTTTGAGTTTCGTCAATTCGTAGGTTAAATCTTGAGTCGAGCACATTTGAGATTCTACACACTTAACAATCATATTTTAATCACATTTTTCATTCTCCCCCTCAAAAATAGCTTATTGTATTGTTTTTGAAGAAAAGTTTATTAAAATATGCTTTTTGAGGTTTGTGGGAAGAATTTTACAAGAACGTTACAATTTAGAACAAAGATATTTCAAATACTCCCCCTCAACAAGTGAAATAACTTTTTGAGGTTTTAATTTCGAGAGGGAATACTTGTTCTTTTGAGCAGGATTATGAAAAACTTTTAAAATTTGATCAATTCTATTCAAAAGTAAGAAGCCTTCGCTCTTTACATTAGGATTGAGGCACTGAAGCGTACCTCAGGGTCCTTTCTTTACAAAGAACGGGTTGTGCACTGTTATATGTGCACAAGCCATTGTTTTAATACAAGTTTTGTTTTCTTTTAACAAAATACTCCCCCTCAAATAATGAAGTTTATTTGAGAGATAGTCTTCTTGAGCAGAATTTTGAATCGTATTAAAAAAATACTTTTTGAAAATTCGTGAGATGATTCTGCTCAAGGTTTTAGAAAACACAATCAAGTATTATACAACAAAGAATGCTTGAATATCATATTAGACAACAACCTCGGGAACCCATTTAATCATGGCGCCAACGGGTTTATTAAAATTTGAAATCCATTTGTAGGTTGTGTCAATCCGATTAAAAGATGTTGAATTCCAATGAGAACTAAAAACCTTTGTTTAATTTTGAAATGACACTCGTGGAATCAATGGAAATTTAAAACTCTTTTTCTGTTGAAAATTGTTTGAGAAACCCGGTGTCTCTCTTTGAGTTTTAAAAAATCAGAAGACGAAGATTTCCCTCTAGATTTGAACCGTGTTGCATGAGATGGCAATGGCACTCTTGGAGTCGCAGTACATGGGAATCTTATTGTAAATGTAACCGTAGTCCATCAGCTGTGATCGCATCCAAATGACTTGAGCACAAATGTTGACATGGCTATATATTCCGATTCTGTTGATGACAATGATGTGCAATCCTGCTTCTTTGACTGCCAAGATACAAGTTTGTCTCCTAGAAACTGCACTCCCCCATATGTACTTTTGCGTGTGTCTAAACATCCTGCATGATCAGCATCTGAAAAGGCTATTAGTTCAAAGCCAGAATCCTTCGGATACCAAATCCCCAAATGAATGGTTCCATTTATGTATCGAATGATTCTTTTAACCTCAGAGAGCTGTCTTTCAGTTAGGCGTGACTGATAACGGAAGCATAGATATACAACAAAAACAATATCTGGTCTGCTGGCTGTTAGATACATGAGGGTTCCAATCATACTTCAGTATTTGGTATGGTCAACAGGTGTCCCATGTAAATCAACATCCAGCTTTAGTGATGATACAGACATAGGGGTATTATAAGTATCACAACTTGTCATGCCATGTTTCTTTAAAATTTCAAGAGCATATTTAGACTGACTTAGAAAAATTCCACGGGGTGATTGATGAACTTGGAGTCCCAAGAAGAACGTAAGTTCACCCATCATGGACATTTCAAAATTTTGTTTCATTAATCTTGCAAAAGCATTTGAGTATTTCTTGTTTGTAGAGGCAAAAATAATGTCATCGACATAAATTTGAACAATTAAAATGTCCTCCCCGTGTTTTTGAATAAACAAAGTTGGATCCACAAAACCTTTAGTAAAATGATTGGTAAGCAAGAAAGCAGTAAGTTTATCGTACCATGCCCTTGGGGCTTGTTTAAGTCCGTAAAGGGCCTTCTTGAGTCTGTACACATGGTTGGGATGCTATGGATCCAAGAATCCCTCTGGTTGACTAACGTAAACCTCCTCACGTAGTTGACCGTTCAGAATTGCCATTTTCACATCCATTTGATAAACAACCATATTCTTGTGTGCAACGTATGCCAGAAAAATACGGACAGCCTCAAGCCTAGCCACTGGAGCAAAGGACTCTTCAAAATCAATTCCTTCTTGCTGAGTGAATCCTTTAGCTACCAGACGCGATTTGTTACGAATCACCGTGCCTTCTGTATCTAACTTGTTTTTCCAAATCCACTTCAGTCCGATGACAAAGATCCCATCTGGTCTTTTAACTAATTCCCACACTTCTAGGCGTTTGAATTGGTCGAGTTCTTCTTGCATTGACTCAATCCAGTTGTCGTATGTCAGTGCTTCTTTAATGTTTTTGGGTTTATCTTGACAAACTGTGAGTGCGTAGATGCAGTGTTCAGCATCGGTGTGAAGTTTTTGTCTTGTCATAACTGGAGCTGAGGGATTGCCAATAATGTTTACTAAGGGGTGATCTTTAGTCCATTGATGTGTTGAAGGGTGGTGTTGATAGAACGTATGCCGGGTCCAAATTGCGTGTGGACGACTCTGCAATATCAGGAACGGTTGGAGTCGGTGCAAATGGATTAAAGAAAGCATTTGGGTCATAATCTGCAGGTTCAGGTACTGGTTGTTGGTGTAGATCTTCAGCTGTATTTTCAGTGTTGGAAGCGGTTTGTTCTGCTGTTGATGGAGATTCAATTGGAGGTGCATCTGTTGCAACGGTTGTTGTTGTTGGTGCAGGTGTATCAGGTATTGGAATATTATCAGGTTGTGCAGCGGAACTAGTAGATACATCTGGTGCACGACATGCAAAAGAATCATCAAACAGTGGAGCAAACAGTATTTCCAATTCTTTACGGTTGATGGAAAGAGGTGCAGCCGATTGATATGGAAAGTTAAGACGGTTGGTTGCGGGTCCTAAGCTGTTGTGCTCAGAAGCCATAACATTAAGCTCGGGTCCATAACTGATTTGTTCCGAAGCCATTCCTGTTGTATCTGTAAAGAAAGTAGGAGGGGACAAGATAGAAAACATGGATCCCCACGTGTCACTGGGTTCCAGATGTTAGAAGCATAAAGTTGTAGTTTCAATTATCTTCTTGACACCTGAACACATGCTTTCTATGGTTTTCTCTCTCGCCTAAGGGATAGATGCTGTGGATTTCACATTTGTTTTGGTTAAAATGTCTAAAATCTTTCATGTAGGAATCCACCTAAGACCAATCGTTTTGAAAATTCTACCCGTGGGAACCCACCTAAGGTTAGATCTAGGAGATGTTTTCTTTTTAGGTGCAGCGGAATGAGATGTGGGAGCATCATTTGGTTGAGAAAACCAACGTCCTATATTGATCCACTTCTTAGGTTTCTGAATCTTGTCTGTTGGTTCAACGGGTTTGTTTGGTTTACTTTTCATAGTCGATTGTGCCTTTGCACGTGAATTCACTTCTTGAAGATATTTTGAAACACAGACATCATGATTAGCTTGAAAGATGCATTTCTGACATGTAGGACAGACAAATTCAGCATTTTTGTTGAAAACAGTAAGTTTAGCTTTGTCCTTACACACAGTAGAAAACTGTTTTGTTTTTGGAAAAGAATTTGAATTCCTAGATTGGGCTTCTCTGTGCACATCATGAATGTTTACGCAACTACTCTTAGATGCTAGCCAATTCCTATTTGGTAGTTGAGTGCTCCTAGGTTTTGGTTTGCTACTACTAGCAGTGTTTTGTAATACAGTGGAAGGCATCACACGAGATTTTGAACCTAGAATTCCGTCCTTTTGAAGTAGTGCAATTTTCCTAGCTTTTTCTAGATCATAGTTCTTGTACATGTCATTTATGCCATAAGACTCTTTACTTTTAATGCTCGGTTTAGACACTATTTTCGAACTAATCCTAGATGAGCCAGGTATAATCACGTGTTGGGTTTAGCAGAAACAGATGCATTTTCTTCAGGCCAAGAATGTGGAGTGACTGGTTTTGTCAAATTATTATTCACAACAACTTGGGAGGCAAACCATGGTTTTGAAGATTTTGATCGTTCAGATTTAAATGCAGTTGGTTGCTTAACCACTGATTGATTTCTGATAGGTTGTAGAGATGGTTTCCCCAAGATTGATGGTTTTGCAAACTTAGTATCCACACTCTTGCCAGTTAATCTTCTTAATTTGTTTTGTAAAGAAGAATTTGCAAACACTTTTGCTTGAATTTGAGCTTTTAACTTCTCGTTTTCCTGAACTAATGTATCCACACGATTACTTTGTTCGTTCAAAGATTTATCATTGTGTTCTGAAGTTAAAGTTTTGTTTTGCATTTTAAGTTCAAGTGAGATGCAATGTGCCTCTAGTTTTGAAAGATCTTTATGAAACTCGGCAATAGTCTTTTTGAGAAAAATGTTTTCAGACTCAAGAGTTAGGTTTGATGTTTCAGTTATTTTATTTTCAAGTAAGGACTCAGACTCAGAACATTTGTCTAGACATTGTACAACATTCTGGTCAACCCCTCCTTCATTACTGAATTCAGGTTGCTCAGTTTGTTGTTTCTCATTTGCAGGCATAATATTATCAACAGTAGATTGTACCTCAACCATATGCTCTTTGTCAAAGTTGGGCTCTGTGTCATAGGCGGGTAAACTATCTGCATAGTCAGCATCTATATCATCCCCTGATCTGCTGTTTTCATCCTGCTCTTTTGATTCTGTCCCACTGCTTTCCGTGACCACCAAATTAGCTTCCAATGCTTTAACCATTTTAGCTTGCTCTTCCTGAATCTGCAACTTCTTTTCATTCACTCTTTTGTCATACTCTCGTCTGTGAAGTACTCTTTCAGCAATAGACTTCTCAATCGAATCCATTTGTTGGGTCGGTATGTCTTTGAAAGTTTGAACCTCAATTCGAGTGTATTCTAAAAAATACTTGCATGTCATGACACTGTCAAAATCTGACGATAACCAGGAATCGATGAACTGCTGAAATTGTTCCTTGAGCACTCTAAAGGCGACCATGGATCCATTCTCGTGAAATTCTTCTTTTTCAAGTTGCTTCTCTAGTTGATCCACATTGTGAAACATCGTTTTTGTGAACTTCTCAACGTCTTCTCCAAAGAGTGATGAAAATGCCCGTTTGAATCCATTCTCGGTACGAGTTCATGCTAAGTCTTTGTTTGAGAGGACCTTAAGGTGTGAATGAAGTAATCTACACTATTCCATGCATCTCTTCACTAAATGTGTCTCTATCCCATTCATCTGAGACCTTGATTGATACATTTTCTCTCCCCCTTGATTGTTGCGATGTAATCGGAATAATCAAACTAAAATTTGTAAAGTTGATATATTGCACACAAGGTCGATATAGTGATTTCTTATTTCTCTCCAAAAATTTAATTTGAAAATTTTCTCTCCCAGAATTTGAAATTCACCATAAAATGCAATTCTAAGGTTACTAGAAAATTTTGAGTTTAAAAAATTTTGACGCCAAATTTCACCGTAAAAAATTTCGAATTTTGACCTAAAAATTTGAATTTTGGGCCAAGATTTTCACCGTTATACCAAAATTTGAATTTCGCGTAAAAATTGAATGTTTAGTCTCCCCTAAAAACTAAATTTTACTCAATTTTTTTTTTTTAATTTTTAATTTTTTTATTATTTTAATTTTTTATTATTTTTGGAATGTACTGAAAGATTAACTTGTGTAGTTGTGATGGATCTTGTAAACGTTTAAGAAGTGTGTTGTCTTGATAAGTTAAATTCCTTGTTCGAAATTTTCTGTGCTTGTTCGAAAGTTTGTTCTTGTTCGAAAGTTTGGTTGTTCGAAATTTTTGGTCCTTGTTCGAAAATTTGGTTGTTCGAAATTTTGGTCCTTGTTCGAAAGTTTGGTTGTTCGAAAATTTTGGTCCTTGTTCGAAAGTTTGGTTGTTCGAAACTTTTGGTCCTTGTTCGAAAGTTTCTTTGTTCGAAAGTTTTCAAAGCTTGCTCGAAAGTTTTAGTTTTCGAATAAACTTTCTAATTCGTACGAAATAGAAAGATTCCCAAGAGTCGAAGTGTTTTTCTAACTTATACAAGAAAGAAAAACACCAAGTAGTCCAACAATCCTGAAGATAATGCCTGGAGAGCTAGTTCAAAAGATTAGGGTTTAAGCTAGTTCGAAACTTTGACAGATTTTTGAAAACGATTAAAGCACACTAAAAACTGATTTTAAATCCAAGATTCTTGTACAACTAACATTAAAAACACTAAAAGTAAAAGAAAGTTGCAAACTTTAAAGTTTTTGCGAGAGTTTTTGTTTGTTCGAAACTTGGTAGAACAAGTTTATACGAATAAAAAAAAAATGAACTTTTAACCATAAAGCTTGTAGCTTTCTTGTTCCAGAAGGTGTGTAACACTTATTTGTAATCAAAAGAGTGCTAAAACCTTAGAAAAAACAAGAAAGGAACCAAAGATAAAAGAAAAAACTTGTAGAAGGAGTAAATTTTAAGCCACGAAATCAACACAAAACACCTCTAAATCATCTTCTAGCGAATGATACCACTTGTTGGTCACCAGAATGTAATAAACACACAAGTATAATAGAGAGAGAAAGTAGAGAGAGAGAGATGGTATGGAACTTCTATGGAGAGAATAATGAAAATGAAATAAGCATAAAAGAACCAACAAGATAAATGTATGATACAAGTAGTATTTATAGGGAAGGAAGCTAGGGCAACACACCCTCTTCCTTCCTTTCATGAAATGGGCCTAAGACATAGGCTCATGGGCTTACTTCATAAGCCTACTAATTTAAACTAACATATAAGCCTTATAACTAAGCAACCTATTACATAATTAAATGACCAACACTTGATAATAATAAAACGTATTCCCAACAATCTCCCCCTAAGGGTTGGTCATCAAAGGTTGCTTGACGTCTTCTTTGCTTCTTTGGCTTTGACTTCTTTTGTATCTTTTTTCTTTGTTCTTGTTATAATGATGTTGTAGTCTGCCTTTCATCAAATTCTTTGTCACTAGTATCTTTACGTCTTTTCCACCATGCTTATACTTCTTTTGACTTTGATCTTTGTACTTTAAGTGATTCTCATTCTTTATCTTTGATCATTGACTTTTGAACTTTTTCATTGTCTTAGATGAGATCTTTGTTTTGAACTTTGAAATGACTTTCTAATGTTGGTATGAGCATGTGGAGATGGAATGTCGTTGATGATAATGGTGGTAGTAATGGTCTCAGCTGGAACTCCGGTTCTCCATGTGTACCTGCATGAAAATAGTTAGCAATAAAGTTTCCAGCACTTACAGGTTCGGACTTCGAGATAATTATCAGCATAGTGTGAAAACTCTCTCTAATCCTTACAAAGGCTGTTCCTGAACCGGATACCCCCAAGAGGGCTTACACAGATATACCGAAGTATATCAACGATTCAAGGTGAGCCGCTGGAGTACACCAAGGTATCACAACACAACTGTAGACCGTTTGAAACCACCGCGAACACTAAGCGTAACCCACAAGGGATTACCGAAGTGACCTACTGTCAGGGTTGTTTGATGTTGACCCTAGCAGGATTTCCATTTAATCACTGAGAATTACATTTGTAAATTCTCTCATAAATGTTCTTGGCAGATTGCTAGGATCTGCGTAGGACTCTTAAATTTACAACTTGTATTCTTAATGTTGAATAGCAAGTATAGAAAAGTTTAAGTGTTCCTAAGAGATCTTTTGATGAATCTCATGGCTCTAGACTCGATTAGTGCGTTTTGATTTTACTAGTCGGAGACTGGAGCGGTGTCTCCTGTTTCAATATCAACACAACTCGTAGTGAGAGGTCGATAGATTATGTAGGGTTCCCCGTGAGAATGAAACAAGTCCTTTTGAGAGAACTTGAGTGGCTAGTGCGTCACTGGTTCCATGACGTCTTAGTCTTCAATACCGGTGTCACCTTAGTAACAATCAGTAGCATATGAATTGAACCCGGTTTCTGCCCTAAGGTTGAACATTTGGAGGGCTATTTCTTTTCACCCTTTATCATAACTTTTCTTTTTAATTCTTCAACCCCTTCTTTCTCCTTTCTCATATTTCTCCTTTTTTCAATCATACCTAAGGACTTTCTAGTACTAAACTATTTGGTATTGTCCTTGGGTAGATCCCTCCGGCTCTGGCGGATCATAGAACGTATTTCCTAATCTTAGTCACCTTATAACTCCATGACTATCCTATGTTGCCATAAACCATTCATTTGAAAAATCTCTCGTAGTGTTTATGAATATAAAATACATTTTTTTAACACATTTTACAAAAGTGCTAAATATGAAAAATCTCTCGAAGTGTTAAATTAGTAAGCTTATGAAGTAAGCCCATGAGCCTATGTCTTAGGCCCATTTCGTGAAAGAAAGCCAGGTTTATGAAGTAGGTTTATGAAGAGGCTTGCTCGAATAGGACTTGTCTGAGTAGAGTGTACCGTTTCGAGAGATTTACTTTGGACTTGACCAGGACGGGTAATAATTTCAAGCTAGTCTAACTAGTGATGTAAGCATGTCTCGAATCGGTCATGTTTCACTGAAAATCGATCAATTCAAAAGTGCAAACTCTACCCAACATGTGCAATTTTATCATACAACTTATGAGCACATGTGAAGGGGGAGTATTTCAAAAAAAGCAAAACTCTCGAAGTGTTATCAAAATATGTTTTATAATCATAAAAACTTTGAGAGATTTTACAAAAGGTTTTATGGCATGAGATCAACAAACCAAACTAGGATAATCATGGAGTAATAAGGTGATTAAGGTTAGGTTTAAGTCCTATGATCCGCCAGAGCCGAAGGGATATACCCAAGGACAACACCAATAGTTTAGTACTAGAAGTCCTTAGGTATGATTAAAAAAAAAGGAGTAAAGAAATGAAAGGAGAAATAAGGGGTTGAAGAATTAAAAAGAAAAGTTAAGAAAATGGGTGAAAAGAAATAGCCCCTCAAATGATCAACTTAGGGAAGAAACCGGGTTTAATTCATATGCTACTGCGTGTCACTAAGATGACACCGGTATTGAAGACAAGACATCATGGACCCAGTGACGCACTGCACTCTATGTTGGGAATTAAATTATCTGAAGTTAGTATTGCTGAGAAGAATACACTAACAGTATTAACTGCTAGTGTATAACTTGAGACTGTTGAAGAAATAACTAACAATACTAACTGCTAGTACAACTAAAGGTACTGCTGGAACATAACTGCTTTAGGAGACATTGTAGGAGATAAGTATGGTATAGATTGTGTGTATATCTTATTTATTTAGCTTTATACGGTGTAATACTTATCCTGTAAAGGACTCCTTAGTCTATAAAAGGAGATCCTAAGTTATACGAATATATCAGTCATAGTTTTATTAAGGATTCAAGGTTGATTGTAACCCTAGTGATAGCTAAGATCACTCATATTATTCTCAATAATATTGAATCGTTTGGTGTTAAATTTCTGTGTTCATTATCCAATACAAAGCATTACTGTTTCATTAAACAAACCATAATTCTTCTAAGTGTGGTTAAGTAGATTCCGTATACTTAATCATATTCACTCAAAGTATCTTATACACGTTATACAGGAGTAACATACTAAGTGCAAGATGGAAACTCTTTCAAGCCTTCAACCACTACATCAACAGTTGATGGCAAGGTAACAATCTGATAGCGAACAATGCAAAAATCATACTAAGTACAAAAACCATGTAACAATCTGATAGCGAACAATGCAAAAATCATCTTGTCTTCCCCTCACGTCTCGTAACTCATGCATTCATCCTCAACTTTCTGTTTAAACCTTATGCCAAACTCAAAGTATATTCAAAAAAAGTCGAATCAAAAACCAAGAAGTATATCATGCGTTTAGAATAATCACTCACTGAATATATAAGATTCAATTTAGTAGCATGCAAAATACGACTTGTCTAATAATCCACCGACCCATGATCTCTTTAAATATACCAATTATATATTGCACACAAACTTAATAAACTAATAAGTTGATAAATAGCAGCATGTAACCCACAAAGAGCAAAACAAATAAATCCTCTACACAACCGACCTAACCTTAATTAGTACGAGGTTTGTGAATTGACAATCAGGAATATTATTGATCGATAGCACATGCACAAACTTTCCTTAACCCTTGGCAGCTTTAACCCTTAACCTTGTAACCATGTCCACCAAGATAAATGACTGTGTTAGGAATATAAATATTCACATGAAAGACTCGGTCACCCCGAGTATCTATTAGCATTAAGTAGCTCGTAGGATTATTAATATTTGTTTTGATATCCTAACACCATGGAGTCGGGTCGGGTCTTTACCCACTGTCAGCCCGGTCCATAGCCTACTAGAGGCGTTTATTTCATATTATAAATACCCTCTCCCACCAAAAGAGAGGGTTGGACCTTTCATTAGTTCATTCTAATAACTTTCACTTTCTCTTTCTAAAAGGCTCCCATCTCACCTTCTTTCTCTCTCTATACACGACCAAACATCAACTCTTGATTGTGTTATGTGTTTTGAATACTTACAATTGGTATCAAGAACCATGGTTGATTAGTTTGATAGTATGATTCTAGAATTTGCGGTTCATTTTTAGTGTTTTTATTGTTTTTTTTGTTCGACTGGAAAAGTAAGAAAACATCAAGATTTGATCCTAATTGGTGCTTAGATTTGTTAGAAGTTTGTACTTTTATGTGGAAAACTAGAAGGGGGTTGAATAGTTTTACAGGTTTTTATGTTCTTTTAAGACTTCTTAAAACTTTACTTATGAAAAACCGTGATTCGAATCTTATGTGCAATCAATCAACACCAATATGTACTACACACTAAACTAAGTAATAATAAGTAATAAAAGTAAAGAATAGAGATGGAAAGATCAAACCGGGACAAAAGGATTTATAGCGGTTCGGCTACGAAGCTCTTCTTCGCCCTACTCCACTCCCCGAGTACCACACTCGAGAGTTTCAAGCACTATTGTTAGGAATATAAATATTCATATGAAAGACTCAGTCACCCCGAGTATCTATTTAGCATTTATGTAGCTCGTAGGATAATTAGTATTATTAGTATTAGTTTAGTTATATTAGTATTTGTGGAGTTGGGTCGGGTCTTTATCCACTGTCAGCTCACTCCACAGCCCACACAGGGCAAATAGGCTAGTAGTATAAATACCCCTTCCCATGTGTGGGAAGGGTTGGACCTTTTCACACACTTAATCTAATATCTCACAAGTTTATCTCTCTAAAGGTTCCACTTTCTCTCTCTATTTCTTCTCACCAAATCTGCCAAACCACAAACACCACATGTGTTATGATTTATAAGTAGCCTACAATTGGTATCAGAGCCATGGTTAGGTTTGTTTGATTTTGTGTGCTTGGATTCGTGGTTTCTATTTGCTCGTTTTTTTCTTTTTTGGTTCGAACATTATTTCAAGAAAGTTACTTTTGGTTCGAATATCATTCTGGTTTACATACACACTTGTGTTTTGGGCTTTGACAGTAAGGATTTGGGTTGTTTGCTTAATTGATATAACATTCTTTTTGGGTTACATGTTTTGGGATTTGTAGGATTTGGCTTTGACAGTAAGGATTTGTGTTTTGGGTTTACATGTACACTTCTTGTCTTTCATTTTTTTGGTTCGAACATAACACAATCTGATCTGTTACATTAATTGATATAGCACTCTTGGTTGCGTTTTGTGTTTTCCATTTTTCTCGTGTTTTATTTTCTTTGGTTCGAACAGTATTTCAAGAAAGCTCACTGATTGTAATTGTTTGTGGGGTGATTTACTAAAGTCCCTGGTGTTCTACTCATTATTTAGTGGCTGTTCTTGAAAGATTGAAGTTGCACTCTTGGTTGCGTTTTGGTGAAAATGCCACGGGTCAAGATTTGAGGTTAAAAGTGAGTTTTAAAATGTTGTTCTTGGTTGCGTTTTGTCTAAATGCTTGACTGCGTTTTGTGCTTTGAAGACATGGAAAGCGACTTTTGACTGCGACTTGTGGTCCACAACTTGTTGTTTAGTGGTTGCGATTTGACCTTTGGGTTTGAGTCTGCGTTTTGGGTCACAGCATATTGGCATTGCGTTTTGAATTGTTTCTTGACTGCAACTTGTACTCAAAAGAAAAAAAAAATAGTTGCGTTTTGCCTGGTTTGGTAGTTTACGATTTGGTTTATTGCTGAAATGGGAAAGTGACTATACTATCTGTTGCGGTTTGTCTCTTTGCTCTTGCGTTTTGACAGGTAGAATCTGAGTTGCGTTTTGTCCTTAAATATTTACTCCTGATCAAGATTGCATTTTGTGCATTCTTGTTTAGTCCTCATTAGTCAAACGCTGATCATAACTTGTTTTTTTTTCCAATAAGGTTAAAAAAGAACAAATCCAAATCAACATGTGGTTTATTCACCCTTTTTTTCTATTTACATAACAAATTCTTTTTTATTCTTTATTCACTACAAACCAATTTACAACAACAAAACCAAATCCAAACCGCTACTTAATCAACTTCATAACAACAATATACATCAATTAACAGTCGGCTTAACTAGATCTTAACAACAATCAGTCCCATATAAAACAAATCACAAGATCTCAGTCATCTCCTTTTTGCATCCAAGATTCGTTAACAAATCGAAACCTAAGAGATTTAAACATCATAGATCTGTTTTTGAAGTATAACCTTCTCTTTAATATCCAAAATCTCAAAGGAAAGAACAAAAACTACAAAGTTTCATTCCCCTCTTTCTTTCTATTTAAAACAAAAACATAAACAACACCCTACCTGTGACATTGCTTGCAAGACTTTAATAGCATCTTTCAGGTCCTTGTGTGTTCTTCGGCTGTGAATGAAATCAAGGGTTTGTGTTTGTGATTCGTATTTCTTACAAAGGAAAGAAACAAAAGAGAGTGTTTTTGTTGTTGTTCGGATTTATCAAGAAATAGAGAAAGCTGCGTGTGGTTTGTGATATTATGGAAGACAGTGATTGCGTTTCATCTTCTGTGGAGTATTATTGTGATTAGGGTTAGTTAGGCGTGATTAGAGTGTATCTTATACACAAAATTAGGGTCAATAGGAGTATGATTGGGCTTGAACCGGATTTTTCATTGGGCCGTGTTTAATTGGGCTGCTTGTGTGCACTCAGAAATTTGTCTTTGGGCATATTGTTTGGACAGATAACACAAGGATGATTTCTTTAAGTTTGTTTTTTTTCTTTTCTTTTTCTTTTGGGGCTGAATATCTTTGGTGTAAAATCTCAAGGACGAATTGTGTTTCTCTTAAATTGGTTAGTTTGGAATAAATCCTTGGGTGTAATTTTTGGACAACGAATTTGATTGAGCCTCAAGAATCCGTGATTGAAACTTATTTTGGGTTGTGATATCTTCGAGTTTATTGGATATAACTACGGTGGTTATTTGGATTCACTTAAACTCTTCCAACCATAATCAAAAAACTGTTCACAAAGTCTAACAATCAATCACCACCCTCAACACATAATCACTAATCATAACACATTCAAGTAATCATTATCCTTTCACGGTTTATTCTTGATTATTGTAAAATCCCGCGAAAGAATCTATTTCTCGGTTTAAATCATAGAATTGTAAAATCCCGTGCACGTTTACATCATGTCTACTACTTCAGATTCGTTCATATCTGAGGTACTCAAGTTGTACGACACGCATGATAAACAAAAGAATTCCAATCTTGTACAACAAATAAACGTGTGTGATTATGATAATGCTAATATGGAATCTTTGTGCTCGAATTCTCAAGAGAAAGAGTTTCATCAGTCACTAATGTTTCCTAATGCAAAGGAAAGTTGCATTGAATGTTTTCGACCACTTCATTCACATCTCAAGGTTCTCTTTGAACAACCTGGATACTCGGGAGGATACAGACGTGCATTCGCATCACTCTTTGGTCAAGATGTTCAGACTTTCACAGTCAAAATGATTCTGTATTTGGATCAACTTGAACAACAACTTGACAAAGTAGAATTTTCTGAAGATAGATCCATGGCTGCCTTGTGTGTGATCAACAACCAATTCCAAGTGTTCATTGATTCGCAATTCACTGAGGATTATGATTATGACAGTCAAATGACGGAAAAGTGTTTTGCTAATTACACTGGAATCGAGGTTGACATGTTTAGAATTACACTACTCCAGCTCATGAGTAAGGTTAAGGAGTTCATTAATGAAAGAGCACAACACATGGGGAACGGGACAGAGTCAAATAAGCATGATGATAGCAACAGCTCAGGGATTGATATCACACATGGTGTGGATACAGATCTCAGTCCAGTAAATCACCAAGTACCATCTGCTGAGGTACATCTGTCTGATCAACATAATGTTCTTTCTAATGAACAACATCATACTGATCAAATTAAATCTACTTATGACACATATCTGTTGGAAAAGACTGATAGCAATATCACCTCTGATTCAACAAATATGAGTCATAAGGGGGAGAAATTGATCAGGATGCTGAACATGATGATGCGTCAAGTTCTTTGCTTACGGCTGAGTGTTTCAAATCAAATGATATGGTTGAAAAAGAAGTTTATAATGAACTTTCAAACAGATTTTTACAACTTGAAAAACATTGTATTTCACTTGAAATCTCAATGCAACAAAAGGAAGAAAGTCTTCAAACTAACCAACCATGTAGAAATCCAGAATTTCCTGAATTCCGCGAATTTTTTATGATAAACGATTTGAAAGCTCAGCTACAAGCCAAAAACTTAACGATCAACAACCTGAAAAAACGTATTGCTGAGATGTGTGATATGCATAATGAACTTAAGGCTAAACATGACAGTGATGTTATTGCAACAAAAATTACTGAATTGGAACATAAAGTGGCTGAATTACTTAATGAAAATGAGACTTTGAAAATTCATTGCAAAGAACAGTGTGATTCAATCAAAGAAACGAAAACTAAGACTGTAGAGCAAACAACCTCTTTGATTGCCAAAAATGATGAATTCAAGGCTCAACTTCAGGAAAAGGGTTTTGCAATTGCAGCGTTGAAAAACGAGTTAAGAAAATTGACAGAAAATGGTGTGAACACTAAGTTTGCAAAACCATCAATCTTGGGGAAACCAGTTTTACAAACACTTAGAAACCAATCAGTTGTTAGACAACCGACTACGTTTAGATCTGAACGACTAAAATCTTCAAAACCACGGTTTGCCTCCCAAGTTGATTCGAAACAAGTTTTGTCAAAACCAGTCACTTCACAATCTAGACCTAGTGAAAAGGAATATGTTGTTGCCAAACCTCATCATATGAGTACCTCTAGTTCTTCTAGGATTAGTTCAAAGCGTGTGTCATTTGTGACACAAAAGGAACACGTTAGACATAAAAACTGTGTTCAGATTTACAACCTAGAGGATGCTAAGAAAAACACACATGAAAAGACTAGGAATTTGCCTGTTTCTAAGAGTAGTTACGTATCGATTAAAGCAATTCCTGTAGTAGATCACTCTAAGAATTCTAGATCTTTTTCTGACTCCAAACACTTTGTTTGCTCAACTTGTCAGAAATGTGTTTTTAAGGCGAATCATGATAATTGTGTAACAAAATTCCTGAAGGAAGTAAATACTCGTGCTAAGGTTCAATCCTCTAAGACTAGAAACAAAAACAAGCCCGTAGAACCAAAGAGGTATATTCAGAAACCTGGTAGGCAGATTGCTATAGGACAAAGGTTTTCTCCCAACAAGTCTGTCACTGTGCATGAGAAACCAAACACTCCTAGATCTTGTTTTAGGTGGATACCGACGGGTATAATTTTTAAGATTGTTGGTCTTAGATGGATACCTATTAGAAAGATGTTCACTGAGTGCAAAACCAAGGTTGACAGTGAAACCCCAAATGGTTTAAATGCTGATATCACTAACCCATATAAATGCAAACAAACTCTTAATGTCAATGCAGGAAGTCTTTACTTAAGTGCAGGTACATCATTCACTCCTATTAAGGAAAGACTCAGGGTTTGGGTACCAAAAAGACTGATATCTCATGACTTAGGGGTTCAAGCAATTCAAGCTTGATGAACATCAATGACAATGATGTCTGTTCACATCAATTCTGGCCTCGTTCTTCATCGACAATGAGGTTTGAACACTGCAGTTCAAGCCTCGGGCCTCAATGTCAACATAATGGCGTCTGCTGATAACTCTTCAGGCCCCGTTCATCAAAGAAAAGAGAAGTGTACGCTTAAGTGCGCTTTATCTTCGGAAGAAGAGAAATCTTCTTGTTTATGACCATTCTCATCAACAAGCTTCATGCTCTTCCCATACACATTCAGTCATCAAGTGGATCAACGTACATTGGAGTATATTCTTATTCACTTGTTCTATCAAAAATGGCAACCTCCAATGCAATTTTTGAGGGGAGAAGTGTGAATAATCTACATGTCAATCATCAAGTGGAGTCACTTACCGTTGATGGTATTCTTATTCACTCGTTCAATCAAAAATGGCAGTCATATGCAATTTTTGAGGGGGAGAAGGGTGAATAAACAAATTGCCAGTTATCAAGTGGATCTACTTACCGTTGATTGTATTCTTAATCACTCGCTCAATCAAAAATGGCAGTCATATGCAATTTTTAAGGGGGAGAAGGGTGAATAAACCACATGTTGATTGTGATTTGAGAAATGGTCATACGACTCTCCTTCAACACCTAATGTTCCACTTATTCCTCAAGGTGTTGATAATGACTTTCATGATATTGAAGCTGCACGCTTGAATAATGATCCGTTCTTGGGTATTCCTTTCCCAGAACCAGGTTCTGAAGAATCTCCTTATTCACGGATTGTTGTTCCTTCCAATGTGCACTCTGTAAATCAACCACAAGAACATAAAGGAAAATGTCGGCTAAAACGTCAAAACGGCTAAGAGTTTGGACATGGAATGTCAAGTGATTACGGAGTTTATTTGGCATCCCTTATTTGAGATTGAAGTGGGTTTCACGAAGGATTCTACTTATTTCATCATCGAGACTTCATCTATCGATTGATGACTTGCTTGAAGTTATAAAATTTATGATTGGGACTTGGATTATCTAGTTATACCTGATGTAAGGAGTTACATTGTAGTTCTCACGGGTTATAGCTATCACTTCAAGGAGTTACATTGTAGTGCTCAGTGTCACACGCAGATGCAGATGTGGATAGTCTCAAGAGGTGTTGTACTTGCTTTGGCTCTTAGTTGAGTGTATAAGGGTACTCAGGGGTTTTCTTCTGCATCGTTCTTCAATCAACAACAGTGCAAGCTTAAGTAACAAATTCGGGGAATTCTTTGTCAGTTTCAAGTTTGGTATATCGGGTTTGCTCCATCAGTTATCACTTCAAATAGCCTACTTAAGGATTGGTAAAGATAGTCAGAGAGAGTTTCGGTAGCGGTTGATTCTCACTTGATACATTTGAGCCAATTTTGTTCTTCTCACAAGATTTCAAGTATATGTGCGTAAAATGTGTTGCTGATTCTGAGGTATCAAAACCAGCAAGGGGAAGGAGACATACATCTGAACGCACAATGAGTACACGTGATGAACTTTATACTTCTTCTTAATTGAAGTTATTTTGGGAAGACAAATGTCATAACCGCAAAGAAAATCAGTGTTTTAACTTGTGGTTTTTGGTGTATTATTCCAACTACGTGGGGGAAGAGATGTAAGAAACAGTTTCTGATGATAAAAGAGGTTCTCAATGGCAATTTCCTGAAGGGAGAAAAGGGGATTTTCGGGTCTTAATTGATCTTGATGTTACGTTTTCGACTTCATTTATGGGATTGAGTGTGTACTTCTGGTTTTTGAGCTTCATATAATGAGACTGATTGCATCACTTCAACTACTTGGGGGAAGTGGTCTCTGGATACTTTTGGTATGCATTACTTCAGCCTTCAGTAGGAAGAAATATGAGAAGAATTATTCAAGTGTGAGATGATATGTTGCTGATCTATTTGATGATCCCCCGAACGAAGTATCACGATGATTATTCTTAAAAGGAGCAGCAATATTTGATGTGGTTTGCTACGGATTCCGCTGTGGACTTAACGAATGTAAGCTTGAAAGAGAGCTTTGAAACTGCTCAAAAAGAAGATTGTCGGTTTGGGGGGAAGCTATCAAAGCTTCACATTGAGAAGGCTCAAGTTCAGACGATTATTCAGGAGCCTCGAAAGCTTTGGTGGTGAAAGTTTAAGAGATGTTGACTACAGACTTCTACAACGTACAGAACGATATCCTTATTTCAGTATTCATGTCAACATCTTCTTAAATTGAATAATATAGTTTGTACATATCTTAAACCAAAATGTAAATAGAAAAATATACGGTCCTAGAAATGTCATTCAATAATGACACGGGACTTTAAATGAAGCTCGAGCAGAAGTTAAAATGAATTGTTAAAACATGTCATGATGGCTTGCAGTTACTTCAGACTGTAACCCGTTCTTCATTATGGGGAAAGCACGTCGCCAAAAAGACGGCTGTTCCTCCCACTGGGTGAAGTTCACCCGGGCATGGATTACTTTATATCCATGTTTCTTCGATTTGATGTACGTTTCAGTGCATCATTTCTCGTATAAGAAGAGAAGTCTTCTTTACATCACAAACACTTTCTCATCTATGATTCTTCAGGAGAGTTTTGGTGTTTCATAAGGTAATAACTGGACTCAAATTTTCACAAATACTTGATGCTCAATTTAATGTCTACAGCTCTTTAAATAGAAAACGGGTCATTAATTGAGGGGGAGAGTATTTGTTCAAATTTCTGACACCTCCTTAAACTTTGTGCAACATCAGTAGTGTTCAGACACTCTCCCGCTTAGATTGAGGGGGAGCATTGTCTCGTTCCATTATCAGCATATATTAAACCTGACCACATTTTCTCCCACATTTTCTAAACTTATTTAAATCAATTGGAATCACAAATCTCAAATGGTTTGAAATTTTTGATCGGGGGAGAGAATGTGATTTAAATATGAAAACTGATAAAATGTGATCTTTTGGACTCAAGTGTAGGCTCTCTCATATGTGCTAAACTCTTTCATATAATCGATGCACATATTGAGGGGGAGCGAATGATTTATGATGGCAATTGTGGAAGAATACCAAAGACCGACCATTTTACTTAATGTACTAGAGTTATAAGGATGGTAAGGTTAGGTATAAGTTCCCACAATCCCGCCAGAACCGGAGGGATCTTCCCAGGGACAATCCTCTAGTTAGAATAGAAGTCCTTAGGAACGATGAAAAAAGGAGAAAAGTGAGAATAAGGGAAGAGTGCCGACTGAGATGGAACTGGGACTGGAACAAACCCAACAAGGTTCTAGTGATGAAGTCTCGGTAAACGCTGAAGGGGTTGAAGAATGAAAAAGAAATGTAAAGATAAAGGGTGAAAAGAAAGAAGCCCTCCTTACACTTTAGGCAGAAACCGGGTCAATACGTATACTGTCAGAATCACTTAGTTGATTGCTGACATTGAAGACAAGTATCATTGACCCAGTGATACGCTGCACAACCCTCCCTAGCCACTCAAAGTCCCTCAAAGGACTCTTGTTTCATTTTTCACGGAGATCAATACATTTCTATCGTCTCTCTCACTCCGAGTTAGACGATATTGAAAAGGTGGCAGTCCTCTCCAGCCTCCGATCACTAAATCAGAACGCACTATTGAGTCTAGAGCCAAGAGATCATCCATAAATCTCATTAGGACACATTTCCAATATGCTTGATGTTTCATACACCGTGAAAAGTAAGAAAACATATATTAAGAGTCCTACGCATTATCCTTGTGGTATTGCCAGAACATCCGAGTGATACGTAAAGTATTCACAATGAAGATGGAAATCCTTCTAGAGCCAACATCAAACAAGCTCTTGGTGGGTGACATGTGAGATCCTTCATGGATCAAACTTGTGACAACTGGAAAGAAACGATGGGGCGATTCGTATTTGAATCAAACTTGTTCCAGGAAATGAATTGACGATCTCATTAATCAGTGGGTATTTAATTCACTGATTCACTCTACCGTGCTGTCTGCTTTGAGACGTTCCGGTATGAGAACATGCTTAGTATGATGATTCTGACATTAATTTGTTGGAAGACTCATTACTACAAGCTGGAAATTCCTGTCAAGGAGAATCTTCTTTAAAGGGGATTCTACCTGATCACAGGTCGGTCCTCACAGAACCGAAGGTTAATCCAACCACACCGGGCGAATGACAAAGCCATATTCGTTCCCCAACTTTATTGCTAACTGTTTTATTTCAGATTCATATAAAGATAGTGATGGTGGTACCTGATTCCAGCAGAGACATGTCAATCCACACTCCATGCTCACACTTCCAATTCATTATCAAAGACATCATGATAGCTGAAAGACCTACAACACAGCTTCCGCAACTCTGATGATAGTTATCATGATCCAGAAAAGTGTGAGCATGCGAGTCCAAAGGTCACAAAAATCACATGGAGCCAATATTACTACAGCGGATGAGCTTGGAGATTTACGGTGGCTGATGATCTCAAAGAATGCTCAAAGATCACAACATCATATGGTAACAATACCGCAACAAGATGACTTGAAGACGTATGTTGGATGATGACCTCAAAGAATCCTAAAAGATCATCCAAGACAAATGAACAGTCATCAAAGGTCCACTGCTGAAAGTACAAAGTGTGCTGAACTTGAAGAATCAAAAGACAACGAGCTAGGAATTTACGGTCATGTAACAGAATGCTAGAATTCAAAGTGTATTTTCCGGGGTGACCTCCCTTAGGGGGAGATTGTTAGGAATATAAATATTCATATAAAAGACTCGGTCACCCCGAGTATCTATTTAGCATTTATGTAGCTCGTAGGATAATTAGTATTATTAGTATTAGTTTATTATATTAGTATTTGTGGAGTTGGGTCGGGTCTTTACCCACTGTCAGCTCACTCCACAGCCCACACGGGGCAAATAGGCTAGTAGTATAAATACCCCTTCCCATGTGTGGGAAGGGTTGGACCTTTTCACATACTTAATCTAATATCTCACAAGTTTCTCTCTCTAAAGGTTCCACTTTCTCTCTCTATTTCTTCTAACCAAATCTGCCGAACCACAAACACCACATGTGTTATGATTTATAAGTAGCCTACAACTATGTCAACAACCTCCCTTTAGGCGGAGAAAATCGTACACGTCGCTTATCCTATTTCTGACACTAAGCTAGATGTCGAGTGCTAATCTTAGCTAGCACCAGTCTACCATGATCCACTTGATCCTTTCTACTTCACACACTTAACACACAAGACTCAATCTACCCGATCTACCTATGATCCACTTGATCAATCACACATGCCCAATGGCTTCAAGAGATCTCCAAGATCTCAAAAGATCACAATAATCAACTCTCACTTCACTCAACCTATTCTATCTACTCTTGATCTTCTTGATCAATCACACTAGCCCAATGGCTTCAAGAGATAATCATTATCTCTATAAGATCTCAATGATCTTCACTCACTCTCTAACAAAAGAAAAATGATCTTGATGTATGCTATGATACAATCAAGTGTGTAACAAATGTTACAAATGCCCTAACTACAACTATAACTCTGGTATCTTCTTGGATACCTTGAGTTCTTCTGTTTCACTTGAAGAGGAATGAAGAGGATCTCTAAGTTGGATGATTGGATCACTCTTGAACAAAATAAAACTAAACTAAATGATCAAGAAAAGAAAATGTGAAGAGAGTATTAAACTCAGAAAGTTCTGTGTGAAAAAGGATGCCCAAAATCTATGAAGTGGGTTGGTATTTATAGGCAAAAAAAATATGGCCTTTATAAAGGGACGGCTCCACTAAATCATACATGGCTCCACTAAATTTAGTGGAACCATGGAGCCGTGTCAAACAAAAACGCTCCTCTTTTGGTCTTTTCTGGTGAAAACTTATTTGGGGAAGTTTGGAGCTGATTTTGGGGGGAAAATAGCTTTTATGTATTTTAAACTTATTTTTCCATTAAAACATTTCTTAATTATTCAAAAATAGTTTTTAAAGTATATTTTTGAAAGAAATGTTTTGTCACATAAAAATGTGAAGTCTTAAGCACAAATTCACTTCTTTGATCATTAGTCAAGTTGTAAATTCGTTCTAGAGTGATTTGTGTAGAAACGGGATCTTCCGATTAAAAACTTGTTTACGTTAATTTTAACGTAACATGTTTTCACATTTTGTCATCCTCAAAACGTGAAGTTATCGAAAGATAGAAATAACGTTTTTAGAACATTATTTGCATCAACAATCTCCCCCTTTTTGATGATGACAAAACATAAACTCATGTTAAGTTAAAATTAGTTTTAACAAGTTTTTAATGAGTTTACTCCCATTTCTCCCCCTTTTTGTCGAAGCAAAAAGGTTGCGAAAGCTCTCCCTTGATGTATACTCCCCCTCGTTCGGAGGACACCAAGGAATCGAGCAATGATTCGCGCTACAAAACAAGGTTAGACAACAAATATACAAGATCTAACATGTAGCACTTATGACAAATATCCAACCACAAAAATGACTAAGTAGCCAAGCCCCCAAAAATAAAACAACCACATAAAAGAAAACATCCATTCATAAAACAAACAAGTGTCATACATATGTATGACTACATAATAAGCATAAAAGGAGACAACAAGAAGCCTAAATCCCTTATGACCAGAGGCAAGCTTCATTTCCAAGAGGGGTCCTAAAGGTTTATTGTTGAAAAACTAAACATTAACATGTCTAGTTTTGTGGGCTAGGAGGTGGTGGAGATGGTGGCATCATTTGGGGTAGTGGTGGAGTCAAAAGATGTTCCACATAGGAGAACATGAAGTGAATTTCATCTCTCAAGGAAAAGATGAGGTTACGGTTGTAGAGGCAACAAAGGCAATTAGCACTATGTAGATCAAAGGGATGGGGTTGGATGGGTTGTGCCATGATAGGGGAAGGAGGTGGTGGTGAGTTTGTTGGTGATGAAGTTGGCATGGCATAGTCCAATGGAGTTATGGGTGAGAGTGTGTAGTCCATTGAGGATGACATGGTGTTGAAGGAAGGAGATGATGAAGATGTTGTGTAGGTAGAGGATGTTTTGGAAGGTGCATTAGGTGGAGGTGGTGAATTGGGAGTGGCTTGGGAAGGTGGTGTTGTCACTTCATCATCTTTTGTAAGATCCACAAAGAGAGGCTTTGATGGTGGTCTTACGGTTATCCTTGGTTTCTTTGAGATGTGGGTTGTGGATCCTTGTGTGGATGACATGGCGTTTGGGTGATGTGAGGTTGAAGATGAAGTGCAAGATAAGCTTGCAATGGTGAGGCCTTATATAGGCAAGATGGGTGAAATTTGAATTAAAGTGGATGGTAGTCCTAAGGTGTAGCAAGGGAATCTTAGGTTGTTTGTGAGGTTGAAAATTTTGCAGGTTTGAGGTTAGGGTTGTAGGGATTTAGGAGGAACAGTGAAAATCCATCAAACAGGGGCACGATTCCTCTAAAAATCACACGGTATCGTTAAATTTAACGGTACTGTGGCCTATTTAACGGTACCATGACACTGTTGTCACGAATTTTCCTATGCAGGCTAGTTCTGGGCAGCTAGAGGGATGTTTTCTAGGGGAACTAGTTCCTGGAAATGATAGTGCCTCAAATCACTAAAGATTTATTTGCCTAATATGTCCCATATCAAGCTACTTCTAGCACATAAAGATTATCATGTAATTTTCCAAGATAATCATAAGCATGCAAATATAAGAGACAAAATAAGCTATCATCCAAATATCACATAAAATATTCATGCAAGGTGATAGATTAAATGTTAAGCATGCAAGATAACAAATAGTATTAATCCCTAATATAATCTATCATAGATAAATCCTAATAGATATGTTAATCCCCTCCTAACTACTTATGACTTGAGCTTTCTCTCGTTTTCATCACACTCTCGTCTTGAGCATGCATCTCATTCTCATGATTTGGATCATCAAAGGGTGCATAGTGGGTGGAGGATTCGGAAATGAGAATGGATGAGACATATGACTCTTTTAGGGGTTTCATGACGGGATCAAAGAGTGAGTATTGAGGACCACTAAGGTATGGGTGATAGTTTATGAGGTAGTGATAGAGACGAGTTAGGAACATCCCATAGGGTATCAATTTATTTTTGTTACCCTTGAGATGTACAATTCGTTTGGCGAAGAAGTATGCGAGATTGTATGGTTGTTGGGTTAGGAGACAGTAAATCATATGAGCACAACACGCCGGAAGTTGCTCACGATTTCCTGTTAGACTTAGAACATTTTCTCGCAGGATGACTGCCCAAGAAAGTAGTTCATGACGAACCTCATCCAAACGAATTTTCGTTGGATTTGGGTAAGAGGAGGAGTACTTATGAGTACGGATGAGTTTGGTAAGTTCGGTTGTAGAGGGTATGAATGAGCAATACGGACTATACTCTTCACGATAGTTAAAAAGGGACTCAAGACACCAATCTTCAGTATAGGCACATTGCCCGTGATTGGGAATTCGGAGAATTTGAGCAAATTGCTCAAGAGTTAGGACAAATTTGAAATTTCGGACCCAAAACCAAAGTGACAAAGACTAATCCTCGTTACGTACGAGTTCAACTTGTCGAAAGAATTCCAACACAAAATGAGGACAAATGTGCTCATTGATGTGGAGTAAGCAATCGAATCCTATAGCTCTAAATTAAGTGCTGATATCCCTATGATAAACTAAGGATGGATCAACGACTCGACCTTCATGAAACCGACGGGTTTCAAGATTGACATAGGTACGAATATGGTTACCGGGTGTTGTGGGTTCATGAGAGATTTCGGGTGTATAGGTATCGGTTAGAAGGTGATCAAAATCATACTCATGAGACATTTTTGTTTCCTATAAGAAAAATTTTAGGAAAAATTAGAATTAAAAGTAGTTGCATTAAAGACACGTGCCTAGTGTGTGCCTATATGCAGACTATGTGGAGGTGCGGTAATCTCAACTCAAGAAATAAAAATAATGAGATTACCCAAACACTCCTAATTTTACTTTTTCTCAAACAAATATGTCGAAAAGTACATATTGATTATGTAATTAGATCAATATTTGTGAGATCATGTATGCATGAGAAAACGTTTTTGGTTTGCATCAACAATGCACAAAAAATGTTTCATGATCCTAGTTTCGTGAAATTTTTCGAAAACAATGGAATTGGGGTGTTTGGCGACTTCAATGTTTTGGCGCCAAAAGTTTTGAAAAATTTGAGTGTTGATGACTTCTAATTGCAAGTTTCCTAGACATGATTCCTCTTAAATCTATTTAATAAAGACTAGATCTCAATTAAAATATGTGATTTAAGTGGGTTTATGAAAATCCTATGTTAAGGGAATCATATATTGTCTAATCCTAGTACTAATTTAATAAAGACTCAAAAATTGAAAACCCCAATTCAATTTTCATGTATGAGCAAACCCTAGACTCAAAATTAAGGAAAATTAGAGTAAGATAACTTACAATTTATGTTGAAAAAGTGGAAGTGATTGATAATCTTGAAAATCAATGTCTTGAATATGATCTTGAAGAGGTGTAATTGAATTTTGGGTTGTGAGGTTTGGTTGTGACAGCACTTGCAGAAGTTGAGAAGGTTTGAATTGGGTAATGTGGGAAAAAAAAAAGGGGACTGAAATACGGGATGTATCAGATACACAGTTCCACGGTACCGTTAAATTTAACGATGCCGTGCCACCTTTAGTGGAGCCGTGATCTGATGGGATGAAATTTCATCCCATTTTGATTTTTGACGAATAAGTCTCGCTGTTTTAGTGAGACTTTTTGACACGAGGAAAGAATTTATACTTAATAAATTCTTTTGACGAGGGGAACCTAGTCTAGAGGAAAAGAGATGACTTCAAAGAGTCATGAGATGAGACACACGAGATGACTTCAATATTTCCCATGAAATATTGATATAGTCATGAGATTTATGGAATATGTTCCATCATTCCTAGACCTAGACGAAGGTAATTGAAGGATTATCGTTTGAGAGGTTTGGTTAGGATGTCAGCGATGTTGTCTTGAGAAGGAACTTTCTCAATAGAAATGTTTCCTTTCTGAACGTTATCGCGAAGGAAGTGGTGACGAATTTTGATGTGTTTAGTACGGGAGTGTTGAACGGGGTTTTTGCTCAAGTCAATAGCACCTTTATTATCGCACATAATGGGGACGTCATCTAAATGGATGTCATAGTCATTAAGGGCTTGTTTCATCCATAGTGCTTGTCGACATGCCTTTCTGGCACTTACATACTCGGCTTCGGTCGTGGAGATAGCAAGAGCCATTTGTTTATTAGAGAACCAAGAAGTTAGACAACAACCCATGAAGGTACAAACGCCACTCGTACTTTTTCGATCCACCTAATCTCCCGCATGATCAGAGTCGGCATAGATAACTGTTTCTACACCGGTCCCCTTGGGATAAAATAACCCCAAGTGTATAGTGCCTTTAATGTATCGGAAGATACGCGTAACCGCTTCAAGGTGAGAGGTTTTGGGATCCTCTCGGAAGCGAGCACAAAGGCAGACACTAAACGATATCGGGCCTACTTGCCGTGAGGTATAGTAAACTTCTTATCATACCTCTATACTTAGTGCTATCCACGGACTCACATTCTTCATCTTTCGTGAGTTTTATTTCCGTGGACATGGGAGTTTTCATGGGCTTAGACTCTTCTAAACTAAACTTCTTAAGCATCTCCTTACTATACTTAGATTGGTTAAAGAAGATACCATCTTCCATTTGTTTAATTTGTAAACCAAGGAAGAAATTTAATTCGCCCATCATGCTCATCTCAAACTCGCCACGCATGATCTTAGAGAAATCATTGCACAGTTCTGGACAAGTTGAGTCAAATATGATGTCGTCGACATATATTTGAACAATGATGAGATGTGAATTACGTTTCTTTGTGAAAAGTGTTTTATCAACCACTCCCATGGTATATTCATGTTCAATCAAAAATGCCTTAAGTCTATCGTACCAAGCTTTAGGAGCTTGTTTGAGACCGTAGAGAGCTTTCTTTAGTTTGTAAACATGATTCGGTTTTTCGAAATCAACGAATCCTGGAGGTTGTGCAACATATACCTCCTCGTTGATATAACCATTTAAGAATGCACTTTTCACATCCATTTGGTACAATTTAAAGTCTAAGGCACATGCATAGGCAAGGAGTATCCTAATGGACTCTAATCTAGCTACGGGTGCATAGGTTTCGTCGTAGTCTATTCCTTCTTGTTGGTTATAGCCTTGTGCTACCAACCTTGCCTTATTCCTAGTTACGACGCCATTTTTGTCGAGTTTATTCCTAAACACCCACTTAGTTCCTATGATGGTTTGATTCTTAGGAGGAGGTACTAAATCCCAAACTTGGTTTGCGGTGAATTGATTAAGTTCCTCTTGCATGGCAACTACCCAACTTTCATCTTTAATCGCTTCACCGACATTCTTAGGTTCTACGGTTGATATAAAACAAAAGAAATTACTTTTGTTTTGAGCTTGTGACCTAAGGGTACTTTGGTTAAGGTTTCCTATGACATTTTCAATAGGATGGTTCTTGGATTCCTTAATATTGACAACTTCGTCAACTTCAACTATTTCATCCTAAATGTCATCTTCTAAGGGTTTCTCGCCATTAACCTTAATGGCTTCATCCTCATCTAAGTCATCATCCACCAAGGGTGATGTCTTAGTTGGTGGAGGACTTTCATCGAATGTCACGTTGAGTGACTCTTCAACTTTCATTGTTTCCTTACTTAGGAGAATGTAGGCTTTACTATTTTGGGAGTAACCTAGGAAAACACCTTCGTAAGACTTTGGGTCAAACTTGGTGAGGTAGTCTTTAGTGTTAAGTATGAAGCACTTGCTTCCAAACACTCTAAAGTAATCAAGAGTAGGTTTTCTACCTTTCATGATTTCATAGGGTGTTTTTCCTAAGATAGGTCTAATTAGAATCCTATTATGTATGTAAGTTGAGGTGTCCACCGCATTACACCAAAACTTTTGCGGAATTGATTGTTCATTCAACATCGTTCTGCTCATCTCTTGTAGAGTACAATTTTTCCGCTCAACTACCCTATTTGATTGTGGAGTGCGTGGAGCCGAGAAATTAAGTGTAATACCATTAGCATCACAATATGCTCCAAATTTCACTTCATTATCAACTTCCCGACCATGATCCATCCTAATGGAAACTATTGTACACCCTAGTGGATTTTGAACTTTCTTACTAAAGATTTCGAATTCCTCAAAAGCTTGTGTTTTATTCTTAAGAAATCTAGTCCAAGTATACCTAGAGTAGTCATCAACTATTACTAAGGTGTAGTAATTTCCTCCATAGCTCCGTACGGCGGATGGACCAAATAAGTCCATATGAATGAGTTCTAGGCATCTAGAGGTCGAGACCATATTCTTAGCTTTGTGACTAGAATGAGCTTGTTTTCCAACTTTACAAGCGTCACAAAAGTGTTTATCAAACTTAATCTTAGGTAGGTTTCTAACTAGTTCCTTAGACGCCAATGATTGTATCAAGCGCATGTTGGCGTGACCTAATCTCCTATGCCATAGAGTGGAGTTATCATCTATGGTTGCTAAGCATATCCTATCCTGAGGCTTATTTCCTATTTTCATAACAAATAAGCCATTTCTCCTAACTCCTTTGCCTATGGTTTTACCATCCTTAATGATCTCACTACCCTCTTCGAAGAATATAACTCTACACTTATTATCTACCATTTGACTAATGCTAAGCAAGTTAAATCCTAAGTTATCTACATGCTCAACATTTCTAATAGTGAGGGAGTTTTGAGTGATCGTACCTTTGCCTATTATGTTGCCCTTAAGTTTGCTACCGAAAGTGACATTACCTCCGTTGTATGCTTTGTATGATGAGAAAAGACTTCGGTTACCCGTCATATGATTAGTGCATCCACTATCCTTGACCCATTCGTCAGGCTCCAAGTCGATTCCCAAGCATATCTCATGAGAAGCTTGAGCCATTAGGCATGTTTCATCCTTGGGCTTCTTCTCTTCTTCTTCACCGCTATCACTCCAAGAACCTCCTATGAAAGCTCGTTGGTTGTTGGATTTCGGTGGTTTGGGACACTCTCCTATGAGGTGATTAGGATCTCCGCATCTAAAGCATTTCCTATCACTTATCCCTTTCTTTTCAACTCGGTTCTTTTGTGATGTCTTCTTTTCATCACGAGGTTGCCTAACGAACCTACCTCTTCTCCTAAAGAACTTTTTAAAGTCCCTAACCGCTAACGCATATTCTTCATCTCCACTATCAAAACTCGAACATTCCTCATCACTAGACTCCATCTTGGCTTTCAATGCTAGAGATCTATCTCTCTCGCTTTTGCCTTTGACTATATCGGAGTCCTTCTTGATTATCATCTCATGAACTTTCAAGTTTCCTATTAGTTCATCGAGTGATAATGTCGCCAAGTCCTTTGACTATTCTATGGCGGTGACCTTTGCTCTCCATTTAGGATGTATAGCCCTAAGAAAATTCCTAACATAATTCTTGCTAGAATAACCTTCATCAAGTGCTTTAAGACTAGTAATAATGGTATTAAATCTAGCAAAAGCATTCTCTATTGACACATCTTCCGAAATGGAAAATTGTTCATATTGTTGAACAAGAAGGTCTATCTTGTTCTCTTTGACTTGATTATTACCTTGGTGAGTGACTAACAAAGTTTTCCAAATATCTTTTGCCGTATTACACACGAAAATTCTTTCAAATTCCTTTTTAGGCAAAGCATTGTAAATCATCATTTTAGCCTCATTATTTTTGGCTAATTTTCTTTTAAGTTCATCACTTTGTTTATCATAAGAAACTACTTCACTCTTTTTGGTTTCCGGATTCATTTGAATCGGTTGAAAGTCGCCCTCGGTAATAATATGCCAAAGATCAATGTCTTTTGATTTCACATACGTTTCAAATCTTGTTTTCCAATAAATAAAACAATCAGTTTCGAAAAGTGGCGGTCTTTCCATAGATTGCCCTTCTAGATATTTGTCAGAATCCATTGATCGATTCAAGTTTTAAAATACAATTTACTTTAAAATCTTGACTGACGTGGCTTCTGATACCAATTGTGGAAAACTAGAAGGGGGTTGAATAGTTTTACAGGTTTTTAAGTTCTTTTAAGACTTCTTAAAACTTTACTTATGAAAAACCGTGATTCGAATCTTATGTGCAATCAATCAACACCAATATGAACTACACACTAAACTAACTAATAATAAGTAATGAAAGTAAAGAATAGAGATGGAAAGATCAAACCGGGATAAAAGGATTTATAGTGGTTCGGCTACGAAGCTCTTCTTCGCCCTACTCCACTCCCCGAGTACCACACTCGAGAGTTTAAAGCACTATGTCAAAAACCTCCCTTTAGGCGGAGAAAACCGTACAAGTCGCTTATCCTATTTCCGACACTAAGCTAGATGTCGAGTGCTAATCTTAGCTAGCACCAATCTACCATGATCCACTTGATCCTTTCTACTTCACACACTTAACACACAAGACTCGATCTACCCGATCTACCTATGATCCACTTGATCAATCACACAAGCCCAATGGCTTCAAGAGATCTCCAAGATCTCACAAGATCACAATAATCAACTCTCACTTCACTCAACCTATTTTATCTACTCTTGATCTTCTTGATCAATCACACTAGCCTAATGGCTTCAAGAGATAATCAATATCTCTATAAGATCTCAATGATCTTCACTCACTCTCTCACAAAAGAAAAATGATCTTGATGTATGCTATGATACAATCAAGTGTGTAACAAATGTTACAAGTGCCCTAACTACAACTATAACTCTTGTATCTTCTTGGATACCTTGAGTTCTTCTCTTGCACTTGAAGAGGATTGAAGAGGATCTCTAAGTTGGATGATTGGATCACTCTTGAACAAAAGAAAACTAAACTAAATGATCAAGAAAAGAAAATGTGAAGAGAGTATTAAACTCAGAAAGTTCTGTGTGAAAAAGGATGCCCAAAATCTGTGAAGTGGGCTGGTATTTATAGGCAAAAAAAAATCTGGCCGTTATAAAGGGACGGCTCCACTAAATTTAGTAGAACCGTGTCAGACAAAAACGCTCCTCTTTTTGTCTTTTCTGGTGAAAACTTATTTAGGGAAGTTTGGAGCTGATTTTGGGGGGAAAAATAGCTGTTATGTATTTTAAACTTATTTTTCCATTAAAACATTTCTTAATTATTCAAAAATAATTTGTAAACTATATTTTTGAAAGAAATGTTTTGTCACATAAAAATGTGAAGTCTTAAGCACAAATTCACTTCTTTGATCATTTGTCAAGTTGTAAATTCGTTCTAGAGTGATTTGTGTAGTAACGAGATCTTCCGATTAAAAACTTGTTTACGTTAATTTTAACGTAACGTGTTTTCACATTTTGTCATCCTCAAAACGTGAAGTTATCGAAAGATAGAAATAACATTTTTAGAACATTATTTGCATCAACATTTTGTGTTCACAAATAGTCTATTGCATAATTCCTTGGCACTATACGGCTTATTTGGTGGTGTTATTTGAAAGTTTGAATATTTTTCCTCATTGCGTTTTAACTCTCAATGAGGTGTTCTTCGTTGAGGTTTGAACTAGTTTTCGATTACGGTTTGGTGTGCAACGTGTTGCGGTTTGGTTTGTAGCTAAAAAGGGAAAACAGACAAAACTCAGTAAATGCGACTCATTGTCCTATTGCGTCTTGCGTTTTGAAGCCTTGCATTTTGTTTTCTTGTGATTTGGTCTTATTGCGGTTTGGCAAGACTTCTGCGTTTTGACCATTGCGGTTTGCCTCGTGTGACTGAGTTTTGGTTCTTGCGTTTTGGTACTGAGGTTTGCTTCTTGAAAGTTGCGATTTGAGTATTGAGATTTGGCAACTGCGTTTTGCCTGATTGAAGATCTTTATTGCGTTTTGCCTAGGTAATACTCTTGTCAATTTTATTTCTTGACTGCGGTTTAACTCAAGCAGTGACTGAGTTTTGATCAGGTCTAGTCATTGAGTTTTGGTCTAGGCTTCTTGACTAAGTTTTGTTCAACTCATTACGATAACTCACTACAATCAAATCAAATCACAATTTAACAACGCATCATACAATCCAACAAAAGATCACCACTCCTAACATACAATCACTAATCATTTTATCGATCCAACTTTCATCATAACACATTCAAGTAATCAAATCACGGTTTATTCTTGATTTTTGTAAAATCCCGCGAAAGAATCTATTTCTCGGTTTAAATCATAGAATTGTAAAATCCCGTGCAAGTTTACATCATGGCAAGCATTTCTTCTGATGACATTCAAGCTGCCGGGTCCGATACTCGCCCTCCTATGCTTGATAGGACGGATTATGAATCATGGGCACAAAGAATACGACTTTATTGCTTGGGAAAGGAGAATGGTGTTAACATTCTTAAATCCATTGATGAATGACCTTTTCAAATGGGCACCACTAGAGATGTTGTCACTACCGCTGAGGATGGAACTGTGACTCTTGGAATCGACAGGCCACGTAATTACAATGATCTTAATGAGGAGGAGAGGAAGCGTTATGATACATACATTAGAGCTTCTAACATTGTGATTCAAGGACTACCCAAAGACGTTTACAAACTTATCAACTTCAACACTGAAGCCAAAGCTGTTTGGGACAATGTTAAAATGCTTCTGGTTGGATCTGAACTGACCAAACAAGATCGTGAATCTCAGTTATATGATGAGTTTGAGAACTTCAAGATGAATCCTGGTGAAAACATCACTGACTATTATGTGAGATTTCACAAGCTTGTGAATGACATGAGGATCATCAGGATGAATATGCCAAATATCCAGCTCAATTCTAAGTTTGTGAACAACATGTCACCCGAGTGAGATAGATTTGTCGCAGCCGTGAAACTCAACAAAGGATTGAGACAGACTAATTATGAACAACTGTATGCTTACTTACAACAACATGAAAAGCATGCTGTCTATGATCGTCAACTGAGGGAAAAACTCAATCCAACAACATCTAATGATCCACTTGCATTTGTCTCAAATGTTCAACCGTTCAATCAATCCTCACTTGATCAAGTTTATCACCATCCTTCTTCATCACAGAATCAGACATAATTTGTCCAATCATCTTTGCACCCACCATCTACTGTGAACACCCAACTGGACTTAGGATACTCTCATACTGACAAGATGATTGATAATCTCTCCAACCAAGTTTCTTTACTTGTCCAACAGTTCAGAGCAACACTCCCTCAAACCAACAACCAACTTCGAACTTCATCAAATCCACGTAATCAAGCAACAGTGGAAGATGGAAGGGTTGTGGTTCAGAATGTTCAGGGAAGGTAGAATGTGAATCAAAGGAACATTGGTCGGGGTAACATACAGAACAGAGTTGGGAATGCTAATCAGGGACAGGGAAGGCAGATTAAATGTTACCACTGTGGTGGACTAGGACACATAGCAATGAACTGCACTCAACCAAAGCGTCCACAGAACTCTGACTACTTCAAAGATAAGATGCTATTGATGCAAGCTCAAGAGAATGGAGTAGCTTTGGACGAAGAGGAGTTATTGTTTCTTGCTGGTGATGAGGGGAACACGTTTGATGCTGATGTGGATGATCAACCAGTTCAGGACTTGGCACTGAATGATCCCAACATCTTCCAAGCTGATGACTGTGTTGCTTTTGACTCGGACGTTGATTATGAACCCACTGCTCAAACCATCTTCATGGCTAATCTGTCTTCTACAGTATCACCACCGCAGCAATCTGGTCCTTCCAATGCATCTGTCATATCTGAGGCACTAAAGCTGTATGACATGTATAATATGGTCGATGAACAGAAGATTCCCAACAAAGTACAACAAACAAACGTTGTTGAATCAAATACTGTTGATATGTGAAATAGTAATGTTATCCCATATGAACAATATGTGAATCACAACGACGTGTCTGTTTTACCAAGTAGTGCATCTTTTGTTGTTGATAATGCTTGTGAGTTGCATGAGAACACTGTGTTTATCCCTGATGACACTTTGACCACTAGACTTAACATCTATAAAGATCAGGTGGCCATATATGAACAACGTGCAAAATTTGAGCTAACTGAACGTGAGCAGAAAATGGATAGTCAAATGCGTACATTCATAACAGAACGTAATTTAAGGGAAGAAACATTGAAAAAGGAGTTATATTCTTTACGAAAACAACTTGATCAAACTGTTAAACAAAAACAGGAGATCCAAGAAAGTGTAATTACACTAAAACTTGATTTCAAAGAAAAAGAAACAAAACTCTTAAATGATTTTTCCAGACTTAAAACGTTAAAGAATAAGATTGAAAACAAGTTGTACACACAAGACCAAACCAGACAAACTGCTCAAATGATTCAAAAGCATAAAAAGTTGTGTGATGAAAATAGTGAAAAGGATGTAGGTGAACCTAAATCAGTTTTTCTTAGGAGTGTTAAAGTTGCTCAACCAGCATTATATGATGCAAATGTAATGCTTAAGCCTGGTCATGCCCCTCCTGATGTGTTATCATTTGAAGAGAGTAATGAGATAGAAGTAATAAATAGAGAAAGATTGGCTGAAAAAATGAAGGATCCCAAATGTATAGCAAATCGAGTCATAATCAAACCCCATGATTACTCTGAGGAGAACCGATTAGCTATTTTTGTACCTCAAACTAAGTTGACTCCAGAACAAATATTTTGGTCCTTAGACTTAGAAAAAAGAAAAGCCAAAGAACTTCAAGCCAAAACTCCACCCTTTAGAAAGATAGCTGCAGCAACGGTGTACCCACCCAATACACCCATGCACTTAGTTCCTTTAACTCTTCCCACAAAATGTAAAACTCTAATTAGCATATATGTTCTTTGTCAACTATTTGCTGATTTTGATAAAACATGTAAGAAGAGAATTATGCCAACAGGAATTACTGAAGGGGAAAGGGGTTTTGAACAAACAAAACAGTGCTACTTAACTGAGGTTATTCCATTTTTTAAACTTCTCAAACAACATTTTGAGGGCATGCAAAAAACCCTTGAAACTGAATTAAAAGAAATGAAAGAAGTATTTAAAGAAATGGAAAACATGGGAAAACAAAATGCTATTGATCTTAAATGTTGTGAGATTGACAGAAAGAACATTCTCATCACCAATGAGAATATGATTGCTAGATGTATTGCACAGGATGTATTTTATACTGCTACTGATTCTGCCTTAACTGCTTGTCAATTTCATGAGTTGTCTATTGCATTGAATGTTACCCAGAATCGTGTTGTTGAGCTTGAGGGGGAGAATTTAAAATTGCATGAGAAAATCCAAAACGATGACCATGATAACATGGTCAGGCATTTTTCAAAACTAGAGGTTGATAATCTTAATTTGCAATTAAAATATCAACATTTAGAAGAAAGAATTAAAATCTCAAATGCCAAGACATCTTTGGATGCTCCTGAATTTGATGCATATTTTGAATTAAGCAAACGAGATGAAAAAATTCAAGCTCACACTAACACGATTCGAAAATTGAGGGCCCAAATTGCCCAATTAAAATCGAATAAGAGTGATGTGACTAGCACCCATAAACCATCGTCTTTAGATTCTCAGAATTTTCACTATCAAGACACCATCAATAAATTACAACATGAAAATGATTGTTTTCAAGCTGAAAATTCAAAAATCAAACAGCATTACAAAGAGTTATATGTTTCGATTAAAATCACACGTGATAAAACCAATGAAAAAATAACTTCTTTGCTTAATGAGATTGAGAATCTAAAGGCTCAGGTGAAAGGGAAAATGCCAGTCATCACCAGTGATAATGTTGTTCCAAAGGTTTCTGCTTGTAGTAAGTATGCAATTGATGTTGTGCCTATTCCGCTTCCCCTTAGGAACAATAGGTCTGCTCATCAAGTATATCTCACTCACCTTAAGGATAGCCTTGATACCCTTCGTGAGATCGTAGAAGAGGATAGGATAGATAAACCACTTGATAGTGCAGTTGTAGATGCCTGCTTCCTCACTAAACGATCTCGGGAACTCTTAGAATACGTCATTGGCACATGTCCTAAGATTGATAACAAGCGAGATAGGTTTATTGCATCATCCTCAATGACTAAGAACAAGCATGTTACCTTTGATGTACCATTAACGACATCTGAACCCAGCACATCAAAACCAGAAAAACAAATGGCAGTGAAACAAACTAATGTTCCCATCATCACTTCTACAGGAGTAAACAGTGACACTAAAGCTAGCAGGTCAAAGCCTAGTCGCAATACAAAGAAAGATAGGACTGCGCCAGCTAAGAGTGCTCATCAGGAGAAAGTAGAAGACCATCTTAGGAACAATAAACTTGATTTGATAAAAAGGAATCGTGTTGATTCTAGTATTAGCTATAAGCGTACTGTAATTAATTCGGATTCTAATGCTATTTGTAAGACATGTAATGAATGCTTAATTTCTGGTAATCATGATGAATGTGTTGTGTCATTCTTGATGTCTTCTCAACGATCCCCAGTTAAGAATGTTAGGAAACCTAAACTGAGTAAGCAAATTTGGAAAGCAACAGGAAAAATGTTTGCTAATGTTGGTTATCAATGGAGACCCACTGGAAAAAAATTCACTTTAGGAGATTAGTGCCCCTTAACTAGATTGACTAATCATAAAGTGGTGACTGTTAAGGAATGGAAGCCAACTGGTCGAATTTTCCCTTTAGAGACACAATGCCCTGTGACTAGGTCAATTGCTATTACTAGTGAAGTTTCCACTGTGAATACCATGGCATCTAGGAATCCTGTTGCTCCAGAGTCTGTTTGTGCTAACCAAACGGACCCCAGTTGCACGTGGGGATCCATTTTTTCAGCTATCCATCGTTGTCTGTTTTCAAATGCAGGTCGTACAAATCGTCCTTTGGTATTTGGACTCAGGCTGCTCAAAACATATGACTGGGGATCGCTCAAGGCTCAAGAATTTTGTGAATAAGTTTATCGGGACAGTTAGATTCGAGAACGACCATTTTGGGGCAATTATGGGCTATGGAGATTATGTTTTTGGTGACAGTGTAATTTCCAGGGTATACTACGTGGAAGGACTTGGGCATAATTTGTTCTCTGTTGGTCAATTTTGTGATTCCGATCTTGAAGTTGCTTTCACAAAACACACATGTTTCGTCAGAGAATTGGATGGTATTGATCTCCTTAAAGGCAGTCGTGGCACTAATCTATACACAATCTCTATTAAAGACATGATGCGGTCCTCTCCTATTTGCTTGCTGTCAAAGGCCTCAAAGAACAAATCATGGCTTTGGTACCGTCGTTTAAATCACTTAAACTTCGGCACCATAAATGAACTTACTCTTAATGATCATGTTCGAGGTATGCCCAGATTGAAGTTTGAAAAAGATCATCTTTGTTCTGCTTGTCAACTGGGCAAAAGCAAGAAGCATACTCACAAACCCAAAACTGTCAACACCATCATGGAAGTTCTTCACACCCTTCACATGGATCTATGCGGACCAATGAGAGTACAGAGTATAAATGGGAAGAAATATGTTCTTGTGGTGGTCGACGACTACTCACGGTTTACATGGGTAAAGTTTTTGAGAACCAAGGACGAGACTCCAGAGGTTATCATCAAACTTATCAAACAGCTACAAGTAAGACTCAACAAAACCGTCAGAATCATCCGGACAGACAATGGAACTGAGTTTGTTAACAAACAACTCATTCAATTTTATGAAAGTATTGGCATAACTCACCAGAAAAGTGTTCCACGCACTCCTCAGCAGAACGGCGTTGTTGAAAGACGAAATCATACTCTTGTGGAAGCTGCACGAACCATGCTGATATTTTCCAAGGCACTGATGTTTCTTTGGGCAGAAGCAATTGCCACAGCTTGTTACACCCAAAACCGATCCTTGATACATACTCTTCACAACAAAACTCCTTATGAGCTGATACATGGCAAGAAACCAGATCTTTCTTTTCTACGAGTGTTCGGTGCTCTATGCTACCCAACAAATGACAGTCAGGATCTGGGAAAACTAAAGGCTAAAGCAGACATTGGATTCTTCATTGGATATGCACCAGATTGCAAGGGATACCGAATCTACAACAAACGAACCCGACAAATTATGGAAACCATTCACGTGACATTTGATGAGCTAACTGAGCAAACGGCTCCTGGACACACAAGTTCTGGACCCGCACCTAATCTTTTGTCTCCTGGACCAATTAGTTCAGGTCTTGTACAGCATTCCACTCCTGCAGTTCCTTATGTACCCCCCCCCCCCACGAGTGATGAGTTGAAGAATTTGTTTGATCTGATGTTTGATGAATACTTTGAGCCACCAACTGTTGATACTACATCTGACGCTCCACCTTTACCTCCAGTTGCTGATGCTCCAATTCCACACAACTTAGATGGTCCATCTGTATCTGTCTCAATTAGTCAAGATGCACCATCTGCCAGTCACTCACCATCATCATCAAATATTCAATCTCCTTCGGTACAGCAAGACTCTGCAGTTGAAAATTCTTTTGAAGTGAATCCTTTTGCTCTTGCTGATGATGTTCCATTTGAGAATATATTTGCCCCTGAATCTCCTACTGTGACATCTTCTTCAGGGGATCCTAACACGGCTACATCAGTTCCCTACCATCAACCACATGAACATCTCAGAAAATGGACTAATGATCATCCGATTGACAACATTATTTGAAATCCTTCTCGTCTGGTATCCACATGAAAGCAACTTGCCACCGATGCCTTGTGGTGCTTCTTTAATTCCGTACTATCCAAAGTCGAACCCAAAGATTTCAAAGATGCTTTGTCTAAAGACTGATGGTTTACTGCAATGCAAGAAGAAATTCATGAGTTTGATCGACTTGAAGTATGGGAATTAGTGCCTCCTCCAGATTGTGCAATGATTATCGCTCTAAAGTGGATCTTCAAAGTGAAACTCGACGAGCATGGTGATGTTCTGAAAAATAAGGCACGGCTTGTTGCAAAGGGGTATCGTCAAGAAGAGGGCATAGACTTTGAAGAATCATTTGCACTGGTTGCACGAATTGAAGCCATCAGAATCTTTCTCTCTAATGCTGCTAGTCAGAATATGACAGTCTACCAAATGGATATAAAGACAACATTCTTAAATGGTGATTTGAAAGAGGTAGTCTATGTCAGTCAACCTGAAGGATTTGTGGATCCTGATCGTCCTACTCATGTCTATCGCTTGAAGAAGGCCCTCTATGGCCTAAAGCAGGCACCTAGGGCGTGGTATGACACTTTGTCTAAGTTTCTTCTGGCAAACAGATTCTCCAAAGGTGTTGTTGATCCTACACTATTCACTAGGAAAACGGGCAAACATCTACTTTACGTTCAGATCTACGTAGATGACATTATTTTTGCCTCCTCTGATCCTATGGAATGTGATCGGTTTTCTAACGAGATGAGCTCTAAGTTTCAAATGTCTATGATGGGACAAATGTCGTTCTTCTTAGGTTTACAAATCTCTCAAAGTCCCGGAGGCATCTTCATTAATCAATCCAAATATGCAAATGAAATATTGAAGAAATTTGGATTTGATTCAAGTGATCCTGTTGACACTCCTATGGTTGAGAGATTGAAGTTGGATGAAGACCTCTCTGGGATCCCTGTTGATCAAACCAAGTTTCGAAGTATGATTGAATCCCTAATGTATCTCACTGCTAGTAGGCCAGATCTCTTGTTCGCAGTATGCATGTGTGCTCGGTACCAATCTAAGCCCACCAAAAGGCATCTGGAAGTGGTAAAGAGGGTCTTTCGATACCTTCAAGGGACTATTCACATGGGTCTCTGGTATCCTAAGGACACCGTCATGGCACTCACAGCCTATGCAGATGCAGACCATGCGGGGTGTCAAGATACTCGTCGAAGTACGTCGGGAGGTGCTCAGTTTCTGGAAGAAAAGTTAGTAAGCTGGTCATATAAGAGGCAAATGAGTACATCTATATCTTCCATACAGGCTGAATACATTGCCACGTCTGCGTGCTATACTCAAATCCTATGGATGAGATCCCATCTATCGGACTATGGCTTTGCATATAACAAGATTCCTCTGTATTGTGATAACAAAAGTGCTATAGCTCTTTGCTGCAACAATGTCCAACACTCCCGATCAAAGCACATCGATATCCGGCATCACTTTATAAGGGAACAGGTTGAGAAAGGGGTTGTTGAACTTTACTTCGTGAGGACTGAGTTTCAGTTGGCTGATATCTTCACTAAGGCACTTCCGAGAGAACGGTTCCAATTTATTCTCCCGCGACTTGGTATGAAGAGTTTGATGCCAGAAAACCCTCAAGTGTCTTCAAGAAGAAAATGAGGAGTAAGGGATTTGCTTCATGTATCCTTGTATACATTTTAAACCAAAAAGAAAATAGAAAATTATAAAACCTATAAAAACCATAAAAATTAGAAAATCACAAAAATACCAAAAATAGTTGCTCTAGGCATGTCTTCTGTTTATCGATAACATTTACGGTCCTAGAAATGTCATTCAATAATTACACGGGACTTTAAATGAAGCTCGAGCAAAAGTTCAAATGAATTGTTAAAACATGTCATAACGGCTTGCAGTTACTTCAGACTATAACCCGTTCTTCATTATGGGGAAAGCACGTCGCCAAAAAGACGGCTTTCCTCCCACTGGGTGAAGTTCACCCGGGCATGGATTACTTTATATCCATGTTTCTTCGATTTAATGTACGTTTCAGTGCATTATTTCTCGTATAAGAAGAGAAGTCTTCTTTGCATCACAAATTCTTTCTCGTCTATGATTCTTCAGGAGAGTTTTTGTGTTTCACAAGGTGGTAATTGGACTTAAATTTTCAAAAATACTTGATGCTCAATTCAATGGCTATAGCTCTTTAAATAGAAAATGGGTCATTAATTGAGGGGGAGAGTATTTGTTCAAATTTCTGACACCTTTTTAAACTTTGTGCAACATCAGTAGTGATCAGACACTCTCCCTCTTGGTTTGAGGGGGAGCATTAGTATGTTCTATTATCAGCACATATTAAACCTGACCACATTTTCTTCCATATTTTCTAAACTTATTTAAATCAATTGGGATCACAAAATCTCAAAAGGTTTGAAATTTCTGATCGGGGGAGAGAATGTGATTTAAATATGCAATCTGATAAAAATGTGATGTTTTGGACTTAAATGTAAGCTCTCCCATATGTGCTAAACACTTTTGTATATCAATGCACATATTGAGGGGGAGAAAATGGTTTGTGGTGACAAAAAGGATATGGCATCTCATGTGAGCGCGACTCAGACTTCACCAATGAATTGACGAAACAAAAACTGTCATTAATCGAAAGGACTTGTCCTGGCCGGGTAATAATTTCAACCTGGTCTAACCAGTGATGTAAGCGTGTCTCGAAGAGGACTTGTCTGAGTAGAGTGTACCGTTTCGAGAAACTTTATGTGGACTTGACCAGGCCGGGTAATAATTTCAAGCTAGTCTAACTAGTGATGTAAGCGTGTCTCAAATCGGTCATGTTCACTGAAAGTGGATCAATTCAAAAAGTGCAAACTCTACCCAACATGTGCAAATTTAAAATTAAAACATATGAGCACATGTTAAGGGGGATTATTTGAAAAATACAAAACTCTCAAAGTGTTAGCAAAATGTGTTTTATAATTATAAACACTTTGAGAAAATTTTCAAAGATTTGGTTGACGACAACATAGGATAGTCATGAAGTTATAACGTGGCTAAGGTTAGGAAAATCGTCCTATGATCCGCCAGAGCCGGAGGGATCTACCCAAGGACAATACCAAATAGTTAGTATTATAAAGTCCTTAGGTATAATTATGAAAAAAGGAGTAATATGAGAAAGGAGAAAGAAGGGGTTGAAGAATTAAAAAGAAATGTAATGAGAAAGGGTGAAAAGAAATTGCCCTCCATTTATTCAACCTTAGGGCAGAAATCGGGTTCAATTCATATGCTACTGGTGGTTACTAAGGTAACACCGGTATTGAAGACAAGACGTCATGGACCCAGTGACGCACTGCACTAAACCTTCTAGCCACTCAAGTTCTCTTAAAAGGACTTGTTTCATTTTCACGGGGAACCCTGCATAATCTATCGACCGCTCATTACGAGTTATGTTGATATTGAAACAGGAGACACCTCTCCAGTCTCTGACTACCAAAAATTGCACTTATCGAGTCTAGAGCCGCAAGGTACATCAAAAGATCTCATAGGAACACATGTTACTTCTACACTGGTTGTTCAACATTAAGGACACCAGTTGTAACTTATGAGTCCTACGCAGATCTTAGCAATCTGCCAGAACATTTATGAGGGAATTTACAAATGTAATTCTCAGTGATTGAATGGAAATTCCTGCCAGGGTCAACATCAAACAGCCCTGAAAGCAGGTCACTTCGGTAATTCCTTGTGGATTACGCTTAGTGGTTGCGGCGGTTTCAAAACGGTCTACAGTCGTGGAGTGAACTCCAGCGACTCACCTAATCGTTGATGTACTTCGGTAGATCTTGTAAGCCCTCTCGGGGGTATCCGATTCAGGAACGGCCTTGGCAAGGATTAGAGAAAGTTTTCACACTATGCTGTTAACAATCTCGAAGTCCGAACCTGTAAGTACCAGACGTTTTATTGCTAACTGTCGTATGCAGGAATCCCTGGCGATTGCAGCTGATTGTCCCATGCTCACACTTCCCCATCATAAACAAAGAAATCATGATAATTGAAAGGTCTTCAACACTGCTTTCGCAACTCTGATGCTGAAAATCATGATCCAGAAAAGTGTGAGCATGTCGGTCCAAAGATCACAACATCACATGGAAACAATACTGCAACAAGATGACTTGAAGACGTATGTTGGATGATGACCTCAAAGAATCCTCAAAGATCATCCAAGACAAATGAACAGTCATCAAAAGTCCACTGCTGAAAGTACAATGATTAAAGACTTAGAAGAATCAAAGACTACGAGCTAGGAACTCAAATCTATGTAATAGAATGCTAGAATTCGAAGTGTAATTTCCGGGGTGACCTCCCTTAGGGGGAGATTGTTAGGAATATAAATATTCACATGAAAGACTCGGTCACCCCGAGTATCTATTAGCATTAAGTAGCTCGTAGGATTATTAATATTTGTTTTGATATCGTAACACCATGGAGTCAGGTCGGGTCTTTACCCACTGTCAGCCCGGTCCATAGCCTACTAGAGGCATTTATTTCATATGTATAAATACCCTCTCCTACCAAATGAGAGGGTTGGACCTTTCATTAGTTCATTCTAATACCTTTCACTTTCTCTCTCTAAAAGGCTCCCATCTCACCTTCTTTCTCTCTCTATACACGACCAAACATCAACTCTTGATTGTGTTATGTGTTTTGAATATTTACAGACTGCTAGCAGCACAAACCAAACCGAGCAGCACTAAAAATTCATGAAGCAACACAAAACAAGTGAGAGCAGTACTAACTGTTCGTATCACCAGTACAAAGTGACTTCGAGCAGTACTAAAATTTTTAAGTAGCGGTACTAACTTTTCATTGGCAGTATAAACGTGAAGCCAGCAGTACAAACATTTACCTTATAACTCAGCAGTATAAACTTGAAACACTAAGAACCAACAGCAGTAGTAACGTGTGAGTGACCATAAGGAACAGTAGTAACTGATAAGGACGAGCAGCACTAAGTGTCAAGCAAATCGAATGAGCAGCAGTATTAACATAACATTGACCATCACTTAAAACCTCGTCCAGCAGATTAAACCCTAAACCCTTACAGTTCCAAAAATATATATATAACATTACTGTCAATTCCAGTAGCCTTACTCCCATGTATCTTCTTCGACATCCAGTTTGTTTGATATACTAGGGTTCATCATTGAAACCTCATTCAACGCATGAAGACTAGTATTCATAGTTCGTGACAGATCCAAATTCATTTGAACAAGTTGTGTTGTTTTCAAGAACCGAATTGTTGCCAAAGAAAAATAACCAACTGATGAAACCCTAATCAACTAATATCTAATCGTTCCAATATAAAACTAACGACAAGAATATGATCAGTAGGAGAATATAGGGTTTTCAATACTGATCAAACTTAAACAGTTGAGACTATTGTTGTTCTCCTTTGTCACCAAAATCTTATTATCGCAGCAGTATCATAAAATATGAAACCCTAATATCCAAAGCTACTTTGAAAACACAATTAGAGTATGAATATTGAAGTCTAAGAATAATTCAAATCAACTTCCATTATGAATTAAACCAAATAAAACCAAATTCAGGAAGTTTGATATCATAAAAGCCCTAAAAAAATCAACTTACTTCCTTTTCTGTAGCAGACTTTTAGAAAATTCAAATCTTTTTATTGAAAGCTCATATTGAAGATCCCGCGGGTGAGAATATACCTTGATATATAGAAAATGTCCAGTAAAAATTTCGTTAAGATCCAACGGTTAACGAATGAGATATCGCCTTTTAAAAACAGCACTGCAGAAAACTACGAACATAAACACCAAAATCGATTTTGTTCTTCATTCTTCGACTAAAAACCTTGTGAATCCCTAGATCAAGAGCTCCTCAAGCTCTGATACCAATTGTGAAAACCTATAGATCGTTGTAGCTCTAGTTTGTTTAGAACTAATCTAAGATAATGATAATATAACCGGAATATTCAGATATAGAATCAATATTATCATAACAAGGTTTTTCATTCATACGTTTTCCTCCAAGCCCCAATTCTAGATGATCAATTCTAGAACAGTTACAATCTAACAGGGATCAAGGTAAACCTTGATTACCTTGGGGCTACAAACACCTAGATGTCTACATTGTGAAAAACGTGTGCTACTTACGTTTTTCTTTTTTCTGTGCACACTAAACAATACGTCTGGTCCTCCTTTTATAACATAAGGAGTCCAAGACTTACAAAGGAAGTAAACATAAAGTAAATCTTTTAAACATTAAGGAATATCTTCTAGAATCTTCAAAATATTCCATCTTTTGAACAATTCCAGCTTTTACACTTAAGTCCTTTTGTTTCATTCTTTTATTTATTTTGTCTCATCAAATCAAGAATCCCAACAAGGCACTCTGCTCCATGCCTCCGATGATTAAAACCAAAACGCACTTAATCGAGTCTAGAGCCACGAGATTCATCAATAGATCTCCTAGGATACACTTTCCTATTCAGGAACAGCCTTTGTAAGGATTAGAAAGGGTTTTCACACTATGCTGTTAAATCTCTCAAAGTCCAAGCCTGTAAGTGCTGGAAATCCCGCTAAGGAGATTCCTTTCACAAATCGAGTCCTGAAGATGTGGGTCTTTACTTGGAATCTATCCATAGTATTGATAATTGTCCCTCAACGGGATTCGGATGACTGATGTGCCCGATCAAGGTGAATGGAATCAATACATTCATCAGTAAAACAATCGTAGTGGACTGATCTCTAAGAAAAGTCCACCGTGATCGATTGGTGATTATTACTAACCTTTACCATGCAGCTAATGATGATTATTCCTTGGAGGAGAGACCGTTACCATCACCATGATCATCAACTCATTTCCAGCTTCACATGGTCATACCAACAACATTACGAAAGATAAAGTTATGCATAGTTCAAAGAAAGTTCTCATCAAAGATCAAAGCAAAGCAAAGTTCAGAACGATTCTGCTTCAAAGTCAAAGAATCTGCAAAGTAAAGAGACAAAGTTCAAAGTCAAAGAATGGGAACTGCAAATGTATGAAACTCAAATATAACAAGAAGTATGAGCATGTTGGAAAAGACGTAAAGACACCATTAATGAAGATGTTGATGAAAGTAAAGTGAATACCACAAATGATCACAAGAACAAGAACGAAGAATAAAGATCACAAAGCATGATTGGAACAAAGAATCTAGCAAAGCTATTACACAAAGACTCAAAGTTCAAGACAACAAGCATCAAAGAAGTTAAATGATCATCCATTTCTATTGATGGACCCATAACTCACAAGCCACAAAAGAGATCTCAGTGATCACCCCTTTAGGGGGAGATTGTTGGAAACGCAAAAGTGATGATCATAAATATAATCAAAGAGAGATCTCAATGATCGTCCCTTAGGGGGAGATTGTTGGGAACGCTTGAAGTGACGATCATTGTCGAGTCAATGTGTATTGTAATATAGTCATGTAATAGCTCGTTAGAATGGTAAAAATATAGTCTACGTAATAGTAGAAGTGTGCCGTCTAGTTTAGTCTTAGTATTTACGTTAATGTCAAATGAGTGAGATAGGTAAACATGGCACACTTCCTTATTCGTCCTTATGTAATGGCTATATATATTTTATCCTCTCATTTGAGAGGAGGTTGGTTGTTGATGAAATAGAGAAATTTCTATCTATCTTCTCTCTAGTTATTTCTCTCTCTAGAATATATCATGTTTCTCTCTCTAATAAATAATATGTGTGTGGAATGATTTAGGAGGGACCCCAATAGAAGTCATGTAGCTCTTCTCTAACAATGCGAGATGATCGCATGACGAGGCATGTGGTTTCCTCATAGGAGGTGTAGAGGATTAGAGTATTGATATAACTAAATAGTGATGGAGGTGATTTTTGGAAAGTGGAAGCTATAATGAGATTTGGAAAGAGGTCGGTTGAAAGATACAAAAATGCAAAGCCATACCTCTAAAACTTAATTCTATATGCTTTAAAACTATATGCAAGTGTAGGGGTCCCATAAAACATATTACTAATCTACGTAGCAATAAAGGGATTACAATTATGCGAAATGAGCATATAAAATTTAAAACGAAATGAGATAACAAGTGATTTGTTATCAATCTACAAAACAAATTTGTTGTCAGGCTTAGTCACTTAAGCATACTTATCTATTAATTAACACAATGATCTATGTGATTAATTTGTAGAATAAAAAGACTTCTAAATGTTTATCATACCAAAATCACTTTGATAACAAAGTCACAAAAGAAGCAAGATGAAAAGTTCATGCAAACCGTGTTTAAAATGTAACATTTTGGAGCATGTATTATTTAGACCATCCTAAGCATAGATTTAATGAATGCCAACAAAAGACAAGAGCTTTTAAACATAGATACATCATATAAAAACATCATGTATCAAAATGGCATATCATGAGTTAACAAGTAACACATTAATCTTGTGAAACATCATATAAAGAAAGAATGAAAATATCATGATAACGTCAAGATACTTAATCATATCAAACAAAAACTTGTAATCAACAAATGTATGTGTAATGCAAGTGATTTTAATAAACTAAAGAAGGAAAAGGCATATCTACTACTTGTTTGATTAATATTCCTAAGGCGAGACAAAATATCTTATTTTAACACTTACTTTAGGCAAGTATAGGAATAAAGATTTTTCAAGTTGGAGATTGAATATGAGACTATTACTAGCGGTGCTCAATTAAAGCTAAACACGACCATTTTTATGGGTTATACCCAACTTCTCTCCTGGAAGCAATTTAACCGTTAGGTTAAATTGAGTTTCTAGTGCAATCGGTTCTCCAGTAGTCATTCTCATGTTAGAAAGATTGGAATTCCTATTTTTGCCTATTGAAGTATATAAAAGATGATAGTTCACCAATACTTGGCTTAATGAGACTCAACTAAATTTATTATAACTAAGGTGATGAAGATGTCATGTTATACACGAGAATTTAACAAGGATGAGTCAACATATAGAAAGTAAGCAATATATTTCAATTTTGTGTTTGGAATCTAAGGTTGTTCGAATTACACAGCTTATTGCATGATCTAATGGATGACATCTTTTATATGTGTTATAAATGTGATTTGATAATCTAAGAACAAGAAATGTGTTTGTTTGTGATAATGGAATATGTTAAATTAAGAACGTTCTCAAGAAAGCTCTTTGGAATTTTATTCAACAAGAATCCGAGTAAGGTTACCAACTTCAATAGATCTTATGTATGCTCTAGAGATGTGTAGTTTTAATCTTGGATGTGCACAATGTTTAAACTAGATTATGAGCAAGGTTATGATGTATGCTTGAAAGGAAATAGATACAAATAGTATCTTTCAACAAATAAGATTATCCCATGGGATAAAGTTATCATGCTTATGAAAACAAGTATGACAAGATGAAGGAGATACGCTATTTCATAGAACTTGTAGATGTTTGTTCAAGATCATTTAGCCAATGAGGTGTAATGAAATCTCTTGTAACACAGCCGTTCATGTCGCAAGGAGAGAATGATGCATAGGATATACATTATCCTTTTAACAAGATGAAAACTTAACGCATGATTTCTTAGGCATAATGTTTTCCAAAACATCGTGTTTTCCTAAATGAAGATATGAAGCCAAAGTGTTTGAATCGGATAGTGTAGGACCCTAAATATCATATCATTTCGCACATAAAAGTTTAAAGAAGAGATTGAGATGAGAAATAGAAGAGAAAAGAGAATATTAGTTTAAGATAAGAAAATGAGATACAAGAGAATGAAAGAACTCTAGAAGCTATTATCTAACCTTTACCCCTAGTGTTCCACACATAGAAAGGAGGGTTATGGGTTCCTTTTATAGATAAGGAACCCTTACAAGGTTTACATGTTGGAGCGATGTGGGATAGGATAGCATAGTAGATAAAAGAGACTAACTTACGGTTTTTACATCTTACTTAAACCGTTTACAATTTTATAAGATAAATGCAAATCACGAGATACTAATCTAAGAATGACAATCACTTTCACTAAGTCTAACAATCTCCCCCTAAGGGATGTCATTCTTTAGATGCTTCATTGTGATGATGTCATTAGTTGTCTTGATCTTGAACTTTGTGAAATGTCTTAGAATTATCTTGATTCTTTGTTCCTTCATGCTTTGTGATCTTCAATCGTAGTCTTTTGATCTTAACTTGCCTTTGATCAACATCTTCAAATATCTTTTCTTAGCATTTTCTCCAACATGCTCATACTTCTTCTTAAAGCTTTGATCTTCATACTAATGTAGTCCTCATTTCATTCTTAAATTTGTTCTTTGACATCTTGATCTTTGACTTTGAAGTGAAACTTTTTCTTGAACATTCTGACTTGATCTTTGATGAAGATATTAGTATGAACATGCGGAGTTGAAGATGATGATGAATGAAATGATGGTGTACGGTCTTTCTCCAAGGGACTATCATCAGTACCTGCACAAATAATTTTAGTTGAAGATATCAATCGATCACGGTGGACTTTTCTTAGAGAATAGACCACTACGATTGTTTTACTGATGAATGTCTTGATTCCATTCACCTTGGTCGGGCACATCAGTCGTCCAAATCCCGTTAGGGACAGTTATCATTACACTGGATAAATCCAAGTAACGACCCACGTCTTAAGGACTCGATTCGTGAAAGGGATCTCCTTGGTGGGATTTCCAGCACTTACAGGCTCAGACTTCGAGAGTATTAACAGCATAGTGTGAAAACACATCTCTAATCCTTACAAAGGCTGTTCCTGAATTGGATACCATCAAGAAGGCTTACACAGATATACCGAAGTATACCAACAATTCAGGTGAGCCGCTGAAGTATACCGAAGTATCACTCCACGACTGTAGACCGTTTGAAACATAGTAACAACCATGATGTAAGTGGCAAGATCCGAAGATCTCATGAAAGACTCTTATACAACTTGTGTCCTTTTTTGGCGAACACAAGTGTATGCATAGTAAGTGTATCCTAAGAGATTTTTTGATGAATCTCATGGCTCTAGACTCAATAAGTGCGTTTTGGTTTTAGTAGTCGGAGGCATGGAGCAGACTGCCACCTTTTCAATATCAGCACATCTCGAAGTGAGAGGCCGATAGATTATGCAAGGTTCTCCGTGAGAAATGAAACAAATATCTTTTAAGAGATACCTGAGTGGCTAGGAGGGGTTGTGCAGTGCGTCACTGGGTCCATGACGTCTTGTCTTCAATACCGGTATCATTTTTGTGATAACCGATAGCAGATGTATTAACCCGGTTTCTGCCCTAAGTTTTCATGGAGGGCTATTTCTTTTCACCATTTCATAAACTTTTCTTTTTAATTCTTCAACCCCTTCTTTCTCCTTTCATCACTTTACTCCTTCTTTAAATCATACCTAAGGACTTCTAATTCTAATCTATTGGAATTGTCCTTGGGTAGATCCCTCTGGCTCTGGCGGATCATAGGACATAAACCTAACCATAATCACCTTATTACTCCATGATTATCCTAGATTCATTGATCACATGCCATAAAACCTTTTGTGAAAATCTCTCAAAGTGTTTATAATTATAAAACATATTTTGTTAACACTTCGAGAGTTTTTCATTTTCTGAAATACTCCCCCTTCACATCTGCTAATGAGTTTTAAGATAGATTTACACATGTTGGGTAGAGTTTGAACTTTTGAATTGATCGATTCTCAGTGAACATGACCGATTCGAGACACGCTTACATCACTAGTTAGACTAGCTTAAAATTATTACCCGTCCTGGTCAAGTTCAAGGAAAGTCTCTCGAGATGGTACACTCTACTTAGACAAGTCCTATTCGAGACACGCTTACATCACTAGTTAGACTAGCTTGAAATTATTACCCGTCCAGGACAAGTCTTTTCAATTACTGGCAATTAAGCTTCGTCAATTCGTTGGTTATATCTGAGTCGAGCTCATTTTGATCACATTTTAATCACGTCTTCTCCCCCTCAAAAATAGCATATCGTGATACTTTTGATATCCACTGATTAATAGAAAAGCTTTTTGGAGAGATAGACGGATTTGGTGTTGCATGAAATCGAAACATTTTTTATTTTATACTCCCCTTTAATGAAAAGCATATTTCATACTGAAATGTTAAAATCAATTAAGGGTTTGGAGGGAGTTATCTTGAGCACTTTATGAAATATTTTGAAAAATCGTATTGAACAATCTTGAAGGAAACGTGCTCAAGATAGAGAAGATTTTGAAAATTTTTGAAGATATTGTAGAAGAAGTATCTTCATTTGTTTTAGGATTAGTGTTTGAAAAAGATATTGGTTTTGCACAACACTTTCCTTTATTTGAAGTTCGTGTTGTAAGCTGAAATACTTACAAGCCATTACGTTGAAGTCCGGGTTACAGTCTGAAGTAACTGCAAGCCATTACGTTTAAGCTCGGGTGTCGTACTGAAGTATACGAAAGCCATTATGTTTTTAGGATAAGTGCTCGAAAAAACTTTTTGTTTTGAATAAGCACTTTCCTTTCTTTGAAGCGCGGGTCCTGAACTGATTTGTCCAAAAGCCATTATTTTGAAGAACGAGTCCTAAACTGAGTGTTTAGAAGTCATATCATTTCACACATAAAAGATTAAAAAAGAGATTGAGATGAGAAGTAGAAGAGAAAAGAGAATATTTTGATCTTTAAACATTTTTTTCACATTTTAATCACGTCTTCTCCCCCTCAAAAATAGCATATCGTGATATTTTTGATATGAACTGATTAATAGAAAAGCTTTTTGGAGAGATAGACGGATTTGGTGTTGCATGAAATCGGAACATTTTTTATTTTATACTCCCCCTTAATGAAAATCATATTTCATACAGAAATGTTAAAATCAATTAAGGGTTTGGAGGGAGTTATCTTGAGCACTTTATGAAATATTTTGAAAAATCATATTGAACAATCTTAAAGGAAATGTGCTCAAGATAGAGAAGATTTTGAGAATTTTTGAAGATATTGTAGAAGAAGTATCTTCATTTGTTTTAGGATTATTGTTTGAAAAAGATATTGGTTTTGCACAACACTTTCCTTTATTTGAAGTTCGGGTTGTAAGCTGAAATACTTACAAGCCATTACGTTGAAGTCCGGGTTACAGTCTGATGTAACTGAAAGCCATTACGTTTAAGCTCGGGTTTCGTACTGAAGTATACGAAAGCCATTATGTTTTTAGGATAAGTGCTCAAAAAAACTTTTTGTTTTGAATAAACATTTCCTATCTTTAAAGCGCGGGTCCTGAACTGATCTGTCCAGAAGCCATTATTTTGAAGAACAAGTCCTAAACTGAGTGTTTAGAAGTCATATCATTTCACACATAAAATATTAAAGAAGAGATTGAGATGAGAAGTAGAAGAGAAAAGAGAATATTAGATTAAGATAAGAAAATGAGATACAAGAGAATGGAAGAACTCTAGAAGCTATTAACTAACCTTTACTCCTAGTGTTCCACACATAGAAAGGAGGGTTATGGGTTCCTTTTATAGATAAGGAACCCTTACAAGGTTTACATGTTAGAGCGATGTGGGATAGGATAGCATAGTAGATAAAAGAGACTAACTTACGGTTTTTACATATTACTTAAACCGTTTACTATTGTATAAGATAAATGCAAATCACGAGATATTAATCTAAGAATTACAATCACTTTTACTAAGTCTAACAAATAGTCCTATCCTAAACATAGTTGGTCGCAAGATTATATTCACTAGATGATGACAAGAGGAATTCACTCGAGTTTCTTGTGTATACTCCTCAAGAGGCATTGTCATTCAGGGTGCATGACTTTGGATTTGAGATTTCATTTTAACATATGTTGTTAAAATGTTGATTTAAAGCTTAATGTGTTACACCCCGTGGCCGTTTAGACCAAAAAATTTAAACTTTATGTGGAAACGACCCAAAATTACGGACATTCTATTACTCTTTTGACCAATTATAAAAATCCATAGAAATTTAGGACTTGAAACTATTTTTAAATGAAACTAGACTCAATTACCTTCAAAACGATAGGTGGCACGACCCGTGACGACGTACGGTTTTAAAGATATGAATTTAAAAAAATCGCCAAAATCTGAAAACCATCAGCAACCGCCGGTTGGCCACCTCAGAGAGGTTCCAGCCGCCACGGTTGGAGTTCCAACCGCTGGCTGGGCTGAGGTATTTCCTCAGAAAGTTTCAGCCGAGGTGGTTGGGACTCCAACCGCCGGCTGGACCTTCTCAGTAAGTCTCAGCCGCTGCGGCTGGGATCCCAGCCGCCGGCTGAGCACCTGCACTTTTCCATTTTGTTTTTGTTTCGTTCCATTTTCGCGACATTCAACCCATACCACTTCCGTAATACACCAAACTTGAACCAAAGCATTAACTTAACATACCCAACTTGTTCCATAACCATTTAACCCATATACACATCAAAATGGGTGGAAACGGCTATGTGCCAAACACCCCAATAACATTAGTTTTAACCATAACAACATACCATAATAACTTCATGACACTTACACACATTTGACCCATGACCTATACATGAACAAAAGACCTTAAATGACGACAAGACCATGAAATAACAAAACGACCATATGAATTAAAGTATACCAATACACGAAGGGACACTTCGGGGCTTCAAACTTTAACACGCTTGGTCCAAAAGGTTATGGTCTTCTAGCTACCTTCTAACTACGCTACCCTTCCTTCCAAAGCTACCAACTAGACTAAATCCTTACCTTTACTTCCTCCACTTGTACCTACAAAACCATCGTTAACTACAACCGTAAGCGAAATGCTTAGTAAGTATATAGAGCATAACTATCAATACATTTATGAGATTGGTGATTAACACCAATCTTAACATTACCATGGAGCATAACAATATATCATTACTCACCTTGATCAAGCAAGTTAATGTATAATATTTTCATATCAAGCATTGGATCCAAGCTATCTAACATTAACAAGCTCCATACAAAGCACATTAACACATCATAACATTAGCATAAACATCTTTAAACAAGTTATACTATATACTTACCTTAATTCCTAATATCTTCCTACTTGGACTTGATGAGGCTCTACAAATGCTTCCTATCACAAGGTTAGCTTCAATTAGCGACTAATTAACTAGGGGAATCATCAATTCACAACCATTATCCTTAATACTCAAATCCCACCTCATGAACCCTAATTTCTACATTTGGGGAAATTACTTACTTGATTGAAGAGATAACAATTAAGGTATCTCTATTGCCTTTGATCACTTCTTGATACCCAAAATGAGCTAGATGATGATTTTATCCTTCCCTCCCTTTTTCCTTGCTAAATGTCGACCCACATGGAACTAACTTCAAGTTTCCAGATTTTTCTTAAGACTAGGCTATTTAATCATGTGTTGTTATTAGTTTGGGCCTTTGGCAATTTTAGTCCTCACAAGTCTCATTTTACTCATTTAACCCACAAAACGTTTTATTCATTAACTTTATGCACTAAAGATTATATACATAAATATCTCTTAGACTATAAGGCATAAAATATTACCTTTCCGGGGTTCGGGTGTAATAATTCTTCCCCCCTTGGACTGGATTTCGTCCTCGAAATCTACTCTTGGAAAAGATGAGGATACTTGTTCCTCATCTTCTCTTCCGTCTCCCACCTAATACTTGAGCCTTTCTGATGCTTCCATTGCACTTTGACCAATGAGATTTCTTTGTTCCTTAGTTGTCTTACTTTCCTTCCTAATATAGCCTCCGGTTCATCCTCTTAAGAAAGCAACTCCGGATCAATTTCGATATCGTTTAAGGTAACCACACTTGTTTCGTCCGCCAAACACTTCCTCAAGTATGACACATGAAAGGTATTGTGAATACCTCTCATTTCTTCGGGCAATTCCAACACATATGCTACCTCGCCTACTCGCTTCAAGATTTTGAATGGACCTATAAACCGTGGACTTAGTTTCCCTTTGTTTTTGAACCTAAAAACGCCTTTCCACGGGGAAACTTTTAGCATGACAAAATCACCCACTTCGAATTCGATCGGTCTTCTTCGATTATCAACATAGCTTTTCCACCTATCTTGTGCCGCTTTAAGTCTTGCTCGAATCATCTCAATCTTTTCCGTTGTCGCTAAGACTACATCCGTCCTTGCCAATTCCCTTTTTCCGACTTCCTCCCAACACACGGGTGTCCTACACCTTCTACCATAGAGTAATTCAGTGGTATATCTATACTCGCATGATAACTATTATTATAGGCAAATTCAACTAGAGGCAAATGATCATCCCAATTACCTCCGAAGTCAATCATACAAGCTCGCAACATATCCTCTAAAGTTTGAATCGTCCTTTCACTTTGCCCATCGGTTTGAGGATGAAAATCCGTGCTCATATGAAGTTTCGTACCTAGCTCTTCTTGGAAATTTTGCCAAAAGTGTGAAGTAAAACGCCCGTCTCTATCGGAGACTATAGAAATGGGCACTCCATGACGTGCGACTATCTCGTTGGCATAAATCTTAGCTAACTTGTGAACGGGCATATTCTCTCTAATCGGAATGAAGTGTGCACTCTTTGTTTGGCGATCTACTATGACCCAAATTGTATCGTTCTTCTTTTTCGCCCTTAGTAATTTCGTGATGAAATCCATCGTGATCTTTTCCCACTTCCAAACCGGAATGTCTAAAGGTTAAACTTTTCCATACGGCTTTTGGTGCTCGGCTTTAACCTTTAAACAAATTAGACATTTATCAACGTACTTTACACAATCCCTTTTCATACCCGGCCACCAATAGTTCCTCTTCAAATCACGGTACATCTTTGTAGCTCCCGGATGAACTGAATACTTCGACTTGTGTGCTTCTTCTAGGATCAATTCTTTGATTTCGCTTCGAAAAGGAATATAAACCCTTCCATACCGAGTCTTAATCCCTCGACTATCTTCTTCTAAATGTGGAATGTGAGATGTAATACGTTCACTTTCTCTATTCTCCTCTTTCAATGCTTCTTCCTGAGCTAACTTGATTTTATCAAAAAGGTCGGACGTGACAATCATCCTCAACGAATGAATCTTAGTGACTTCGTTTCGATCCTTGCGACTCAAAGCATCCACCACAACGTTCGCCTTACCAGGGTGGTAGCGGATTTCACAATCATAGTCCTTCAACAAGTCTAACCATCTTCGTTGCCTCATGTTCGGATCTTTCTTTTCAAGGAAGTATTGAAGGCTTCTATGATCGGTGTAAATTACAAACTTGACACCATACAAATAATGCCTCCAAATTTTTAGAGCAAAAACCACAGCCGTAAACTCAAGATCATGAGTGGCAAAATTTTCTTCATGCTTCTTTAGTTGTCTCGAGGCATAAGCAACCACCTTACCCCTTTGTATAAGGACACATCCGAGACCGGAATAAGACGCGTCGCTATAGACCATCATATCTTTAGTTCCTTCCGGCAACACAAGAATCGGCGCTTCACATAAATTTTTCCTTAGAATACGAAAAGATTCATCTTGTTCTTCGCCCCACTCAAATGTAGCGTTCTTCTTAGTGAGTTTTGTTAGCGATGATGCGATTTTGGAGAAGTCTTGTATAAACCTACGATAATATCCCGCAAGGCCAAGAAAACTTCGAATTTCTCCAACATTCCTTGGTGCATGCCACTTCATTACAGCTTCCACCTTTGAAGGATCAACTTTAATACCGTCAGAATTAACAACGTGACCGAGTAATTGAACTTCTTGTAACCAAAATTCACATTTTGAGAACTTATCGTACAACCTTTCTTTCCTCAACGTCTCGAGAATCTCCCGAAGATGCATTTCGTGTTCTTCCCTACTCTTTGAATATATAAGAATATCGTCAATGAGCACTATAATGGACTTATCCAACATTTGTCTACATACACGGTTCATGAGATCCATGAAGACCGCAGGCGCGTTCGTGAGACCAAAGGGCATAACCGTGAACTCATAGTGTCCATATCGGGTCCTAAAGGCCGTCTTAGGAATGTCTTCTTCTCGAACCTTCAATTGATGATAACTTGAACAGAGATCGATCTTCGAAAACCACTTTGCACCTTGAAGTTGATCAAATAGATCATCGATTCTTGGTAATGGATACACATTTTTCACCGTGACCTTGTTCAATTCACGGTAGTCAATGCATATCCGCATACTACCATCTTTCTTCTTGACAAACAATATCGGAGCTCCCCATGGCGAACTACTAGGACGGATAAAACCTTTGTCAAGCAATCCTGAAGCTGACTCATTAACTCTTTCATTTCGAACGGAGCTAGACGATAAGGTTTTTGCAATAGGTGTAGCACCCGGAACAAGATCAATACGGAGTTCAACCTGCCTTTCGGGTGGGATACCCGGCAAGTCTTCTGGAAAGACGTCCCAAAATTCACTTACAACCGGAACATCTTCGATGCTTTTCTTTTCAGGGCTCGTATCTATCACGTGAGCCATAAAGGCATAACAACCATGTGATAAATATCTCCTAGCCTTCATCACGGAGCATAACTTCAACTCACCCTTCCTTTTATCATCATAGATAATCATCTCACGACCGCTAAGATTCACAACCCGGATGATCTTTTGGCTACAAAGGATACTGACCGGATCTACACACACTCCTTGTGTTAGATGTGATACTAAGAATTATACTTAGTCTAGCACGCGGAATTTACTAGCTAGCACTTAGAAGATCTTATGTGTTTTGTATGAATTGAATGAAACAAAGAACACAGAATAATTAACCTTCAACGATTCAATATTATTATAAAATAATACGAGTGATCTTCCTATCACTAGGGTTTACAACCTTGAATCTTTCTAATACGTATGAACTCTATCGTATTGTATGTCTATGTATCGTCTATCAAAACCTTAACCTAGGCAATCCTTTTATAGACTAAGGATTCCTGTACAAGATAACTATCAATATATTCTTATACGATATACACATATATTTTCCATAATTATCTACTTTACATAAATCATAAACCGTCTTAACTTCTTCACTCAGCAGTCTTAACTGCTCATATCTTCAAAACTCTTCAGCAGTCTTAACTTCAATCTTCAACAGTATTAATTGTTACCTCCAACAGTCTTAACTGCTTAAGCTTAATTCCTAACAATCCTCCCCTAAACTTATGATTCCTATCCAAATCACTAAGTTTCTTCAAATTAAGCTTCTCCTTCTTAATGCTGAAAATTCTTTCAAATACTCATCAAGCAAATCTCTTAGATCTAGCTTTCACTTCTTGAGCAAGTTTGAACATCTTTGCCACTAGCATATCAGCCATCTCAAACTCTTCATTAGCTTCCAGTCTAACACATGCCAGCATAGTCAAAACACCTGGTCTGAGTGGATAATATTTTTCAACCAGCATACATATCTCTATTCCATCCTTTGTAGATATTCTGTGTACTCCACATGTTCCAAATAACTTCCAAGTGATTTCCTTGACTTGAGCTTGAAATCTCCAAATCGATTCTCCACCATCTGGTTCATATATTCTCTTCAATTGAACCCATAGTTCTTTGTCTTTATCTTCAACAGGATCAATATCTCTGAACTTTTCTTTCACTAAGCTCCAAAGTTGATTTAGATCTTCTCTGTCAAAGCCTTTAAGTAAATCTTCAAACAACTTATATCTTTCAAAAATATCTCCATGTCTAATAATCTTCCATCCCTTCATTCTACCATCAGTAAACACTTCCTAGTCAATTATTGGATGTTTGACCTGCAAAGGTTTAATGTAAGAATACTCTGGAATAATCACCATCATGCTTTTGATCTTCTCATCAGTTAATTCCTCTTCATCAGACTTTTGTTTCTTAGCAACTTCTGATTCCATAGATTCTGCTTCCCTCTTCTTACTTGTTTTGACACTTCTTCTTGGAGAATTCAAAATAGCATAAGTTTCACAGAATTCTTTTTCAATAATAGCAAAAGACTTTCCCTTGAAATCTTTCATTGAGTAATTTGCTGAGTTCTTCAAATAATGCTTCATATCCTCAACAAGTTCCCTCTTTGTTGGTAACTTTGTCTTGTACCCTGACTTCTGGCTTTCTCTTATTCTATGAATCAGATCATCCCATGTTGCAACTCCATTCTTCTTGAGTATAAATTCCTTAAGCTCCTCTGTCTTATCATCTTCATTCAATTCTTTATCTTTAAGAACCATTAAAGCTTGTGCTCTTACCATCACATCAGAATCCAGAAAATATTGCAACTGTTCATTGAATTCTTCTTGATCTACTTCATTTGATCTTTTTCTTTCCATGAATTCAGCTATATTTCTTATATCATCAGCAGCCATCTTCCTTGCAAATTCTTCATCATGAGCAATCTGAGCTTGTTTTTCTTCCTCTCCAGCCAAATCTTCTTCTACTAATTGCCTTGCAACCTCTGCATCATGATCAATCTGTTCTTGAGTTTTTGGTTTCAACCTTTTAAGCCTTTCAAGTTCTTGAACAGCAACCACTTCTTCAGATGTCATAGGTTTCTTTCCTTTATCTGCTCTTCTCCTTTCATATTCTTGTTCAGCAGAAGTTTCTTCAGTTGGAACTGCTTGATGTGTCTCAGCTGTTTCTTCATGAACATTACCAGAACCTGAACCAATATCAAAACCTTGATCTTGTTCAGAATCTTCTTCATACCTCCCCTGAGATCCTGATCTATCCTTATCTTCAAATTTCCTCTCTTTACCAAATTTCCTCCCCTGTTTGGAAGAATTTTCATCATCCCCTTCAGAGCCATCTGAATCATCATCATCAGAATCATCATCCAATACCACTCTTGCCCTTTTCTTCTTCAACTGTTCTTCAAGTTTCTTCACCCTTTTTGTTAGCTTTGTATAGACTTTGGCAAAAGTCTCCTTGTGAGCTTTGAATTCCTCCTTGGTTTGCTTTAGCTCCTTCTCCAAAGTATCAACCTTGTTTACTAACTTGGTACATAAAGCCGTCAATTCAGTTTGTGAAGAACTACCCTCATCACTTCTAGCTGTATTACCTGCTATGAGAGGTGAATCTTTGGGCAAGGATTCAGTCACAACCCTAGTTAGACTAGGTTTAGACCTTCTCCTATAAGTGATAGGTGGTTGTTGGGTTGTTTCAAATACATTAGTGGATGTGTGATGGGGATCAGTTGGAACTGCTGAACCTTCACCCAACTCAGTTTGAATCATTTGAGGAAATAATGGAACTGGTTCCCCTTCAAAAAGTCTACTAGCCATAGCCATATTTTGAAAAACCTTTAATTGTAGACTAGGCGTAGCAAAAATTTCAGTTGGTTCTGTAAGCAGGTTTTTCTTTTTATTTAAAATTGTTTGAACAAACCTGGGATACATTAAAAACTTTGTTTTACTATCAACATTTGATGCCATACCCTCAAAAATATTTTTTGAAAAGTTAAAAAGTCTGTTTGTAGACAAACAAATGAGAGCAATAGCAATATTGCTACTGAATTGCTCCAAAGCAGTCTTTTTATTACTTAAACAACACAGAAGAGTATGTATCAAAAATCTCCATTGGGGTGAAAAACATGCTTTTTGAAAAGTCAATTTATGTTCAGATGTATCATACCCCATTTTTTCAAGTTCTTCCCAAATTTTAGTATTTAGCATAGTGTGGATACCATCTGAGTCATTCAATTTAAGATGTCTCCTAAGTATAGACTCGGTAACAACAAATTTAATGCCATCTACTTTAGTATGAATTTCTAAGTTTCCATCATCACTTGTCAAGATAGATGAATTCTGCCTAAACTGTGTGATGTGCGAAACATAAAGAGTAGGAGAAACAGTTAGAGCATACCTTATGTGAGAGTGGTTGAGAAAGTCCACAATCTCATAAAATTTTGGCCCATCTCCTTGCTCTGTTTTCTCTAAAAATGCAACCTGGTTGTGACGTTGAACAAACTTTAAAACATCCATTCTTAGCAGTAAATATTAGTTAACAGCCGTGAATAGTAATAAGTTTGAGTGAAAAGATAGAAGATGAAAGTAATATTGAGAGTTTATGGAGAGAGTTAGGGTTTCAAGTTGACCGACTTAAAGAATATGGTAACTATTTATTTTAGTATAAGAATATAATAAAATAAAAGTTAAAATATCTATAAGAGGATCCCTCGAAATCCGTAATTCATCCAGTAAAAATCGCAACAAACCGCCAACGGCTAGTTTTTACTCCAAAATTAATTACCGACACGTCAGTCATAACAGCTAGTTGAACCGTACCAATATTTTGTAATAACCGTACCAACTGTTGAAAAAATTTTATTGAGCCGTCCCAACTTTTTGAAATAAAATTTTAAAACAACATGGCTTAAACATAGTTTTTAGCAAACTATCAGCTATCAACGGATTTGATATGTCTTTACCAATAGCCGTTTGCTTTGGACTAGCCAACTCTTCACATTTAGATATGGTGAGCTGATAACCATACAATTTTTGGTAAATTGTCAACCATAAATGGATTTGATTAGTCTTTACCAGAAACTGTTTGCTCTGGACTAGTTGGTTCTTATGTGGATAAGACATGGTGAACCAATTACCATTTGTTGTATGCAAAGAATCACATACTAATCTCCAGAACACCATTTAGTCCAAAACATCAAGCATTCATTAATCCCTTGGTGTTTTCTTTCCAATCCTGCAATTGTTAGTCCAAAAACAAAGAAACCAAATACAAGCATATGACTAACAATGCATATAACAAGAAAAATTAATTTTCTTGTCGAACCCAAGCCAAAACAGACTTAGGCTTTCCTCTAGCATCAACATAATTCATTCTTTTCAAAACAGTCTTAGCACCATTAGGTTGAATTGGTCTCCATACCCAACATGCTGAAGCATTCACTCCATTACCCATGTTTCCCTTAGCAGTGTTTTTATTCACACCAGTACCAATTACCCTGCTAGCAGTTGGAACTGCTGGCTTGGCAGTTGTTACCTTAGGTTTCCAAACTTGGTTTTTCACCACTGCTTTCTCATAAAAAGTTCTTTTACCAGTTGTGTATGATGGTTTAAAAACATTTATTGGATTTTGAACTGGTGGCCTTGGGTGAATTGGTCTCATAGGTCTGACAGTCGGAACTGCTGGTCTAGCAGTTTGAACTGCTCTAGGTCCAGACCTTAAAAGAACTGATCTAGGTATCATCTTATCATTCCTAGGAGGAGTTTTAGGTCTCTCTAGACACATGCTCTTATTTGAATACCCTCTAACATACTTATCACAAAAAGCTGCAAGATGATCAAAGCTACCACAAGAGTAACAAGCTTTCCTATAGCACACAAAATCCTTTCCTAATTGATGGGATTTGAGGTCATTCCAATTCCTCTGGTTACCTCTTGGCTTGTTTGTGGTTCTATACATCTCTGCATACCTAACTGTTGGTCTAAAAGGTTTGGCATTTGAACTAGGCCTAACAGTCTCAGGTTTAACCATCTTTGGAACTTTTTGTTCCTCCACTTTAGCACTAACAGGCTTAACCACAGCCTGATCATCCTCATCATCAGAAGTCCATTCCTCAATTGTTGGAGCATCTGAGTCCTTAGGTGAGGACCTATCAGAAGACACCTTGTCCTCAGATAGTGATTTATCACTTGCACTAACAAACACAGGTTTATCAACTACATCCTTCTTAGGTTGAGGACCATAATTAAGTTCAGGTAATTGAAATTCAGGGAGTCCTGTATGTTCTAAGTCTATACCTTTGGGTGATGGTATTCCTCTATAAGGAGGTGGAACTGACTTATATCCTAGGCCTGACTTAGCTTTATTTTGGATCTGACTCTCAATTATCTTTTGAACACCTTTTGATGTGTATTCTAGGGTGTCTACACTCATCTGTATGTTCTCCTTAGCTTTCTTAACCTGTTCTAGCTCATGTTTTAAAACAGTAATCTCATTCTCCCTAAACATTAAGTCTCTCTTAACAATAATCATATCATCAGAAAACTTAGACTCATTGTTTTGATAATGAACAATTTTCTCTTCTAACACAGCTAAAGCTCTCTTATGATTTGCTAAGCTAAAAGCAGTTTCTTTTAATTCTTTCCACTGACTCTCATATCTTGTTTTAAGTGTTTCTAGTTCTTTTAAAGATTCACAAGATTTAGAACATTTTGAAACTTGTACCTCAGAATCAGAAAATGCCATGAGAGCAACCTCTGTAGATGCTTCTGCTTCCTCCTCTGCAATATAGCTCCAGTCAAATCCTAAGCCATCAATAGCAACCATGGCTTTCGAGCTTGAATCAGTAACCTCCACAACTCTTGACTTGTTTTCATATGCTCTACTCTTTCCATCTTGTTGACTTGGCAATCTGCACTCCCTTGAGTAATGACCTTTCTTGTGGCAATTGTAGCACTCAATCTTGGATTTTTCATACCCTGCAACATCATTACTGTTTATGACAATCTTCTTGCCAGTCTTCTTCAAGAATCTCCTAGCTCTCAAACTGAGAAGAGAGAGCTGCCACTTAATATCCATCTCTTCAATATCATCTTCATCAATCTCTTGAAGATCTGAATGAGTCAACATACTTCCATTGTGCTGAGTAGTCAGGAAAGCACAATAAGTATCATCATTCAAAAGTCCACTAGTACTGCTTGAGGTGCTAGCAGTACCAAGATTTGCACTAGCAGTTCCAACTGCTCCAGCAACTTGCACTTCTTCATCTGGACTTGAGGAACTGGGAGTTGATACAAAGGCCAATTTCCCTAAGCTTGAGCTTGAGCTTGATCCAGCAGACTTCTTAATCTCATGTTCAACTATCTTGAAGTTGCTATATAGATCCATTAAGCTCATGAAATCTATATCAGGCTTGTTTTTCCATACTACCACATGCATAGCCCATTCAGAAGGTAGACTTCTCAGAAACTTTGAGTTGAGATCTTCCTGAGGCATCTCAATTCCTAAAACAGCCAATTGACTCACCAACTTTTGAAGCCTATTGAACATATGATCCAACGACTCATTGCTTGTTGCAGTAAAGTTCTCAAACTCATGCTTGAGAAGGGTCTTCTGGGTTTTCTTTGTGGCTTCATTCCCACCATATCTTGCAACAATAGCTTCAAAAAGAGATTTAGCACACTTGAACTTACTAAAATTCAGCAACTGATCTTTGGGGAATAGTCATTAGAAGCAAACTTCTAGCCTTAAGATCATTCTTGTATCTTGCCTTCTCTTCATTAGTGGTTGGCTTTGTCTGCACTGTAGTCTCAGATTTACCTTCAACAACAGTTGTTGTTTCAACAGGGGTAAAAGAGTTTCCATCTTCAATGATCTCCCATAGTGCATAGTCTTGCACTTGGAAAAACTGCTCAATATGAAGTCTCCACATGTCGAACTCATTAGGTTTAAGCATAGGAAGCTTAGCAGCAATGTTGGTTGTGGATGGTGCTGTTTCCATGTCCATCTTTGTTCTTCTCGGATCTTCTAAATCTATGTATCAGCAACCTGTCTCTGACACCACTTGACCGGATCTACACACACTCCTTGTGTTAGATGTGATACTAAGAATTATACTTAGTCTAGCACGCGGAATTTACTAGCTAGAACTTAGAAGATCTTATGTGTTTTGTATGAATTGAATGAAACAAAGAACACAGAATAATTAACCTTCAACGATTCAATATTATTAGAAAATAATACGAGTGATCTTCCTATCACTAGGGTTTACAACCTTGAATCTTTCTAATACGTATGAACTCTATCGTATTGTATGTCTATGTATCGTCTATCAAAACCTTAACCTAGGCAATCCTTTTATAGACTAAGGATTCCTGTACAAGATAACTATCAATCTATTCTTATACGATATACACAATATATTTTCCATAATTATCTACTTTACATAAATCATAAACCGTCTTAACTTCTTCACTCAGTAGTCTTAACTGCTCATGTCTTCAAAACTCTTCAGCAGTCTTAACTTCAATCTTCAACAGTCCTAATTGTTACCTCCAACAGTCTTAACTGCTTAAGCTTAATTCCTAACAGATACACTAGCACCCGAATCATACAAAACCCGGGCGGGTACGAAATTAACAAGATGAATACCTGTGATGACATCGGACCCCGACTTGGCTTCATCGACACTCATTTGATAAACTTGAGCTTTAGGTTTTGGAACTTCTACTTTTTCTTCTTTGACGGTTCTCAATGGCTTTGCTTCAATTGCTTTAGAGCTTAGGCAATCCTTCAACCTATGCCCTATTTCGTTACACCCGTAGCATACTATCATTGGTTTGGTGCAATCTTTACTTTGATGGTCTAGAGCTCCACACTTGTGACAACCCGGCATATTACTCCTACATTCTCCAAGATGAAACTTGTTGCACTTCGGACATGCCACCTTAGCCTTGGTTCCCACACCTTTCTTGCCATGATCAAACTTAGTTTTCTTCCCATCACGATCCCCAAATTCTTGCTTCCTCTTTGGTTCCTTATCCTTTTTCTCCTTCCTCCTTAGTAAGTCCGCTTCTCTCACACGAGCTCTACTCAAAAGGTCTTCCAAAGTAGTACATTTAAATGGAGAAATCACATCACGAATATCATCCTTGAGCATCCTTTGAAATTTGTCTACTTTAAGCTTCTCATTGCCATGGTATTCGGGACCATACGGAACCATGTCATTGAACTTCCTCCACAACTCATTCACTGTCTCACTGGTTTGAGTAAGAGATTGGAATTTCTCTCAAATTTTGTCAATCTCTTCAATCGAAACATATTCGGCACTAAACAACTCCTTAAATTCCTTCCAAGTACATACTTCAACCCAAGGTTCACCCTTCTCACAAACCTTCCCTTCCCACCATGTCTTAGCGCTATCGCGAAGAAAGTTAGTAGCATAAATAACCTTCTTCCTTTCCTCACATCCACTAGTACGGAAAGCACCTTCCGCGGCCGTAATCCACCTATTACTAACAATCGGGTCAAGAACACCGGTAAACCGTGGTACATCACAAGCCGTGAAGTCATGGTAAGAAGCTTTGTCACTTTTAGGTTCTTTTGCTAGACCGCATTCTTTCTTAAATTCCTTGAATTCTTCTTTCATCAGTCCCCTAAGATTTTGCGTTCTTTGATTAACATAGAAAGGCATTGCTTGCTTAATAGCCTTACCCACTCTTTTTGCCAATATTGAGTCTAGGGCTTTTGTTTCCTCTTCCGTGAAACCTCTAAAGTTAAGGCCTCCGGAGCTAGAAGAGGAAGAACTTTCATTGTCTTTATCGTTGTTACCCGCACCACTTGCCGAAGATTCAGCATGCTTGGAAGCCGTAGATTTTGCGACTTCTTTTTGGTGAGGGGTTTCCATTTCTTCTTACTGAAAATTAGTAATTCACAATATCAAGCACAATCATATACTTAGTCGATGCATGAATGACATTTCTATCCTTATGCTAACACCCTAGCTTGTCACCTATGTATGATCCAAATGATTTCAATTTCACATATGTTCCATATTTTTATCACTACGGTGGCCAGGCGTAGTCATAAAAATATTTAACATATGGGTCCTCAAAATCATTCAAACAATACACAAATAACAAACACTAGTTCTATACGCATCTATACAAGGCCTAAGTCTAGGAAATCCTAAGGTGAAATCCTAAATCTCTTAGACCGAAGCTCTGATACCAAGTTGTTACACCCCGTGCCCGTTTAGACCAAAAATTTAAAACTTTATGCGGAAACGACCCAAAATTACGGACATTCTATTACTCTTTTGACCATTTATAAAAAACCATAGACATTTAGGACTTGAAACTATTTTTAAATGAAACTAGACTCAATTACCTTCAAAACGACGGGTGGCACGACCTGTGACGACGTACGGTTTTAAAGATATGAATTTACAAAAATCGCCAAAATCTGAAAACCATCAGCAACCGCCGGTTGGATACCCCAACCGCCGATTGGCCACCTCAAAGAGGTTCCAACCGCCACGGTTAGAGTTCCAACCGCTGGCTGGGCTGAGGTATTTCCTCAGAAAGTTTCAGCCGCGGCAGTTGGGACTCCAACCGCCGGCTGGACCATCTCAGTAAGTCTGAGCCGCTGCGGCTGGGATCCCAGCCGCCGGCTGAGCACCTGCACTTTTCCATTTTGTTTTTGTTTCGTTCCATTTTCGCGACATTCAACCCATACCACTTCCGTAATACACCAAACTTGAACCAAAGCATTAACTTAACATACCCAACTTGTTCCATAACCATTTAACCCATATACACATCAAAATGGGTGGAAACGGCTATGTGCCAAACACCCCAATAACATTAGTTGTAACCATAACAACATACCATAATAACTTCATGACACTTACACACATTTGACCCATGACCTATACATGAACAAAAGACCTTAAATGACGACAAAACCATGAAATAACAAAACGACCATATGAATTAAAGTATACCAATACACGAAGGGACACTTCGGGGCTTCCAACTTTAACACGCTTGGTCCAAAAGGTTATGGTCTTCTAGCTACCTTCTAACTACGCTACCCTTCCTTCCAAAGCTACCAACTAGACTAAATCCTTGCCTTTACTTCCTCCACTTTTACTTACAAAACCATCGTTAACTACAACCGTAAGCGAAACGCTTAGTAAGTATATAGAGCATAACTATCAATACCTTTATGAGATTGGTGATTAACACCAATCTTAACATTACCATGGAGCATAACAATATATCATTACTCACCTTGATCAAGCAAGTAAATGTATAACATTTTCATATCAAGCATTGGATCCAAGCTATCTAACATTAACAAGCTCCATACAAAGCACATTAACACATCATAACATTAGCATAAACATCTTTAAACAAGTTATACTATATACTTACCTTAATTCCTAATAGCTTCCTACTTGGACTTGATAAGGCTCTACAAATGCTTCCTATCACAAGGTTAGCTTCAATTAGCGACTAATTAACTAGGGGAATCATCAATTCACAACCATTATCCTTAATACTCAAATCCCACCTCATGAACCCTAATTTCTACATTTTGGGAAATTACTTACTTGATTGAAGAGATAACAATTAAGGTATCTTTAGTGCCTTCGATCACTTCTTGATACCCAAAATGAGCTAGATGATGATTTTAGCCTTACCTCCCTTTTTCCTTGCTAAATGTCGACCCACATGGAACTAACTCCAAGTTTCCAGATTTTTCTTAAGACTAGGCTATTTAATCATGTGTTGTTATTAGTTTGGGCCTTTGGCAATTTTAGTCCTCACAAGTCTCATTGTACTCATTTAACCCACAACACTTTTTATTCATTAACTTTATGCACTAAAGATTATATACATAAATATCTCTTAGACTATAAGGCATAAAATGTTACCTTTTCGGGGTTCGGGTGTAATATAATGAAACTTATGCAAAAGTTTAATGACAAAGTATTACTTTGACGTATAATACTTTGATGTAGTACTACTTATACCTAGTGGAAATTGATGAAAATGACTAGGAGCATCATGCTCATTCGTTCTAGCCATAATGAATCATCTAAGTCCTCATAGGTTGGAAAGTATGGTTGAGTTTGTTCAACGTGCATTTGATTCGGTACGAGTGTTTGGACAAAGGGATTTTTGAGCATTGCACTCAACGGATTCAAATGATGATGGATTGGTTGATCTAGGTGGTAGGTCTTCTAGTGTGTCTAAATAAGGATGTGGTGATGTAGAGGTTTGTTGTACTATGGGAGTACTTAGGTTGATTATTTGTTCATAGATGTTGAAAACAATAATGATGGATACTAATTCTTGTGGTCCATTAGTTGGTACAACTAGTGGGTGAAGTGTTTGAAGTTTTGGTCATGTTTGTGAAGCTTAGGGGCTGAGATATATCACAGAGGTGAATGTGATGGGATGATAGTGAGAGAACAAGTGAACTTAAGTAATAAATGTTCAAGGATGAAAACCTATTGACATTTGCTTTATTCCTATTGATTGGGAGAGTGTTAGGATAAGTGTCAAAGTGGGGTAAGTGCCACAGTAGGTGTCAAAGTGGGATAAGTGTTCTAGTCGTGATAGGGTAAGTGTTTTAACATATGTTGTTAAAATACTTGGGTGTTGATTTTTCGGATATGACTACAATCGTAAGTCAAATTTACTGGAATATTTCGGACGAAATACTTAAGTTTTCAATCCTACTATGTTGTGATTATAAAGCTTAGGTCGCACTCAAGGATAGCAATACTTGATAATATATCTTTAACATAAGGACTCGATGTAAATCGTTTTGGAGGATGACACATTATTTTCATGTTAACCAAGTGAGGCAACATATGTAGATACAAGACAATATCTATAGTCATAAGTTAGACTTGTGATTTTGATATTGTATGTAATCTTTGCAAATAATGAGTCCGGATTTGTTAGGAAGTTATCAAGTCACAAAATAAGTAAAGCTAATGGGTGAAGGATGAGTAAAGGATGGAAGAATGTAGTTAATGTGTGTAATGATTACAAAATCTTTGTGAATAGTGGTCCATGGATTGCAAGAAACCAATTTTAGGGTTCCTTCCTTTATGGAGAAAAGTACCTTGGGTGGTTTTTGTGAATTTTCAAAATTTGATAACAGAAACTTATCCTATTGGTGCAAATGAAGTAATATGATCCTAATGTGTGTAAATACAAGTGAAAAAGATCCTAATGATAAGAAATGAGTGATTTAGAGTGCGGGATCTAAACAAAAATTAAGATGTATTCTGAGATGACTGGCGGCACCAAAGGTTATAACGGGCGGACCCAAAAAATTGGTGCCGCCCAAACCGTGGTCCAATTTTTTTGGCGGTGCCAAAAATTTACACGGGCGGAACCAAATTGTTGGTTCCATCCCATCCGTGGGTGCCTGAAATGTTCACAGAGGGTATTTTTGACTCTCGTAAACTTGTTCAAATTCCGTAATTTTCCTGGAACATGTGTAATAAATTAGTTGTAATAGAGAAAGAAAAATAAAACAAATAAACACACATATATGGGTATAGATCATGCAATGGGTAGAAATTTCACTAAAACGTGAAAAATGAATATTGATAACATAACTATGTTATCTTCCTGCAAGATAAACCATTAGTTCACATGATAGATTAGTAGCAAACTTATCATCCCATAAAGCACATAATAATTCATAAATGATTGTTAGTTATTGTACCAAACACCTTTTTTAAGGATACTATATGTTTAGATAATCATTGAAGGTAGTGACACATTTTAACACTTGAACTATTAGGTGGGAGTTTGTTCAAAACAACATTTTTCAAAATACTTGACTAGTTTTACTTAGTTCTCATTCCTAAGTGAATTATGCAAGATTTTAAAGTAACATATGCAAATAAAATTATCTAAGTCTATAAGTAATGCAAAAACAATTTTCCAACTTAGTGCACAAAATCTAGCAAATTTCCTATTGTGCATAAACAAGAAATCGACAGACAGGCGAATAAATAACAAGGCAAGATTGATACTTATGTTACACAAACAAACAAGTATAAACAACAATTTGCAATAAGTAAGTAACATATATGCAACCAACATAAACTAAAACAAGTAGTCATTTAGCATAGCATAAAAAGAAAGATACTTTTCGTCACTTTGAGTTTAAATATGACGATGTATACCAAGCTTGATTAGTTTCCTTTATATATATAAATATCATCAAATTCTTTAGTTTCAAAAGAAATTATATCAATGTTCAAAGGATACCAACTTAAATTGCCCGACTCAAAAGTTTGAGTTTCTATGTCAAAATAAAACTTAATATTTTTGACATGCTGTAGCATTTGGTTTATTTTACTCATTTAAAATTAGACTCAGACCATGAGAGTATTTTTAAATGAAAGTAGACTCAATTCTTTTTAAATTGATAGGCGGCACGACTCCTACGGACCTACGGTTAATTAATAATGAATTTTTGAAGTTGGAAAAATTGCATACTGTGAAGACCAAGGATCCCTTCTCCAAAGGGTAAGGAACCCCTTTAAAAGGTTCCGCCTGATCCGTGTCTCTTTGAGACAAAATGTCACAGAATGCTAAAAACATGTATTTTCGCATAGCGAGAATGTGTAGGTCTTACTAGATTTGATAGTAAACATATAATACACCTATTTTAACATCATTTCTACATATGTGACATATCTAATCATTTACAGAGATGATTTTTCAACTAAATTTGTAGTTATCCCAAACGCTCATTTCAAAACCGTATTTTTTGTAAATTTGCTCTAAGCGCAGAATTTGACACTTACAAATTCTTGTAAGAAATCTTTTATTTTATTTTTCAAGGATACCTTCAAGCTTATATACAAAGCAACATTTAACAACAAAATTTCTAAGTATAATTAGCGAAACATTTTTCATATTATATTACGCTTCAATGGTAATTTGATACATGGATCGGACTCCATTTTAAAAACAATTTGTTTTGAAAATAAGAGCCACGAGGCTCTGATACCAATTGTGAAAACGTAGAGGGGGTAAATACGTTACCATTTAAAAACTTTAAATCTTTTGTATCAAATATCCAATCAAGCTTACCATAATATGAAAAATGCCAATTATAGTCTTATGACTAATATAAAGCATATAGTAAAACAAGTTGTCACACAAGCATAAACATCAAGCCACAACACAAACAATAATATGGTGCAAGTATAAAAGTAAAGCAATAAGTAAAAAAAGTGCAAACCGGACACGATGATTTATAGTGGTTCGGTCACGGAGCTCCTCTCCGCCCTACTCCACTCCCCGAGTACCCAACTCGAGAGTTACTTCAATAAATCAACAAGCTCCCTTCTCGGCGGAGAAAACCTTACAAATGTCGCTTACACTTTTTCCGGTACAAAGCTAAATATCGGGTTCTAGTTCGAGGTAGAACCAACCTGACGTCGCCTATACAATATTTCCGACACTAAGCTAGATGTCGAATCCTTCTTCGGGTACAACCAAACCCGTTATGTTTTATGGCCCAACATAACAAACCTTGTGTTTTATGGCACAAACACATAAACCATCTAATCTAGTTTGGTGAATATATTGTGATGTGATTTGTCATTTTTATTCCAAAGAAAAACGCAATGGATGTATTTCCCCGGGTCGTAGTCCCAACGAAGGTTGAAGTCGAGTCGTCGTTTACGGTGTCGAATACGTGAAGTGAATGGTGAATAAGAGTGATGATTGATGGATTTTACACTACGAACAATGAAATATAAAGTAAAAAAAATTACTTAAGCTAAGAGTACAATTATTCTAAGCACACTATTCTAAAAACGCAATTTGGAATTTTTAAAACAAACGTGACGAATTTTAAAAACGTAATTAAAAGTGAATTTATAAATTCTAAACCCTAAAAATGTAAAATAATTTTCTTAAATCCTAAATATAAAAAGAAAATTTTAGAAAAAAGGAAAAATATTTTTTTTACTTTTTATGAATTTTTTATGAATTAAAACTAATTTAAACTATTTAAATGATTTAAAATTATTAAAACAAATAGGAAAAATCTAGAAAATTCTGAGTAAATCTAACTTTATATTCTCTATCTAGGAAAAATAAATTCAGAAAGTGACTAGACCCTAATAAGCAGTAACAGCCAATAAGCAGTTTTGGAAAAAGCCAAAAATAAGCTAAAAAGCTCCAAAAATTGTCTAAAGCTCAGATTCAGTTAAGCACACTATTTGAGACTTAAATCAACAGAAATATCACAAATAAGCACAAGGATAAGCCTAAAAGCAATAGGATCAGATGCAATATTTAAGATAGAAACAGAGGCTAAACAGCTACTTTGCAGCTTATTTATAAGCTAGGTAGAAGCTTAATTGGGAAATCCAGAAGCATAAACTGAAAGTTCATATGACAGAATACTAGTATTCCAATAATGCCCAAATTATTACACCAATTGCTACCCTAATTGAGGCTTAGAACAGATGGGAATGGGTTTTGAAACTAGTGCAGACTCAGAACAGATGTGAGGGGCTTATTTGCAGACCTTATTTTAAGCTCTAGATAAGCTCAAAACTCCAATCCCAGATAATGCACCTCTAGCTTACTATATAACCTACTTATAAACCAAAAATGAGGACCTTAGCTTAATCAAATAAGCCACAATTAGATCTAGATCAGCAGCTAAAAACCTAGTCTGCATAAAACACTCTGTGACAGTAGTTGACTAATTTTGGCGCAAAACTATGTCAAAACTACTCCAGTGCAAATCATCCCTAGTAGACTTACTTAAACCACTAAAATGCACCTAAATATGCCAAAGTGGAACTCTAAATAAGCTAAGCTTATATAGTTATATAGTTATATATAAGCTTACTAAGGCAGTTTTACTTTTAAAGCTAACCCTACACACTCAAAACCTACAAAAGCTTCTAATCAGCTTATCATCAATCAAATGCAGCTTATCTACCCTTTTTAAAGCAAATTTAAATTTCCCAAATAGGTAATGCTACAGTAAACAAACTAATATACCCCTAACAGACCTTGTTCCAAACACACTTTATAAAACTGAAAAGGCACTTTTACACTACAACTCACTAATATAAGCCATAATCTTAAATCCTACTGATTAACTAATTTATATAACTACTGAAAAGCAAATTTAAATCCTACAAAAGCACTTAAATAAGCATTAAGCTATAATAAGCTAATAATGTACCAAATGAGACTTACAAGTGAGACTTATGTGAAAATTGATCTGATTCAAACAAGTAACACCCAGGATTATCCAGTAAGCCAAAAACACCCAAAAAGCTCCTTAGAACAGCAGCTTATCATCCATAGCTCATTGCATACCTTGTTTGACTTTTTCTGTTGACTTTTAGATTTTTGAGATAAAAACAGATTTGAACCTAGACAAACACTTACAATAAGCTAGATAGCTTAAATGAGCTTATACAAAAGAAAAAAATAGCTTATTGAAGCTGGGATTAAGCTACTTTTGGATTTTTGAAGTATTTTTCAAATATTTTTTGGATTTTGTGGATAAAATGAACAAATGTGAAAGATGTAAATTGAACTAAGCTGAGATTAATGAAAATAAACTAAATAAGCAATAATAAGCTAATGAGAACTAAAAGAGACACAAACTTAAGAACAATCAAACTAACTTTTCATTAATAAAACTTTGAGATTACAAACTGAAATTGAAGTTATAGCTGAAATGTAAATGATTACACTAAGAAAAGCAGTAAATTTGACAAGAAAATAAAGTGGTAACAATTTTTTAAAGCATAAAAACTGGACAACCCTTGCTCATGAGGAGAGCTCTCTATTTATAGCCGGATCACAAGCTGCCATGTCACCAATCCGTGTGAGTTTGTGCTTCTTTGAATCAATATCAACCATCTGATCAAGCCTTGATCAATACTCTATCACTGACAACCCTTGGATCAAAATGGCCACGTACTATCAACCAATAGGAGGCCTCCTTTGTGCTGACATGTCATTCTCTTGTGTCAGGAACCTCCTAGATACACGTGCAAGGACAAGACTACCCTTAATTGCGGTAATTTTGTACGGTTAAGGATTAGGGTTCTATGCACAGTATTTTTTTTCTGGGTAAAAGAGGAATTGGGGCGCGAGTTAATTGTTTAAGTTTGACCGAGAGTTATTGCATTGACCGGGTGGACGGGTTGGTTAATGTATCCGGGTCTTGGGTTTAAATTGTGGGTCACGGGTTTAAGTGGTAGTGGTGGGCTTGGTTTGTAATAGATGGGCTTCTTGGGTTTGTTTTTGTGGAATGGATTTAGGCTAGGTTTTTATTAAAACAATTGATCCGGTTTTTAGAGTAGTGTAGGATTTAGAATTAATAGATTTAAGGACCAAATTTGTAATTCTTGAAATCCCAGGGACTAGTTCTGCCAATCTTCAAAAATGTGATCCAAGGGCTTGTTTTGCCAATATTTGATTCTTCAAGGGTTGACTTTGACCTTTTGAGCATAGATGTCCTTCCCGGCTTCGGCTTTTGACACTTTTCCAAATCTCGTGCTCGTGTAACCAGTTAGGTTTAACTGCGTATTCATGCATCATCAGTTAAGGCACGTCATATAGACTAGAGTAGTCTGCATATCATCAGTAACATCATTATCATATCAGTTCATGCACGGATATGCATTATTTCAATTTACGTATGTTCATTTATTCATTAAACGTTACCACTCAGTCATTACTACTAACATTATACCCAACACTCCCGACTATGATCCTAATATATTTTCATGCTAATTTTAATGATATAAAGATTATATTATTACTTTACCCGGTGTTTTTAAAACCAATTGCTATATTTTCCGTTAGGAACTTATAACTCCGTCGGTTTGCGATAATTTAACCCGATAATTATTCCAACACCCGATTCTTGCAAGGAATATGATTTTACAATTTTTACAACTTCGCCGTATTTTATTTCACCTCGTCACGAGTTATTTCTAGTTAACTCGGTACCCGATAACACCTAATGTATACACAAACTAAACTAATTCATCCAACACTTAGACAAGTTCATTAATTGGCCATGTTTCCCTCCTTTCCTCCATGTGTGCCGCCCCCACCCCTAGCATCCCAAATTCTTTGTGTATACTTGATGTCTTGGACTATAATTAATGCTACAAGACTTATATTTCTTGAATTTATTTCTATAACACATCACTTACAAATCAACTAGCCATAAAACCAACATATTCTCTCTTTCTTTCTCTTCATTTGCTCGGCCATAAGGAAGAACACCAGGATCATCCACCATTTTTTTGAAGTTCAAGTATTAAACAAGCTCAAATTACATTCCTAGTTAGGGTTTTGTGGTAAAAACCCTAGGTTCTTATACATTTTTCCCATCAAAACTCTCCAATATTGCAAGTAAGCTTCAAGAACATCTCTTTGATCATTTCATACCTTCATTTAATTCATATGATTATGTATTTTCAAGTTATACTAGTTAATCATGCAACTTATTTATGTTTTAGATACCACTTTGCACATAAACTATCTTTAACACTAGATCTATAAGTTTCACTAGTAATCTCATGAAATCCACCAAGTTTGGTGATGTTTAGGACCCCATGACACCCTAATAAGGTGTATGGTAGGATTTGCTAACTTGTGGAGTTGATTTGAAGTGGTATGATCAAGTTTAGAATCAAGAAAATGAGTTTTTAACAATCTAAATAAGCTACTGTCCAAAAACGTGTAATCTGGAAAACTCAGTAACTGAGAGGATATTTTGGCCTTCATATTCAGAAAGTTTTTTCAAAAACGAAACCGTGGCCGCTTGAATCACTAAAAACCGACTTATAACGAAGGAGATATGATTTTTCTAAGTTAGGCGACGAAAACTAGTTTTCTGAAAAAATTTAACGTGCTGTTCGCCGAGATTCAAAGGACAAAACGAGGCGTTAGATGTGATCTAGACGACTCGACCTACTGAAAAGATGTTAGTTCATGTTTATACGAAGCCGTGGATATAAAGAACGTGGAAAACGAGCTTATAACGGCCGAGATATACACGTTTGAACCCGACGAACCATTATTTATTTTTGACAGCCCACTATATGAAAATAATTCTAAGTATAGAAATTGTTTTTACAAGTCACTAAGTCGATAGCCGATTTTCTATATGATTGAAGCGCGTTTGATCAAAAGTCAAATGAAACGACATTAAGATTATGTTGCAAGGTTTTCAAAAACGTCGAGTTTAATCACTAACACTTAACGTACAATATTTCGCGACTAGTTTCACGAAGCCATTTTGGGCATATTTTCACAAAGTAAAGGAAAATATTAATTTGCGACGAAAACATTATATTTACCGATAAAACACCAAATGGGGATCGTGGAGTATCATTTCAACATATTTTCACGAAAAGTAGTTTACAACATAACGAGACGTCAAAAATGTATTTTTCGTCGATAAACGTTAATTTCAAAACTAACAAGTGGTATCGTTAACATGCGTATTTGCATGTGTAGCATCAATTCATTTGCTTACATTAGATCATATCCTCATATTAGGTCGCGGTTAGAGACCGAGCCTCATTTCAGCATATTCATATCTGTCATTCTTGCTATCGCATCAGGTGAGTTTCATAGCCCCTCCTTTTTATACGTTTTATAACTGTTTTGGGGGAGATACATGCTCAACTAATTTCATTTACTTTCACAAGTAGTCTAAACTTTTACGGTTTACCGTGAGTTCCATAGCCCCTACCTTTTATACGTTTTGAATCATTTTTGGGGGAGAATACATGCTCGTGTTCATCTAAATGTATATTTGATTTACTTGGATTTTGCCATATGTATAGTCAAACCATTATTTGCTCCACTTATGAAATTGTTATTCATTCGAATGTATAGTGTATTCACTTGTATCACACTAAATTGTTTTTACCTTTGGACCCCAGCACTTTAAACAATTTTACACGCTTAACCTAATGAACCGGCTCCACCACTATGTACATACATGACAGAATGAATGGGTCACATAACCGGATGTACGTGTAACATGAAAGAATGAATGGGTCACATGACAGAATGAACTGGTCACATGACAAATGAATTGGTCACATAACCAAATGAATTGGTCATGTAAATGAATGTATTGATCGAACTAAATGTATTTTAAATATCGGTCCACATATCACTTTTGTTCACCTAAACCAAATCTTATCTGGCAGCGGGTTGTAAACACACAGGTTGCAAGTCTTGTATGGGCGGGACATGGGACTGAGTGGATTTACAATGCCTTTGCTGGGAAACCTTCATTCAAATGCTTTACATTTTACACTAAACTCTATGAACTCACCAACCTCGTGTTGACATTTTAGCATGTATTTTCAGGTATAAAGCTATAGCACGCTACTGGAGGCTTTTAGCAGGGCATGGCATGGTCATAGAAGACTCTGATAAACATTTGGGACCGTTTAACTTATTTAAAGGCCTATTTCCCCACTACTTTTAACATTGAAAATTCAACACTTTTGTTAAACAATTTTATACTAAATGATTGTGGTGAAAATCGTTCTTTGTACTTGTGTTGTGATACCAATTGAGTTGCACCCCAGCGATATGTAAGCTTCCGCTGGACCCAGTTCTGGGGGTGTGACAGATTGGTATCAGAGCCTTGGCTATAGAGAACTGGGTGATTTTGAAACCTAGACTATAGCTACTTTCACGAAAACTTAACCCTATGACCGCCACGTGCCTGCCTGCCAAGCTGATGCCTCATTTGTGGTTTGTTGCTGACATATTTAATGAGATTTGTGTCTTACTATCAAATCATTTATACTCACTTATTCTCGTTGATTACTATAGTTGTCATTCATATAAGCATGCTCACATATCATACACGTCACAGCGTTACACCTTTCCCTTGCGTAGTTTCATCATTCGACCTCGAGTTTGGTCACTTACCTTAGTCTTTCAGAACGCCTTTTCAAATGTGAAGGACATAGTATTAGTATAACTGAGCTGAGTATTCAAAATTCATTGAACCTCGGTGGAATATAGACTGGTCATCTATATTCGACCCGGGACAGTGGGACATAGCTTGACTACCTATGTCCGACTCAGAGGTGAATTTTGCAATACTGGGAATAGTTATAGTAACATTATGTCTGGATTGATTCTCTACCCAATTTCTAAAGGTTTCATTCATGTGTGTATACTCAATCGTGGCAAGAACATTCACATCTACATCACCTCGTGAACCATCGCCTAGAAGCAAGCCAGATAATCATAACGCAACTTCCAATTTTCATTGTATGACAAGCCACTTCAGAGCACCTACTTTTCAGAAACTTCTTATTTACGTATCACTCTTCTTTTCTTGTTTTGAAGAATCATGCCACCCAAGAGAGCTACTACTACTATGACACTCGCTGAGATCAGGAAGCTTGTTGCCGACAGTATAGAGGCAGCACTAGTAACCGAGAGAGCTGTTGTAGCTGCACGGGCTGCTGAAGCCGCTTGTCGGGCAGAAACCGCAGAAGCCGCCGGAATAACTATTAATGGTACCAATGGTCATAAATGTACGTACAAGGACTTCAAGAGTGGTGATCCCCCAAAATTCAAAGGCACTGAAGGAGCCACTGATATGATTCGCTGGTTTGAAAAGATTGAATCTGTGTTTCTTCTGTGTAACTGTCCAGAGGAGTACAAGGTAAAGTTTGCTACCCATACACTCGTTGAGGAAGCTATGTCATGGTGGAATTCGTATGCGAAACCCAGGGGAATGGAAAATGCTCACAAGCTTACGTGGGATGAATTCAAGAAGTTGCTGACTAAGAAGTTCTGTCCACGCACTGAAATAAAGAAGTTGGAAACAGAATTTTATGAGCTAGTAACAACAGATAATGATATCGAGGCATATATCAGGAGGTTTCATGAGTTGGCTGTACTATGTCCAACTATGGTTCCAGATAATGAGAAGCTGCTAGAAAATTTCATTGATGGATAACCTCACAGCATCCGCGGAGATGTGATTTCTTTTGAACCACAAACACTAGACGAGGCAATCAGGATGTCTCAAAAGCTTATGGCCCAGGTAGTAAAGAAATGAACTACTTTCAACAACAACAACAGCAGCCACGACAACAAAAGGAAAAGGGATGACAACGAAGGAAACGACCAAGTTCAGCCGCCACACAAACAACATGAAGTGGTTAGGGCCTACGTTGCTGGATCAAGTGAAAAGAAGGGATATGCAGGGAATCTACCCAAGTGCAACAATTGTCGATTTCACCACAATGGACCTTGCCCCACTTAATGTGGAAACTGCCAAAAGGTCGGACACAAAGCCAAGGATTGCAAGGCTCCCACCCTCGTAATGCATCAGAAAGTCACAGTAACCTGCCATGAGTGTGGAGTAATTGGACATTTCAAGAGTGAATGCCCAGAGCTGAGAAACCATAATGGAGGAAGAGCTTGTTGAAGCGCGAAGCTCGTCAGGACAACAACAATGACAACGTTTAGGAGGAGAACTCCTGCCTTAAAAATAAACCGAAGCCTAAACACTCTAGTGTTGTATTTCTTTTGTGCTTCACTTTAAGTTCTATCGTATGAACTTCATGTACTATTACGAATTCCGATCTAATGAATGTTTTATCTTTTATCACCGCAATGCGACTCCAATAACCACATCTCTTCACCGAGTCCACTTCAGAGGCCAACACGAACTGAATTCAGGGACTGAATTCCTTTAACGGGTGGAGACTGTCACAACTCGTAATTTCAGGTCCTTTTTCAAGCTTCAAATTTTCACTAGTCCTCTCGGGAAATTACTATTCACGGGTTACTATTCATCATTTACTATTCACCGATCACTATTCATCATTCCACTATTCATCGTTTTTGAAGTCAGTTTGAGACTTTGAGAAGTCGTCAAAAATTCTACTATTCATGTGACACTATTCATTCCCGGAGAGAAATCACTATTCATGGGCATCATTCATCATGTCGTAAACTAGGTTTACGGGTATTCAAATGCGCGTAACCAGTTAGGTTTAGCTGCGTATTCATGCATCATCAGTTAAGGCACGTCATATAGACTAGAGTAGTCTGCATATCATCAGTAACATCATTATCATATCAGTTCATGCACGGATATGCATTATTTCAATTTACGTATGTTCATTTATTCATTAAACGTTACCACTCAGTCATTACTACTAACATTATACCCAACACTCTCGACTATGATCCTAATATATTTTCATGCTAATTTTAATGATATAAAGATTATATTATTACTTTACCTGGTGTTTTTAAAACCAATTGCTATATTTTCCGTTAGGAACTTATAACTCCGTCGGTTTGCGATAATTTAACCCGATAATTATTCCAACACCCGATTCTTGCAAGGAATATGATTTTACAATTTTTACAACTTCGCCGTATTTTATTTCACCTCGTCACGAGTTATTTCTAGTTAACTCGGTACCCGATAACACCTAATGTATACACCAAACTAAACTAATTCATCCAACACTTAGACAAGTTCATTAATTGGCCATGTTTCCCTCCTTTCCTCCATGTGTGCCGCCCCCCACCCCTAGCATCCCAAATTCTTTGTGTATACTTGATGTCTTGGATTATAATTAATGCTACAAGACTTATATTTCTTGAATTTATTTCTATAACACATCACTTACAAATCAACCAGCCATAAAACCAACATATTCTCTCTTTCTTTCTCTTCATTTGCTCGGCCATAAGGAAGAACACCAGGATCATCCACCATTTTTTTGAAGTTCAAGTATTAAACAAGCTCAAATTACATTCCTAGTTAGGGTTTTGTGGTAAAAACCCTAGGTTCTTATACATTTTTCTCATCAAAACTCTCCAATATTGCAAGTAAGCTTCAAGAACATCTCTTTGATCATTTCATACTTTTATTTAATTCATATGATTATGTATTTTCAAGTTATACTAGTTAATCATGCAACTTATTTATGTTTTAGATACCACTTTGCACATAAACTATCTTTAACACTAGATCTATAAGTTTCACTAGTAATCTCATGAAATCCACCAAGGTTGGTGATGTTTAGGACCCCATGACACCCTAATAAGGTGTATGGTAGGATTTGCTTACTTGTGGAGTTGATTTGAAGTGGTATGATCAAGTTTAGAATCAAGAAAATGAGTTTTTAACAATCTAAATAAGCTACTGTCCAAAAAAGTGTAATCTGGAAAACTCAGTAACTCAGAGGATATTTTGGCCTTCATATTCAGAAAGTTCTTTCAAAAACGAAACCGTGGCCTCTTGAATCACTAAAAACCGACTTATAACGAAGGAGATATGATTTTTCTAAGTTAGGCGACGAAAACTAGTTTTCTGAAAATTTAACGTGCTGTTCGCCGAGATTCAAAGGACAAAACGAGGCGTTAGACGTGATCTAGACAACCCGACCTACTGAAAAGATGTTAGTTCATGTTTATACGAAGCCGTGGATATAAAGAACGTGGAAAACGAGCTTATAACGGCCGAGATATACACGTTTGAACCCGACGAACCATTATTTATTTTTGACAGCCCACTATATGCTCGTGTTCATCTAAATGTATATTTGATTTACTTGGATTTTGCCATTTGTATAGTCAAACCATTATTTGCTCCACTTATGAAATTGTTATTCATTCGAATGTATAGTGTATTCACTTGTATCACACTAAATTCTTTTTACCTTTGGACCCCAGCACTTTAAACAATTTTGCACGCTTAACCTACTGAACCGGCTCCACCACTATGTACATACATGACAGAATGAATGGGTCACATAACCGGATGTACGGGTAACATGAAAGAATGAATGGGTCACATGACAGAATGAACTGGTCACATGACAAATGAATTGGTCACATAACCAAATGAATTGGTCATGTAAATGAATGTATTGATCGAACTAAATGTATTTTAAATATCGGTCCACATATCACTTTTGTTCACCTAAACCAAATCTTATCTGGCAGCGGGTTGTAAACACACAGGTTGCAAGTCTTGTATGGGCGGGACTTGGGACTGAGTGGATTTACAATGCCTTTGCTGGGAAACCTTCATTCAAATGCTTTACATTTTACACTAAACTCTATGAACTCACCAACCTCGTGTTGACATTTTAGCATGTATTTTCAGGTATAAAGCAATAGCACGCTACTGGAGGCTTTTGGCAGGGCATGGCATGGTCATAGAAGACTCTGATAAACATTTAGGACCGTTTAACTTATTTAAAGGCCTATTTCCACACTACTTTTAACAATGAAAATTCAACACTTTTGTTAAACAATTTTATTCTAAATGATTGTGGTGAAAACCGTTCTTTGTACTTGTGTTGTGATACCAATTGAGTTGCACCCCAGCGACATGTAAGCTTCCGCTGGACCCAGTTCTGGGGGTGTGACAATTACTTCTTAGCTCACAGTACAAGTTACAGAAAATGACTCTAAATGAGACGTTTTCAAATAATTTATCACTCGATTAAATAAAACATCAGAGTTTAAGAGGTCCCAACCAGTTTATAAAACTTAAAAAGTATAACATAAACGTTTAAAAGCTTTATCGAATGATAATGATACATTTTCTTCAAAATATGTCCACACGCCTTCACATGCCAGCTAATAGAAACCTGAGATAAACATGCTAAAAAGTCAACACAAAGGTTGAGTGAAATTCATAGGTTTATATATATAAGTAATGGACCACAAGATTTCAAGTTTAAGAGACAATTGATAAAGCAGTTATTATTGCACTAAGCTCATGACACTCAAAACGTTAACTTGGTGTATCATAGAGATGATAATAAAGCTCTAGTAGGTAATTTGCCATTTTACCTAGGTATTCAAATATAGTGCGTTTGTGATATCCATCTGATCAACACAAACGGGATTCGTCAATCCCAATAGGCCTATTCACAATATTCGCGCTCACATGGAAATGATTAATGGTTCATGATGTTAGGGACTTATTTTTGGCAAAAACGGTACTTAGGCAATAATACATTCAGGTAAGCATACAGTTCAAAGCACTTGTGTCCAAATTGTAAAATAGCATGTATCTCCCCCAATGGGTTTATAAACAGTTTAAAGAGTTAAAGTGGGGCTATGAACTCAACCTCGAAGTGAATGAGCAAACAACATAAGTAGATAATCAATGAGCACATCACAACAATAATCGGACGGCTCGATCTAGAAGATAAGGTTTATCTTAACGGTTATGACACGTTAAGAATAGAATAATGAAATTGAGTCTTTCGAAAGGATGGTTACATCAACGCGACACGCGCGTTGATAAAAGATTTAGTTTACAAGTTGTAATAGTTTGGTGGTTGGTTAAATAAAATAAATCCAGAGAAAGTAGCAAGGTATGTAATATATATCCGTATATATATTACATAGGGAAAAATAAGTATATGTATATAATACATGGCGGGTATTATATATATAGAAAAATAAGAAAAGGAATATAAATTAGTTCAAAGTATATAATACATCGCAAGTATTATATAAGAAAATAGAAAAATAAATAAAACTATACAATTCGTCATGTTACCGGGAATCTCAAAGTAATGAAATAAAAAGTTTACGTTCAATAGAAACATACGATCTAACGCTATGAACTAAATGGAAGTACTTTTAAAGTTTATACAAAAGTTATGACTTTTGTCTTTTTGTCAGAAATTATAAAATAATATTTTACAATTTAATATTTCATTTTCTTGTCGGGTTTTAGATAAACTAGTCATCTTGTTTCTAAAAGCATAGTTTTCGTTCATTTGTCGGGTCATTGTATAATTATAAGTTAATAATTATAAGATAATAGAAATTTTGTGAAAATTACTAAGTAGGGATTTTTAGAAATTTCGGCATGACCTATTCGTTTATACAACGTTTCCCATATTTACAAAATCAATGTTTCCACTTAAAATAATCCGACAATTCAATTTAGTTACAAGGTCCAAAACAAATGACGCCCATTTTGGTTTGTGAAAACCAGGAGTGCACTTTATCAACAATGTTTCAATTATCCGCATGTTCAATGATGTCTAACGAATAATACTAATTAATATTAATCGCTAAGTAAAATGACGCACGCCGAGATCCGGATCCAATATGAACCGAACCACGGTTTTACTAACCGATTCAAATGTGGACCGGTTCAAATAAGCAAGACAAAACATATGACTGGGTCCAAAGTGGACCGGTCCAAAATAAGCAGATCCAAACGCCCTCGGTGGGCTATGGTGTGGGCCGAGGCCCAATCGAAAAAACACCCCTATCGAGCTGTAAAAAACAAACGCACCCGGTTGGGCTTTGTGTGGGCCGAGAAAACAACCAAACGGACCCTTATTTGAGGTGGGCAGAAGCCCAAACAAACAAACACACCCTATTCGGGTTGTTGTGTGGGCCGAAGGAACAAACCAACCGGACCCTCTGTTGCGCTGGGCCGAGACAACCAAAACCAGAAAAAGAACAATATGCAATAAGCCCGAATAAGCTTAAACGAAACAAAAACAAATAAGCGATAAGCTTATCCAATAAGCAAAGGAGAACGGAAATAAATAAACCAAACAACCTTATGTGGGTTTCGAACCCTTGACCTCTCAGTCGGGTTTTTGTACCGAACACAAATCCAAAGCCACAAACCAATAAGCTATCGATTAGCTTATTCGAATAAGCTATAGGTCGAAAATAAGCTATCTAGTAATACTCATTTTATTTAACCAAATCAACCACCAAAGTTTAACTATCAATTTTTATAAAAAGTATATGTATTAAATCCGAACCATAAGAAAGATTTGAGCCGTCGATTCATTAGTTTATACTTCAAAAATTCGTATTTCGTTATTTAACCATCCAAATCGAAAAGTAAAAGTAAGGAAATGATAGTTAGTCAAAAACCTACATATGCATGTGTTTAGATTGTACGAATCGACCCTAAACATTATTTCTTTTCGTTGTAGATATAGATACGTGTACACAAAGGGTGTTAGAGGCTTAGACCTAGAGATTGGTGATGTGGGAAAGTGGTGGAGGTGGCGGTGGTCGACGGTGTGATGGTGGCCGGCCTTGGTGGCGGTTGCAGAGAGGAGAGGGAGGAGGCTAGGGTTAAGGTTTGGTGTGTTATACAAAATGATAAGAAAACCCTATCATGTTCTTTATATAGTAAAAGTATTAGGTTAAAAGGGTGCAGGGACCAAAAGTGACAACCTACAAAGCTAAGGGTCGGCGGTGAAACTGTTTCCCAGGGACCATATGTGTAATTTTTGTTATCTTTTATAAAATTGAGGTTCGGGAATCGTTTAGGCTCGATAATGATTGATTTTGGACACGAAATTTACACATTTGCGTTTAAAATAATTTTTCCAATAAAACGAGTATTCACACGACTAGTTTCTTGAAAACAATATAATAATCAAATTAAATTATTTATTAGGTTTACGATTGCCGAAATGCGTTGTATGTAGTTTTTCACGTTTTGCGAGATAATCCCTCGTTTTCAAATCAAATGAGTTCGAAAAAAGTTTGAAAATGAAATATAAGTAATAATAAATATAATTTATTATAAAAGTGAGTCCGGAAAAATTACGGGTGCGTGTTACGACGTACGCGGTTTAATTCTCTCGGTAAATGTAATTTACTTAAAATAGGTTATAAGTAAATGTAAATAGTAAAATAATGACCCGAAATTTCACGGTTGTTACTGTAAGAATCTAAAACATAATCTCGGGAAAAATCTAGGTCAGACGTCGGTAAATTTGATGGCTAGAATCTTGGTAAAAACTATGTCACCAAAAATTGGTATTTTAGGGCACAATATCGGTAATAAGGGTTGAACAAAAATCGGTAGAAAAGTGGTCAAATGTTGGTATTTTGGTCAAATGTAGGTATATTAGGGAAAAGTACAAATGTAGGTAGATTTGAACTTAGTCAAATGTAGGTAAAAGAGGGTTTTAACTTTCAAGATTACCTATTTTTCTGTCCACCAATTTTCGGCAAAAACACGAACGCAAGAACCACTTTAAAAACGCAATAAAAGCTTGAAGATTTGACGTTGTACACTCAAATTTTTTACATAAATCCACTCTATAACGAGTCTAGATACTTAAAAATGTCTACTTTCAAGAATCTAAACATAAAGATTGGACCTTTTTTGGTTTTTTCGATTTGATGACGTATAGTCTACACCCGGGTCACGGACCCGATTAGTAAACAATACTAATACTTAAGCCCACCACGTATGGGCCGCCATGGCGATAACTGGACTACCAGTTATACGGCTTGGGCCTACAAGGTCCAAGCCCAAAGTTATTTTCGGATTGGATATGGAGTATCTCCTAATTAAAGGGGATATATACCAAATATCCGATGTCGGCGAATGCGCCGAGGAGTAGGGAACACGAAACCTACTAGGGTTTCACGTGTATATAAAGGGCACCCAGGCCCTCGGTAAAGGTACGATCTACTAAAACCCTAACTCTTCACTAAACCCTAAACTTCGATTACTTACTCTCACGCCGGAGGATAATCGGGGGAGACAATCCCTCGATAAGCCTAACGGTGTTTGCTCTTTTTCTTAGTGCGCAGGTTCCATCAAGCATTAAGATCTAATTGGTACGAGAATAGGAGTCTTAACAAGGAACGCCCAACTTTTGTATCAACAAGTGGCGCCATCCGTGGGACCCTACGCTAAGAATTTTACCAAGAACTAGAATGACGAAACACGGAAGTCACAAGAGTCCGCATGGGAAGAAGGCGCACGATGACCCACTAGGGAAGAAGCATCAAACTGATGCGGCCTCTAAGCAGGCCTCTGGGACAACCAGCACGCCTGGAAGCTTAGGAGCGCACTCAGATCTGGTCTTTCCTACAGTGGAATCACTTACCAGGACTACCCCCGCAATTACAACAAGTACTAGCGCGATAGAACTGGAGCGCACTCCTCTTGCCATGCCAGAGGTGAACTTCACTGAGCCTCCCAATGCGCCTATCCGAAACAAGGATCTTGTCTTGGAAACAGACTCCATCGCGCTAGAGGGAGTCACACCCGAATTGGCGCCAAGTGACTTTGTATCTCAAAACTACGAAGCCTTGACTGCGCTCATGCGAGAGGAGGCAAAGAAGAGGTCAAGCCAAAGTCTGCACGCCAGACTCAACTTTGACCCTGAGCATGAGGCATCCCCACCGCGCTACCGAAAGGAAAGACGCGAGAAGGATAGCCGCAAACAACCAGTGTTTACCAGGATTGGAAGAAGGGTTATGGATGATGAAGCAGTCGATCTTCAACATCTGGAGGAGCATGAAGATGGGGAACGGCGCGCCAATGTCCACGCTAGGCTTGGCAGTCGCAGGATCCAAGATAGGCTTGGGCGACGATGCTCCCCAAGTGAAAGCCCCTCAAGCTCTGATTCTGAGGATAGTCGGCGCAAGCGCCGCAGAGGAGCAAGCTCAGACTCTGATGATAGTCGACGCAAGCGTCACAAAAGAGTTCGCTCATCTTCAAGTGATTCCTCGGACAACGAGGACAAAGAAACTGGACACTGGAAATCAAGAGGGAAATATCGCGACCAGGAAGATGAAGACATGTCTCTCCCCTGGCGTCGCCAAAAGGTTGATGCGTTTACTAGGCGCATCAGCGATTTTTCGGAGAATAAGAAAAGGCGCATGCCTGCTAATGTAAAAACATATGATGGGACAGGTGATCCTGATGACCACCTAAAAATTTTTGAATCAGCAGCCACTATCGAAAATTGGCCACAACCTGTGTGGTGCCATATGTTCAACTCTACATTAGTAGGGAATGCGCGCAACTGGTTTAGCAAGCTTCCACGCAGAAGCATCGATGGGTTTGAAGAGTTGCGCAAGGCGTTTCGTTTAAACTTTACTCAAAGGAAGAAGTGCGCCAAAAACCCTGTCGAACTCGCTAGGGTTAAACAGCGACAAGGGGAATCCACAAGCACTTTCATGGAACGCTTTAAGGACGAATGCATGCAAGTCAAGGCATGTCCAGAGATACTAAAAATATCGGGTTTTATGAATGCAATCAATAACCCAGATTTGATAAAAAAGTTAAACGATAAGGTTCCCCTAACTTTTGACGAACTCATGAAGCGCACGAGGTCTTTCGTCCAAGGAGAAGCAGCCGCTGCGGATAGCAAGAAAGGCTACTCGAACCATAGGCCACAAGAAGAGTCAAGGAGACAATCCAATGACCAGAGTGGCAATCGTAATAAGAGTTATCGCACTCAAGGCGGTGGAAGGGGAAGCGACAAGTACACCCCATTAACAAAAACTCCAAAGGAGATATTCGCGACGGAAGGGGCGAACTTCCCGAAACCACCACCAATGCGCAGCCCAGAGGATCGGCGCACAGGGAATGGTTATTGAGAATACCATGGACAGAAAGGCCACACAACCAACGAGTGCGTCCAACTGCGCCAATTGATTGACAAATTGGTAAAGGAAGGAAAGATGGACCACCTCGTAAAAAACATCAGGGAAGGGAAAGACAAACCAAAACCAGGGGCCAAGAAAGAGACATCAAAAGAAAAGGCAGATATCATCTACATGATACAGCCATGGCAGTGCGCGACAAGACAGAAAGTCAGTCAAAGGTTCTCTAAGGGAAACGAAATTTCTTTCCCCCCCCCCTGACTGCGAACAACGCAGTAGTGGACCCACTTACCATTGAAATACATACGGGGGGTCACGACATCCGTCGCATGTATATAGATGGAGGTGCATCCGCTGATATTATATATGAACACTGTTTCAAGAAGCTGCGACCTGAGATACAGAGTCAGTTGATCCCACCCGCAACGTCGCTGACTGGCTTCACAGGGGAGAAGATATGACCCATGGGGCAATTACGTCTACTTGTAGAAATTGGTGACAAACCACACTCTACAGTCACCTGGATGAACTTCATGGTAATCAGATCCCCCTCTCCGTACAACGGCATCATCGAGAGACCTGGAATATCATCCATCCGCGCCGTGCCATCTACAGCGCACGAGATGCTCAAGTTCCCAGTGGAAGGAGGTATTGTCACTCTTTACAATACCACCATACCACCCAAAGAATGCAACGCAGTGACAAACGACGTAGGCGATGTTCCAGAACAACGCGCAATCAAAGTCCCAAACCTAAAGGTCGCCATTCACCCTGACTACCCGTATCAACAGGTATCTATTGGCGGGTCTCTGTCTGACAAAGGCAAATCAGCTATATGCGCACTCCTGCAAAATAACTTAGATATTTTTGCATGGGAACCAAAGCATATGACAGGAGTGCCACGCTCCATCACGGAACACAAGCTGCAAATCCGACAAGGATATCCTCCAATACGACAGAAAAAGCGCGGACAAGCTCCAGACCGCGCAAAAGCCATCCTGGAAGAAGTACACAAACTAGTAGACGCAGGCATCATGCGGGAAGTCTACTACCATGACTGGCTCTCTAACCCAGTAATGGTAAAGAAGAGCGATGGCAGTTGGAGAATGTGCGTAGACTTTACAGACCTCAACAAAGCATGTCCACAGGACTGCTACCCGCTACCGGAGATAGACTGGAAGATCGAATCTCTGTGTGGATATCCCTTCAAATGCTTCCTGGACGCATACAAGGGATACCACCAAATTCAAATGGCGGAGGAAGATGAAGAAAAAACGGCCTTCCACACAAGTCAAGGGGTCTACTGCTATACAAAGATGCCCTTTGGCCTAAAGAACGCAGGAGCAACATACCAACGATTGGTAGACACTACGTTCGAGAAACAAGTAGGCCGCAACTTGGAAGTATACGTCGATGATCTCGTCATCAAAAGCCATACAGAGGAAGAACTAGTGCGCGACATGGAGGAAACGTTCAAAACATTGCGGAGAATCAACATGAAATTGAACCCCAAGAAGTGTACATTTGGCGCTACAGAAGGCATGTTTCTCGGGTATCTGATAGAACCCGATGGGATCAAGCCTTGCCCAGAGAAGACCCAAGCAGTCATTGACCTCCCCTCACCGCGCACACAGAAGGAGGTTCAGTCACTAAACGGCAAGCTAGCCGGACTGAACCGATTCTTATCCAAATCAGCGGACAAGTCACTTCCCCTATTCAAAACACTCAAGAAGTGCACAAAAAAGGGAGATTTCAGGTGGACCGCGGAAGCAGAAGAGGCCTTCCAACAGCTCAAACAACACATAGCAGCGCTCCCAAAGCTTTTCGCGCCCCGACCAGGGGAAGAGCTGATCATGTACCTATCTGCAACTCAGGGAGCAGTCAGCGCAGTGCTACTGACAGACAGGAACTCCGTCCAAACACCCATCTATTTTGTTAGTAAGGCGCTCAAGAAGACGGAGATTAACTACACTGCAATGGAAAAGTTGGTCCTAGCCTTAGTGTTTGTAGCGAAAAGACTGCGCAGGTATTTCCAGGCGCACCCAATAGCTGTTATCACAGACCAACCCATCAAACAAGTTATCTCGAGACCCGACGCATCGGGACGCCTACAAAAATGGAGTGTGTTACTGGGTGAGCATAACATATCATACAGACCGCGCACTGCAATCAAAGGGCAGATATTGGCCGACTTCATCATTGAGAAGCCAGATACTGACACTACACCTGCGACAAGCAAGGGGGAACCTCAAGAACCATGGATTCTATTCACCGATGGATCCTCATGCGTAGATGGATCAGGAGGTGGTCTTATCCTTACTAACCCAGAAGGAGATGAATTCACCTACGCACTGCGTTTTGAATTCACGGCCACGAACAACGAGGCAGAATACGGAGCACTCCTGGCTGGGTTACGCATCGCAGCTCAAATGGGTGCACGCAACCTAGAAGCGAACGTCGATTCACGGCTAGTTGCTAACCACGTGTTAGGCGAATATGTAGCAAAGGAGGAACACATGATCCAATACCTCGAAAAAACCAAATCTCTGATCCAGAACTTCGATAGGTTTACCATCAAGCAGGTTCCCAGGGGTGAAAACAGGAAAGCAGACGCGCTGAGCAAGATTGCATCCACCAGTTTTGCGCATTTATCAAAACAAGTATTGGTGGAAACCTTGAAAAACAAGTCAATCGTAGAGATGGAAATATCCACGGTGATAGAAGAGGAAAATCCTACATGGATGACACCCATCATCAACTACATCAGCAAGGGCATACTACCCCAGGAGCAGAAGGACGCTCGAAGGATACGGCGTACAGCGCAGAAGTTTGAACTTCGAGATGGCGTCCTATATAGGCGCTCTTTCCTGCAACCGTGGCTGCGTTGTGTTGGACCCCTTCAAGCAGACTATGTGCTCAGAGAAATCCACGCTGGCGCATGCAGTATGCACTCAGGACCACGGTCCGTTGTAGCACGAGCCTTGAGGTCAGGATATTACTGGCCCACCATGCATCGTGATGCGCGCGATATGATACGGAAATGCAGCAACTGTCAAGTGCATAGACCTATTCCGCGCCGACCACAACAAGAACTAACTCCCATCACCTCTCCATGGCCATTTTATAAATGGGGCATTGACATCGCAGGCCCCTTTCCTGTCGCAGCAGGAGGATTAAAGTTCCTTATAGTGGCCATTGACTACTTCACTAAGTGGATTGAGGCGAAGGCAGTGGCCAGCATAACAGTCAACCATGTCAAACGATTCGTTTGGGATAACATTGTATGTCGCTTCGGATTACCTGGGGAAATCATCTCGGATAACGGAAAACAATTCTGTGATAACCCATTCAGAGATTGGTGCGCACAATTGAATATCACGCAACACTTTGCGTCAGTTAAACACCCACAAACTAATGGTCTGGTTGAACGCGCGAACCGCAGTTTGGGTGAAGGAATCAAAGCGCGCTTGGACAGACACAAAGGCAGATGGGTGGAGGAACTATCACACGTTTTATGGGCGCACCGCACATCAATCAAAGTTAGCACGGGCGACACACCATTCTCTCTTGTCTACGGGACAGAAGCTGTCATACCAGCCGAGATTGGAATGCCAACTATCCGCACAGCGGAAGTGAATGTCACAACAAATGATGATGAGCGGCGCATAGACTTGGACCTATTAGAAGAGAAGCGCGAACGCGCATTCATACGCGAGGCAAAGGCGAAAGCAAAAATGAAGAAGTATTATGACGCAAAGGTCAGAAACAACTCCTTCAGGCCAGGAGACTTCGTCTACCGTGCAAACGACGCGAGCCACGCAAATGGGAAGGACCTTACGAAGTCACAGAAGCACTAGGCAACGGGGCCTACAAGCTGCGTAATACGGAGGGCCACGAGCTACCACGCACTTGGAATATCTGCAATCTCAAGAAATGCTACCTTTAGTATAGGCCACGGCCCACGCACGGACAACTATGCACTCTAGTACGTGCCCAATAATTGTCGTGTATTTTTTAATTTTTCTTTCCATAAGAAATTGTTTTTTTAATTTTGATAAACTTGCAAGTATTAATAAAACGTTATGGTTTCTAGCTAACTCCATAACACATTTAACTCTATTGTTTGCATCTTTCATTATCGTGTTTCAATATTGTTATAATCTTGCCTACATGGCGTGCATGCACACACTAAGACCCACGATGGCAGAAAGGATGAGTAAACCTAATAAACAACTCGTTGAGTAAGAGGGTTGCAAACCCATCAACTTTGGATCACGAATCCTTGTTAAACACCTTGCGCTCAAGACGTTGGCGCAAGTTCCTTACGCAACCCACGACGGATGCGCACTAGGGCACACTGTGCGCGTTTAACAACTCAGGAAATCAAGACTCTTGATTCCTTACAGTAAAATACGACAAGTAAACTTACAAAAATACATAGACGACTATGATTCCCTTCTTTTCATTAAGTTGGAAGAATTCAATACACGACTACGGTCCTTACCTAAGAAAATTCATACATAATGATGATTCTTCTTTTCTAAGTACGCTTAGACACTTAAAGATATCTTCACGCAAGGATACATAAGAACTACGAGTTCAAAAGCATAAATATTTGGGAGTTGTAAAAACACTAAGTACAAAAGCAAAATTCCTATATATAGAAATACGTTTCTACAAAAGACTTGTACAAAAAAGCTAAATGCTATATGTACGCCTTAGCTGGCTGGAGCCCCCACTCAAAGCCGCTTCCTTTGCATCCTCGAGCCGCTTCAACAACTCTGCATCATCAAGGGAAACAGTGGCCACGGAGACAGGCACACCGTCGGATCTAGGCTGATGCGCAGCGCCTATGCCGCACAGAATGGCCTTCCCTTTCACGCCTTTCTTTCTTGCGACTCTAGAAACATGAGCATTTAGAGACCTTTGCAAAGAAATCTCTTTCTCAATACGGAAAGGATTCAGAATGTCACGAGGCTGAGCAAAAATGGGTACCTTCAACTGCGCTACGTCAGGCTTCAAGTAGAAGTCCAATTGCTGATCTGCATCATCCTGCAGATGCCTGGGAAGAGTGAGCCCCGCCATGATCACGCTGATAGGCTGATCCTGATCACGCTCCAAACGAGCGATATGCGGAAGCTCAAGCTTTTTTAGCTCTTCCATGGCAGCAACAAGCTCAGCACGGGCATTCGCCTTGTACCCAGGTACCTCGGCAAGCGGCACGGTCAACAACTTGGCCTCAGCAAGCTTGTTTGCGGCCAAGGTCTCACCGTGCGCAATAGCGCACTCCACAACCTTTCCAAAGGACGTGGTGACCTCAGGATGCTCCAGCGTACACATGGCGGCCAGGCGAAAACCATGACTGATCAACCACCTACGAAATAACACAAGTGTTAATAAGAAAGCGGGTCTAAAATATATACAAGTTATAAAGAGATAAAGCAGCATGTACCTGCGCTCAGCCACGGACTGAACCATATGGGGGTATAGCTCCTCATCATATTCGATGCTTAGCCTGCGGAGCTTCTCCTCTTGCATCTTCAGCGCAAGCTCCACGCGGCTACGGAACTCCTCAATGTTGGCAAAGTGCTTGCTCCTATTCTGTTGCAAGTACTTCAGCGCCCATAAAGAGTTACGCTTCTGACGGTCCGCATCAGCACGCTCCTGCTCCAGCTCAGCCATCACCAAGAGCTTACCCTCAGCCAATCTTTGCGCAGACGCTTCTGCGCGCTCCAGTTTAGCCTTGGAGCTTAGCTGCTCAGCTTTAGAGCTTGCTAACTCAGCCTGAACAGACGCTAACTGCGCCTGCAGTCTGGAAACTTCCTCGGACTGGCACACCCTGGCTTGTGCCACCAGCTCGGACTGGCGCACAGCGATGGAAGCCAGCTCCTCCATCATAGAGTCCAACGGACTTGATTCCCCTCCAATATCTCTTGGTGAAGGCGCCCCATCCAGAAAGGGACTCACCTTGGGGGGCGCACTTCCATCTACGACGCCAGCGTCCTCCACAGGCTGTTCACTGCACGAAAGATCAAGAAGCAAGGTCAGCGCACGAAAAACAGTCAAGCATATACAAAATCCTAAGGGATTGCTAAAAAATACTTACGTGGGGGGAGGAGACGAGGACACGTCCTTCTCAATCTCAGTCATGGACGTACTCCCACCAGACTTCTCATCCACACTGAGGACACGAAGAAACAAAGTTAGAATAAAGTATAACTTGACAAAAGCTCATAACTAATAACTAAGATACTTACTTCATCTGCACTTCAGTAAAAGATGGGCTCTCCTCAGCCTCAGGTCGCGGCCTCTTGGAATACCCTTCACCATCACCACCAAGCGCTCTCTTGCGCGTCAGTTGGGAGCGCTTCTCCATTTCACTGTCAGTCTCCTCTAAATGGATCAGCGTTTCATTGGGAAGAGGCTGCGCAGTGTCAGGACCCTGCTGCAAAGGAGGAGCCACCTCTTGCAACGGCTCAGCTACCACCACATCAGGGGAGTCCTCAGACTCTGGAACAACCAAGTCCACGACGCGCCCTGCCGTCGCCTCCAGAATGGTCATCTCACCCTCCCTCAGAGGACGCACCCCCACTGCCACGGAACGCGGTGTCTCCAAGTTAACAACCGCAAAAAGATCCATCTCTGCGTATAAAGTAGACAAAGAGAAGCAAGTTACATAAAGTATGGAAAACAAAGAAACGCTTACATTAATAACGACAGTAAGACGACAGAAGGAGCACCCACCCGTGCCATCCGCATCCAAGAATGTGGGAACCTCTGTCTCAAACTCGAAGTAGTTGCGACTGATGCCCATATGCACCAGGAACGCTTCCGGATATGGCTTGATGGGAAGGCGGTTCTCATCAATGATCGCCGCATGATCCGCGTTATACCACGTCTTGGGGGGGGCGCTCATCCTTGGGCAGAGTGGCACGGGTGTAAAATTGAAAATTGGAAGGAAAAACGGCGGCGTCAACCCAAAAGAATTTCTCCCTCCAGTCCTTGAGTTTATCTACCTTCTTCACATAGCATTGTAACTTGCCTACGCGCTTAGAGAAGGTAACCCACCCATTTGACCACGTTGCGTGATAGAACGCGCGAAATAATTGGAGGGTCGGGTGAATCGCTAACAAGCGACAGTTCACCTCAAAATTGGCAATCTTCCCAGCACCAATACAATGCAACTGTGAGATGTGGAGCTCGTAATAATTAAGTATATCACTCAACAGCACGGAAATGGGTACGCGCTGATTCGCCCACTCGAAAAAGCGCGTATATAGCCCCACCTTCCCTACAGGGAAATCCGCGATGGTGTCATTTGGACCTGGTACCTCTGGGTGCAGATCCAAAGGGATAAAGTAATCCGAGGTGAACTAATTCAGTTCACCTTCGGTTATGTTAGAAGTGAAATCCTGAAGTTGCAACACCATTTTGTATTTCAGAATGTGCGCAAGCGCTATTACCTTCGAATTATCGTTTTTTGATAGCAGATTCGAAGATGTATAAATGGTGGAAAGGTGATTTTTTAACTGTGGATATCACAGTGAATGGAGGCGGTAGTTTATATAGTTTTCCACCCACCACAGATGACTGACACGTGTATCCCACTAACTCAAATCGTGTGGCTGGGAGATGTGACGGTACAGGACACGTGGATAGCCTCTCCACTTCCCGAGGTACCCGAATTGCACTTTTTTGGACTAGATACATCATACGTGCGTTTTTGGCGGTATATTTTTGAAATCTTCCCGCGTACGCGTAGGGAATAATTTCGACACGACTTTAGTCTAGCATCCATAGGTTTTACCCTGCGCACACTAGACTGGGGGGACATGATGACGTATAGTCTACACCCGGGTCACGGACCCGATTAGTAAACAATACTAATACTTAAGCCCACCACGTATGGGCCGCCATGGCGATAACTGGACTACCAGTTATACGGCTTGGGCCTACAAGGTCCAAGCCCAAAGTTATTTTCGGATTGGATATGGAGTATCTCCTAATTAAAGGGGATATATACCAAATATCCGATGTCGGCGAATGCGCCGAGGAGTAGGGAACACGAAACCTACTAGGGTTTCACGTGTATATAAAGGGCACCCAGGCCCTCGGTAAAGGTACGATCTACTAAAACCCTAACTCTTCACTAAACCCTAAACTTCGATTACTTACTCTCACGCCGGAGGATAATCGGGGGAGACAATCCCTCGATAAGCCTAACGGTGTTTGCTCTTTTTCTTAGTGCGCAGGTTCCATCAAGCATTAAGATCTAATTGGTACGAGAATAGGAGTCTTAACAAGGAACGCCCAACTTTTGTATCAACACGATTAACACTTGAAAGACAAAGAACTTGTAAAAAGCTCGAAAATTTTGCGTTTTTTGTGAAAGTTTTTGCAGAATCTTAATTTAAAACATCTAAAACATCATAAATGGTCTTATTTAAAGAGAGAGTAGAGAGAGGTTAGAGAGAGAAATGTGGTGTAGAGAGAGGATGGAGAGAAAATGGAGAGAACTTATTATTTCACACACTACAAACTAAGTCTCACACCTCAAAATGAGGTGTTATACACGTTCTTATACATTGGAAGACCATTCAGGGGCCTTGGTAGGCTTGGGTTTGGTTTTGGACTTGGATTGGATGTAATACATGGACTATCCTAGCTTAACTAGTTACATATTAGCTTAACCAAGTCTACAAGCCCACTAACTAATCTACGATAAGCTATTATATGGTTACAAGGTTTTTAGATAATAAATGACCATCACTTCTTAATGCTAACAAATAAAAAATTATGTATAAATAAAAAGTGCTATTCATCAATAAAAATAGTTGTTTGTCAATGAAAAGAGTTGTTTAATTCATTATAGGCGTTGGTTATCAATAAAAAGAGTTGTTTATTGATTTAAGAAAGTTCTTCATCAAAAAAAATAGTTGTTCATCAATAAAAGAGTTGTTCAAATTATCATATGCGTTATTCATCAATAAAAGTAGTTGTTCATCAATAAAAATGATTGTTAATCAATAAAAAAGGAGAGACTTTGTAGAACAAGAGATCGGGGGTCGAATCTCGGCTCGTCTCACTCCAGGTGGTGCTCCTCTAGGCCAGGAGAGTTGCCAGAGCTATTACTTGTAGGGTGGACAATGGTTGGTGCCAAAAGGCACCCAGAATCAGAGTGTTCATGCCAATCTACACCTTTTGTGGAATGAAAAATTTGTTGGCGTTGTTCATCAATAAAAAGAAGTTGTTCATCAGATGCATTATTCATCAATAAAAATAGTTGTCATTGATTATTAAATATAAATTTCATCATACATTTACTAAAATCATATTAATATTCTTTTAAAGAAAATTTCTGTATTAAAGTTTAAATTTGAAAAAATAAAAATAAAATAAAAAATAAAAAATAAAAAAGTTACATATCAAATGTAGAAAAATAATGATAAGTAAAGGAAAAGAAAATAAAGTTAATAGCGAAAACAGCTGGCAAATGTAAAATTGAGGACTCTTGTCATATCTTATACTTTCTAAACTTTCTTTCCTTTCCTAAGGTTGAACACAGTGGGTTGGTCGAGGGGAGGTCGACCGATCGGTCTTGATTGGTCGCCCCACTGTGGGTGGTCTGTCTTGATCAGTCTGTCATGCAAAAAAAACGACTAGTTCGTCTAGACGACCGATTTGAAACACACACAAAAAAAAACAAAAAAACAACCGTTTAACTTTAAATTAAATTAAAAAAAAAAAAAAAAAAAAAAAAAAAAAAAAAAAAATTTGTTTTTAAACTTTATCACTTTTACAACATTATAAATACCCCACTTATTTCCTCATTTCATTCACAAATTCAAACAACAATTCTCTCAACTATTAATCATTATAACACAAAATTCACGCAATATTGGTCGTGGGGAGGTGACGAAGTCCCCAACTCTATGAATATTAGTCTCCAACTCTTTGAATATTAGTCTCCCCTAAATCCCTTAACATCCATTAAGTTTTCTAGGATCTACAAGCCGCAATTCACGCAATAAATACAACGAACAAAACCAATACCGCACTCTACGGTTGTGTTGTTTAAGACATTCAAGCTAGTTACATATAAGAGGTCAGCCAGTTTTCTTAACCTAACGCGATAACAACTAACTAAACAAGAGACAGTAGGAAGCAAGAATTATAAACTATAACCAATTAAACTCATTGAATTTGTCACGCCTTAATGATGAAGATAGACACAAACATCAATAAGAAAACAATAAGATCTAATTAGTCATCAACAAGTTTCATACAATCATAAGTAGACACTAGGTGAATTAACCAAGCATAATTAATGAAGGACAAGCAACAATAATGATAATTGAAGACATAAATTAAGGTAGAATCAACAAACCATTACAAGATGTTTATGGAGTGATTGAAACCCTCTAAGTTGCTGGAAAAACACCTACCTAAACCCTAGAATCGGACTTAGGGTTTAGGGCTTACAAAAAGTGAAGTTATAATGTTATATTTATAGGCAGTTTTTCTGTCGGCAAGGTGTGACGGCGTCAGCCCTAACAAGTGACGGCGTCACAACCACTTTTTCACCAAATTGTAGATCTTTTCGTCCCGATTTCGTGTTCTTTTGAATCACCTAAATCCGAGTTCGTATTCAAAAGATATGGCCAAAATAGTATCAGCTACTTCCATCGCATGTTGTGATAGTCTTGATCAGTTTGTGACGGCGTCACTTACAAGTTGTGACGCCATCAGCCCGCCGTCATTAGGGTTTCTTCTTGTGTAAGTCACCGTTCTGACGGCGTCACCAAGGGATATGAGGCCGTTACTCGTAAAAATCTTCTGGGCCGTCTCTTGTTGGCTTAAAACGTGACGCCCTCCTCCATTTAACACCTGACGGCGTCAGGTTATAAAGTCTTCAAAATTCTCTGAGGCGTCACTTGTTAGCTTAACACTAGAAAATCCATCTTGAATTGCAAGGGACGGCGTCACGTTGTAGCATGTGACGCCGTCAGACACTGTTGTCTGACAGGTTTTTCGCGACTTCGTCGTTTTCTTCACTTTTTCGTCCAAATATGCTCCAAAAGTGCGGATTTACAGAATTCTCGTCCCAAGTACCTAAAATACAAAACGAAACGATTTGAGGCAATATTTGATCACATTTACTCGATTTTAGGCTTAAATGACACCTTAAAAAGGTATCAAATAAATCCTTATCACGTACGCCGTGATCCGGATCCAATATGAACCGAACCATGGTTTTACTAACCGGGTCAAATGTGGGCCGGTTCAAATAAGCGAGACAAAACATATGACCGGGTCCAAAGTGGACCGGTCCAAAATAAGCAGATCCAAACGCCCTCGGTGGGCTATGGTGTGGGCCAAGGCCCAATCGAACATACACCCCTATCGGGCTGTAAAAACCAAACGCACCCTGTTGGGCTTTGTGTGGGCCGAGAAAACAACCAAACGGACCCTTATTTGAGGTGGGCTGAAGCCCAAACAAACAAACACACCCTATTCGGGTTGCTGTGTGGGCCGAAGGAACAAACCAACCGGACCCTCTGTTGCGTTGGGCCGAGACAACCAAAACCAGAAAAAGAACAATATGCAATAAGCCCGAATAAGCTTAAACGAAACAAAAACAAATAAGCGATAAGCTTATCCAATAAGCAAAGGAGAACGGAAATAAATAAACCAAACAACCTTATATGGGTTTCGAACCCTTGACCTCTCAGTCGGGTTTTTGTACCGAACACAAATCCAAAGCCACAAACCAATAAGCTATCGATTAGCTTATTCGAATAAGCTATAGGTCGAAAATAAGCTATCCAGTAATACTCATTTTATTTAACCAAATCAACCACCAAAGTTTAACTATCAATTTTTATAAAAAGTATATGTATTAAATCCGAATCATAAGAAAGATTTGAGCCGTCGATTCATTAGTTTATACTTCAAAATTTCGTATTTCGTTATTTAACCATCCAAATCGAAAAGTAAAAGTAAGGAAATGATAGTTAGTCAAAAACCTACACATGCATGTGTTTAGATCATACGAATCGACCCTAAACACTATTTATTTTCGTTGTAGATATAGATCCGTGTACACAAAGGGTGTTAGAGGCTTAGACCTAGAGATTGTTGATATGGGAAAGTGGTGGAGGTGGCGGTGGTCGACGGTGTGATGGTGGCCGGCCTTGGTGGCGGTTAAAGAGAGGAGAGGGAGGAGGCTAGGGTTAAGGTTTGGCATGTTATACAAAATGATAAGAAAACCCTATCATGTTCTTTATATAGTAAAAAGTATTAGGTTAAAAGGGTGCATGGACCAAAAGTGACAACCTACAAAGCTAAGGGTCGGCGGTGAAACTGTTTCCCAGGGACCATATGTGTAATTTTTGTTATCTTTTATAAAATTGAGGTTCGGGACTCGTTTAAGCTCGATAATGATTGATTTTGGACACGAAATTTACACCTTTGCGTTTAAAATAATTTTTCCAATAAAACGAGTATTCACACGACTAGTTTCTTGAAAACAATATAATAATCAAATTAAATTATTTAGTAGGTTTACGATTGCCGAAATGCGTTGTATGTAGTTTTTCACGTTTTGCGAAATAATCCCTCGTTTTCAAATCAAATGAGTTCGAAAAAAGTTTAAAAATGAAATATAAGTAATAACAAATATAATTTATTATAAAAGTGAGTCCGGAAAAATTACGGGTGAGTGTTACGACGTACGCGGTTTAATTCTCTCGGTAAATGTAATTTACTTAAAATAGGTTATAAGTAAATGTAAATAGTAAAATAATGAACCGAAATTTCACGGTTGTTACTGTAAGAATCTAAAACATAATCTCGGGAAAAATCTAGGTCAGACGTCGGTAAATTTGATGGCTAGAATCTTGGTAAAACTATGTCACCAAAAATTGGTATTTTAGGGCACAATATCGGTAATAAGGGTTGAACAAAAATCGGTAGAAAAGTGGTCAAATGTTGGTATTTTGGTCAAATGTAGGTATATTAGGGAAAAGTACAAATGTAGGTAGATTTGAACTTAGTCAAATTTAGGTAAAAGAGGGTTTTAACTTTCAAGATTACCTATTTTTCTGTCCACCAATTTTCGGCAAAAACACGAACGCAAGAACCACTTTAAAAACGCAATAAAAGCTTGAAGATTTGACGTTGTACACTCAAATTTTTTACATAAATCCACTCTATAACGAGTCTAGATACTTAAAAATGTCTACTTTCAAGAATCTAAACATAAAGATTGGACCTTTTTTGGTTTTTTCGATTAACACTTGAAAGACAAAGAACTTGTAAAAAGCTCAAAAATTTTGCGTTTTTTGTGAAAGTTTTTGCAGAATCTTAATTTAAAACATCTAAAACATCATAAAGGGTCTTATTTAAAGAGAGAGTAGAGAGAGGTTAGAGAGATAAATGTGGTGTAGAGAGAGGATGGAGAGAAAATGGAGAGAACTTATTATTTCACACACTACAAACTAAGTCTCACACCTCAAAATGAGGTGTTATACACGTTCTTATACATTGGAAGACCATTCAGGGGCCTTGGTAGGCTTGGGTTTGGTTTTGGACTTGGATTGGATGTAATACATGGACTATCCTAGCTTAACTAGTTACATATTAGCTTAACCAAGTCTACAAGCCCACTAACTAATCTATGATAAGCTATTATATGGTTACAAGGTTCTTAGATAATAAATGACCATCACTTCTTAATGCTAACAAATAAAAAATTATTTATAAATAAAAAGAGCTATTCATCAATAAAAATAGTTGTTTGTCAATGAAAAGAGTTGTTTAATTCATTATAGGCGTTGGTTATCAATAAAAAGAGTTGTTTATTGATTTAAGAAAGTTCTTCATCAATAAAAATAGTTGTTCATCAATAAAAGAGTTGTTCAAATTATCATATGCATTATTCATCAATAAAAGTAGTTGTTGTTGGGATTCTTGATTTGATGAGACAAAGTGAATATAAGAATGAAACAAAGGGACTAAAATGCAAAGCTGGAATTGTTCAAAAAGATGGAAGATAGTGAAGATTCTAGAAGATCTCCTTATGAAGATAAAAGATATCGGAAGACAATGTTTAATGTTTAAAAGATTTACTTGTTTTATATTTATCTTCTTATGTAAGTCTTGATCTCTCCCTATATAAAGAGATCATAGACGTGTAGGTTTGGTGTGCACAGAATTACAATGTAGTCGACTAAAGGTGTAGGTTGTGTCTAGGCATCGAGTTCCTACAACGGATGCCTAGGTTTTGTATTGTTAGTGTTAGGAGATGATGACGAAGAACCTTGTTGATAATAATAATATTTTTTATGTTATTCCGCTGTGCTTATTATTATCATTGTGTTTATTGTGTCTAAACAACCTAGAGTCCAAAACGGTCCAAGAACTTATAGATGGTGTGGTGCATAAGTTCTAACAGGTGGTATCAGAGAGGGGGGCTCTCGATCTAGGGATTTTACAAGGTTTTAGTGTCGTGGAAGAAAGCAGTTGTGAAGATGATCGAAGGAAATTTTTAAATGTACGATTTGGTTTTTAAACTGGATGAACGAATTTATTATTATTATTTTATTTTTTTTTGGTATCGATCTATTGAAGATAAATGGCAACATTATCCAACTTGACAAGAATTAATGGATCGGTTCACAATTAATGTTTGATACTGTTGGTCGCATCTAATTAATCTGTGGATATATTATTTAATCGAATGAATATGTTTTTGTGAGATTCGTATTGTGATGAACGTGGTTATTCATTCAATTTGTCGAGAAGTGCAATAATGGGACGTAAGAGTTTGTAGGGCTACGTCTGGCGCATAATGTGTTGAAGTAAATTGTACTGCTGTTTGTCGTTTACTGTTTGGAAATTAATTGAAGAATATCTCGTACTGAATTTTGATAGGGTCCTAGTATGCTAACACCCCCTAGTGAGTGGGCCCTCTTATTTTGATGGAATGTACAATCTGACAAAGAAGATAGTACAAGCGACGGCAGCAGGGAAAAGTCAACACACCCCTACAGAGGTGTTCGGCTATAATCACCCATTTTGATAATAAGTCGGTGGTAATAATTTGCTAATCGTGGGTCTGGTGATTGATTATATTATTATTAGGGATGGGTTATAAATACGGGGCCTATTTTTTTAGGTGTACTTTTATATATATATTTTTTTTACTTTTACTCTATTTTGTCTTTTAGCGCCTTTTTTTTTTTTTTTATATAATATTTTGTATGTTTGTGTTTAATAATGTTTTGTATAATTATTTTGTTTGTATAATAGCACGTTAAATATTACCACATTAAATAATTGCAACAACAACTGTTATTATTAAATTAAACGACAACGTTATACATATTATTTAAAAACAACAACATCTATGACATATGAAGATTATTCATTTCATTTAAAAGATCATGGAGCCTTGCACCCGACTGACAAGCGTGATCCTCAGGATTCTTTGCCAATTCTAACTCCATCTCCAACGTCTTTATTCTTGTCTTCAACAGCTTGATCTCATTATCTTTAGCAACGCAGTTTGAGCACTGCGTTGAAGATGAGGCTTGATTAAAGTACGTGTTTTCAAAATCATCTTTCCACATGAAGTATTGAGGTGTCCCTGCCAATCTACACTTTTTGACCAAGTATCGACACCCATAGTCTTTTGTATCTGGCTGTTACATGTTAAGAAAATTATAAGAAATGTATTTTTAACAGACAAATTATTTACATAACTGAGCAAAACGTATGATTATTTACCACTGAAAGAGGACATGCATAATACAATCGCCCACGGCTACCTTCTTTCCTGGATTTCCGTTCTATAATGAATCCTCTATCACATCGACACCAGAAAGGATTTCTTCGTTCCACCTGGCCAAAGAATTTGCATAATAATTTACAACATCAATCAATAATGTTATTATTAATTTTAATAAATTTTCAATCATTTACGATATAATAAAAACAGTTATTTACAACATAAATCAGTAATCATTCACAATGTTTTGTCTGTATAATTATTTACAACATAAATCAATAATTATTTACAATGTTTTGTCGGTATAATTATTTACAACATAAATCAGTAATCATTTACAATGGTTTGTATGTATAATTATTTACTGCATTAGTCGATGTTCATATAAAGTTTCCCATGCGGCTGCAACTGGCTGTCTGAAATACCTCCATTGTGGGTGGTTACGCGGAAGTGGAGAATTTGGGTCTAGCGTAAGTAAAATGTAGTGAGCACCCACACGGGGAATCACAATGGGGTCGGTTTCATGTGATATGTTTGGCCTGGTAAAAAGCGGAAAACATGTGTTCCAACCTTGCTCGGATATAAATACAACAGGCCGGTTAATTACTGAAGCGATAACCAGCCCCGTCATTGGCATCAGCATCCAGCGATCGATAGGTGCGGGTCCATTGAACCAGTCTATTGTATACGAAAGTAGGTCAAAGTCATGTTGCAGGAACATACTTATGTACGTTTGCCTATGATAATCTAACTCTTGCAATAACATACGTCTGACATCGGCCCACCTATTTTCGTTTTGAGTAAGACTGTGGGCAACGCACCGAAACCCACAATTTTCATCAGCCCGCACATTATGTATGCTTATTACGTGTGGACGGAAAATATGTGGAATACCCTCAATAAACTCATTGCTCACACTATCTCCAGCATAAAATCTGTGGCGTAGACTTTCACCCGTGTAAGAACTATGTCTTGGAGGTTCTTTCCGCAAGTCCGGGACTTTTGTAGATCTTGAATTTGTACTTCTTCGGTGATCTACGATCGGTACGTCATTCAAGTCAGGAACTTCATTCAAGTCCGGGACTTGTGTAGCCTTGCCCTTTTTGTCCTTTGCGCTCGGACGTCCACGAGTATTTTTTTGAATAGCTGGTTCACGTGTGTCAACAGCTTCAGGCTGGAATATATCTCTTAACTTCGTTAACATATTTTTCTTGACAAACGATGTTGATCTGCTAAAAATATTCTTGAATTGTCGCATGCCATCGTTAAACGAAGTATCGTCATCATCATCATCACCATCATCACCAGGTTCGCTGGAAGAGCCATCTTTAGGCGGGGGCCTATTGATAACAGGCCACGGAACAGATAGGGTTCTCCAAAAAATATCAACTCGTTCCAGTGGAATGGGGCATCCTGAATTCAATTAAAGTGACTTGTATAAATTACTGATATTAATGTGGAAAACAACTTGATAGTTATAAATTTAATATACTTACCATGATATACATAGATTTGCATCTCGTGAAAGCATGGTAGTCCGAAAATTGCCCGCAACTTATGGCTACATTCTTCTGGGGTGATCGACAGGTGGAGTTCTTTGTGCATGAGGTTCAAAGCATGTTTAGAAACTTTATACCACAATTCTTGAAATAGTGGTACATCACACTTAATTAGTTTCTCGTTGATGCTTCTATTGAAAGTCTCTTTTATCGCATCTTCTTGTGTAATGAGAATCTTATCGATCGACCTCAACAACCTGTCTAATTTGGACTGTGTGCCGTCCAAATATAATTTCAACAACGCGTGGTGAGCCTCAACTCTGCATGTTATTGTCTGGCCATAGGATTTATATTGGTCGGTAATATACGAGACAAACATGGGTGCGTAATCTTTCAACCAGTTATCCAGATACAAAGCGACATCTGAAAAAAACAATGAATTAATAAAAGGTCATTCGGGTGCTTATTTATTAAATAATTAAAAACAATTAATTAAGTACCCCGATGGTTGACCAATAGCTCTTGCAGGCGTTGATAACGTCGCTCGAACGATTCGAATGTCGGAGCTTTAACCATCCAATCCCATCGGTGTTTAACGGACTCATACTCATTTAACCCCCCATCGGTGAATTTATTTCTGCAAAACTTAAGTATATTTTGTTGTATATGCCATCGACAGAGTAATTTGTGAGCGTCAGGAAATTCTTCTCTTATTGCCCTAACCAACGCTAAATCTCTGTCAGTGACGATAACACGTGGGTAATATCTTTCGTCTATAACTTGCTTCACACGTTGCAATACCCATTTAAAATTATGCCCTTGTTCACTAGATAAAAAGCTATACGCCATTGAAAATGTTTTATTTGTTGAAGTTACTCCAACAATTTCCAACAACGGCAATTTAAACATCGTGGTATTGTACGTGGAGTCCATCAGCATGACTTCAGGGAATGTACACCATAGAGCATACGATGTTGGGTGCACAAAAAATAGCTCCTCAAGCTCGTTGGTATGCTCATTTACCCTCGGGTACCATGTATACCCTGAATCCCGCAAATGCAAGTAAAGGACTTGAATTGGAGTTCTATCACCTACTATGGCTCTCCGGAACTTATCTTGTGCGTTATATATAGTTCTAACGCTAGACACGTTATCCGGATTACGACCCTTTATTGTCGAAAGTATATTAATTGGTCGTACGTTATAATCTGTCAATTCTTTGACCAAACCCAACTCATCATCCTTAAATCGCATTGCATATGCCACACCATGCGACGACTCTAGCATATCATGATTATGCGTATCATCCTTTACCCTCAAAACCCAATAATTTTTTGTTCGATGATATTTCGCAACTAATCTGAATGGACAATTGGTTTTACATGTTTTGGTTTTCCGTCTTCCACTACCTTGAGGTTCATACGTCCCACCCTTTGTACACATGTAATTGATTTCGTTCATATGACCATCTTCTGATTTGGTTCTACTTTTAACAATTACGAAACCGAGCGCACGAGCTATATTTTGCACCCACTCAGTTACTTGCTCGTGAGAACCGAAAACCTGAAAATACATAACATTTTTTATAACATACTTTTTTTAACTAATACTTTAAAAAAAAAAAAAAAAAAAAAAAAAAAAAAAAAAACTAATACAAATTTTATAACAACTAACTTTTTTTTAACTAATACAAATTTTATAAATTCTAATACAAATTATTTTTAACTACTAACTTTTAATTTACCAATACAAATTTTATAAAAACTAATACAAATTTTATAAAAACTAATACAAATTTTACCAACTAATACAAATTTTTAAAAAAAAATAAATAAAAAACGCGTATTCATTTGATATCAGCTAAACAGCTGTCTCACACCCACCACACACGCGTATTCATTTGGTATCCTCTCACACACACCACACACGCGTATTCATTTGATATCCTCTCACACACACACCACACACTCACAAACTCTCTCTCTCTCTCTCTGTTGCTCTCTTTTCTCTCTCTATTTTTGGATCTAAAAACGTTTTTAGATCTAAATTCAATAATATTATGTGATGTTATTTGTGATTTGTGAGAGAGTTTGTAAGTGTGTGGGAGGCTTGTGATATCAAATGAATACGCGTGTGATTGGGGGTTTCTAATTAGGGTTTCGTAAAAATAATTTGGGGGTACGTGACTTTTATGTGATTAATTGTTAGATACGTGACTTTTATGTGATTTATTGAATGTTTTCTTGTTTAATTTATCAGATCTATTAATTTTTTTAAAAACGCCTAAATTATAAAAATTGGGGTTTGTGTTTTTTGGGGTCTGTGGTGGGTGATTATGTGATTTATTGAATGTTTTCTTGTTTAATTTATCAGATCTATTAATTTTTTTAAAAACGCCTAAATTATAAAAATTAGGGTTTGGGTTTTTTGGGGTCTGTGGTGGGTGATTATGTGATTTATTGAATGTTTTCTTGTTTAATTTATCAGATCTATTAATTTTTTTAAAAACGCCTAAATTATAAAAATTAGGGTTTGGGTTTTTGGGGTCTGTGGTGGGTGATTATGTGATTTATTGAATGTTTTCTTGTTTAATTTATCAGATCTATTAATTTTTTAAGAAATGCCTAAATTATAAAAATTAGGGTTTGGGTTTTTTGAGGTCTGTGATGGGTGATTATGTGATTAATTGAAGGTTTTCTTGTTTAATTTACCAGATCTATGAGGTTGTGGTGGGTGATTATGTTGGTGGTTCTGTGGTGATGAATACCTGTGGCTGTGGGTAGGTTAACACCTTGATCTGCCACCAATGAGTGGTATGAATACCTGCTCTGGCCTACCCCACAGTCCACAGGTATGTGATATGTGATTATGTTGTGCTCTGTGGTGATGAATGTGATATGTGATTAAGTTGGTGGTTCTGTGGTGATGAATACCTGTGGCTGTTGGTATGTGAATGATGTGATTATGTTGTGCTCTGACCCTATGGGATGGGTTATATTGACGGGGCCTATTTGGTTAGATTAACCCTCTCTAATATGATTGATAAGCAGTTTGTGATGAAACTGCTTATCAAACTGCTTATAAGCAGTTTGATTTGAAACTTGGTTTAAGCAGTTTGCTTTTGAAACTTGATAAGCACTTTGATTTAAGCAGTTTGTTTAAAAAAAACTGAGATACGGCGATGATGATTTAAAAAAAAGGTTTTGATTTTGGCGTGGCATTACCAAATGGACAGGCAAAAATAATATTTTTTTTGCAACCTTTGAAGTTACAGCCAAATATGATAAAACTTGCTTATGTTGCACCAATATATAATCTGAGCCTTATGTTACCTCTGTTGTGTTAAATGGTGAATTAGACATTTCGGCAGCCTAAGATCCTTGTTGTGTTTCACTTGAGGCTTTCACTTGCTGCTTGTGTTTCACTTGTGTGCAATCTGCAAAGAAATGGTTTGTTAGAGTATTTAAATAGTGAGGGTTAATCTAACCAAATACCCCCTTCATTATAACCCACCCCTTTACTTACTGATTGTGGTGAAGTAGCTTTCACTTGTGCAATCTGCTTTGTTATTATTGTGATATTGATTGTGGTGAAGTAGCTTTCACTTGTGCAATCTGCTTTGTTATTGTTTTGATATTGATTGTGGTGAAGTTGCTTTCACTTGTGCAATCTGCTTCTTTGTGAGCCTTGTTTATAATGGAGCCTTTCTTGTGAGTAATGGAGCCTTTCTTGTGAGTATTTGCAGGGAATCTTTACTTTCTTGTGAGTAATTGCAGGAATCTTTACTGTTGGTAATTGGACTGAATCTTTACTGTTGGTACTTGCATTATTGAATCTTTACTGTGGAATGTGAGACTTGTGTTTCACTTGTGGTTCACTTGGTTTGGGTGCAATCTGTGCACATTTGGGTGCAATCTGTGCACATTTGGGTGCAATCTGCTTGTGTGCAATCTGCTTGTGTGCAATCTGTGCACTTGCATACTTATCTGTTTCACTTGTGTGCAATATGTGCACTTGCATAGTTATCTGTTTCAAAAAAGGCGATGACGAATGGTTTTCTAAAAACCGAAAGGCATGGCAAGTGATATTTTTATCACTTTGCAACCTTCATATCCGAGCCAAACACTTGTTTATATATTTTTTTCTAAATCTGCTTGTGTGCTAAATGCTTGTGTGCTTATGCACTTGGACAAAAAAATTCTAAATCGGCGATGATGATTATGTTAATCTGAGCCTGATATCTGCTTGTGTGCTAAATACTTGTGTACAATACTGCTTGTGTGCAATACTGCATATGTGCTTATGCACTTGGACAAAAAAATCGGCGATGATGATTGTGTTAAATCTGAGCCTATGTGCTTATGTGATACTGCATATGTGCTTATGCACTTGGACAAAAAAATCTGCTTGTGTGATGTGCAATACTGCATATGTGCTTATGCACTTGGAAAAAAAAAACATGGGACAAAAATACATTATGTGATACTGCATCACTTGGACAAAAAAAATACATGGGACAAAAATACATTAGGGATACAAAAAAAAAAAAAAAAAAAAAAAAAAAAAGTACATGAACAGTACATAGTACATGAACAGTACCCTACCTAGTAGGGAGGGTTTGCAGACACGGGGGTAGACCCCGTGCTTATAGTATAACCCTATTATTATTGTGGTCAAATTGGCATAGTACTGAAGCAGAGGATTGTCGTTTCTTGCACATGGGTTGTCAGATTATGGGTACGAGCATGTGAGATTTTTAGTACTACTGCTTTAATTTTAATACTACTGCTCGAAGATTTTTAATTTCTACTGCTACGCTTTCAAGTTTCTACTGCTGTCCATTATAAGATAGTACTGCTCGTTGAAAATATTACTACTGCTGCATAGTAATTTTACTGCTGCTAGCGTTATTAATTTCTACTGCTGCATTATAAGATTAGTACTGCTGCGTATATAATTGTTTCTACTGCTGCTCAAGGATAGTACTGCTAGCTTTGTCCGATATAAATTGTTTGTACTGCTAGTATTGTTCGATATCGGTCAGCAAATGGTTTTGGTTTTCGAATGAGTTTGGATGGTTTTACACACACAGGGGAAGACACACACACGAAGGATTTGATTTTTGGATTTTTGGTTTATGTTCGTTAAAAGATTTATGGCTCGAATTTATTTGTTCTTATTGGCGAAGAGGAGTATTTGTTGCTTATTTGATGATGCAGTGGAATTTTTCAAGGTTGTGTTTTATTATATCTTAAGGTGGGTGTTACACTTTAAAGATAACTTGTTCGTTCGTTCAGGTGACTACGAATTGACAAAACACTTGAAGGAGTTACGTTATTGTGCTCAGTGATTCTTGTCAAGGGATTGCGATCTCCCTATACGTTAAGTATACGTTCGAAGTTGTTTTTAGTACAAGACATAAGACACAAGGTTGGTTTCTTCTACTTCAGCATCAAATTGGTAATGATTAGTTTTCTTCAACATTATATAAAGCCTACAGAATTGGAGATTCAAATGGTTAACATATGGGTTTCAGGGGAAGCTTAAGTGTTAAAATGTTTAACCATTTATGTGCTACATTGAGGTGAAGGTTTTCATAATTGCTCGTTGGTATTTTTACTGAAGATTTGGGATTTTCTGTCTTGGATTCATTTATAAAAGAAATTCAAGACATTGGAAGACTAGATTGGAAGTATGGTACTAGTTCGTGGTTATGAAGATCAAAGTTGCATATTTTTGTTCCCTATTTGATGATGACAAAAAGGGGAAGAAGAATATTTTGAAGATTGCAGCTTGAAGATCCTTGATGATATGCATGGATTAAGGGGAAGAAGATCATCTTTCATTCATACATGGTTTTGTCATATCAACTAGGGGAAGATTGTTGGGAATTATATTTAGAGTTGATATTGACAAAATGTGAAAGATGAAGGACGTATGGAGACAAAGGATGAAAGTTCACAAAGAAGAAAAGATTACAGGAAATCTTTTATTATTTTATGTTTATCCCTTTGTAACCCTAATGTTTCTAGTATATAAAGAAACACAGGGAATACGTTTTAGGCGTGTCAAGATGTAACACCATTAAACGTGTGTGTGTGTGATGAAGCGAAAAGTGTACCGCTTTTAGGGGGTCATTTAAGCCCTAAATCGTATTTATTTGATCAAATATTGCCCTAAATCGTTCCTTTTGTCATTTTAGGTACTTTGGAGAAGAAATCTGGAAAAGGAAGCATTTTGGACGTTTTTGGAGCATAAAAGTGAAGAATTCGACAAAATGCCAAAGCTGCTGGAAAAGTACACGTGACGGCGTCAAGGATTGCTCCTGACGGCGTCACGGCTTGGCAAAAGAGGTGGATATCACAAAATACACGTGACGCGCCAGAGAGTTTTACAATGAAAATCTGACGGCGTCACCCTTTAAGGTGATCAAGGTCGTCACGGTTTAAGTTAAAGAGAGACGGCGTCAAGCACAATTTTGACGGCGTCAACCCTTGACGCGCCAGAGTGGATTTTGGAGGATTAAAGAGGGACGGCGTCAGGAAGACCATCCGGGAACCCTAGCCGCGGCGAGGTGACGGCGTCACCTCCTACAATGTGACGCCGTCAGCCCTTAAATTCTATATATAGTTTTGCAATTTTTAATCATTAGTGTGCAACTTTGTGAGGAGAAACCCTAAGACGAATTTTCTGTCATTTTTAAGGGTTTTATACCCTTGGATCTCCTATGTTTAATTGAAGATAAGTAATCATTTAATCATTCAATATGTCTATGTGTTGTTTGATTATATCTTGTTCTTGTCTTTTAATTAACATGCTAGGCTAGATTTATCTTGTGTTTGCTTAGATCTAATGAAACCTAACTATTGATTATTAGTTGTTGGTGTGTTATTAATTGTATTAGATGATTGTTTATCGATGTTAGGCTTAAGAAAACTGGCTAACCTCCTATACGGTAACTTGCTTGAACGTCTTAAGAAACATGAACCAATGCGTACTAAGGTTTTTATGGTTGTATTTAATGCATGAGCGAATTCTAGTGATCCCATGTTAGGAGCTTCTTAGCCGGCTCGACATAGGAGTGAAGTAGGAGCTTATAGAGTTGGGGAAGTACGTACGCCACCCCACGATTGGTATTAAGGAATACACCCGTCATCCACGCAATTAATACACGCTAATCAACCGGTAAAAGATAGTTAGGGAGTAAGGAAATCTAAGTAAACACATTTCTCTCCATATAAGTTCCACAACCTTTTTATTTTCAGTTATTTTATTTTATTTGCATTTGTAGTTATTTGGGTTAGTTGACTAGCAACTAATTCTGCCCACTCCTTCAAACCCGAGATTTTACTTGCTTTCATAAAAATATAAAAATACAAAAAGAATCTTCCCTCACCCTTAGACCTATTAGAGTAGTTTTTCAATCCTAACGACACTATTCCCCTAGAGAACGATCAATCCCCCGGTACTTGCCACTACACTATACTACATCGGTCAGGTACACTGCCTGGTGGGGATTGTAAGCCTCTTGAGATCCCTCGAGAGGTAAAACCTGTTGTAAGGTCGCAAAACCACGCATCAAGTTTTTGGCGCCGCTGCCGGGGAATAGTTATTGTTTAGGTTGAATTTTTATTTTATTAGGTCTACTCACTAGATTCTATCTTTTTTCTTCGTTTCTTTGTTCGTAACCATTACCATCCGACATCATGGAAGGTGGTAATATCCTCAACCCACCACCACAACAACACCCACCTCCTAGAGCCCGTACCTTAGGAGACTACTCCCGTCCTAGCCACCATGGCTATCGAAACACCATTGAGCTCACTCAAGGAGCCAATGTCACTCCCTTGCGATCCGACACCATCCGGTTGGTGCAAAGCGGATGCGCATTCCATGGACTTCGTTCCGAAGATCCTAATCAACATCTCAAGGACTTTCTCAAAATCGTTGATTCCATAGACCTTGATGTTGCCACTCGAGAGACGACCCGACTACGTCTCTTTCAATTCTCTCTGCGGGACCAAGCTAGTCAATGGCTAGAGCGTCTACCCGCAGGATCCATCACCTCTTGGGATGATCTCACCACTCGTTTCCTTGCTCAGTTTTTCCCACCAAGAAGAACTACCAAGCTAAGGAATGATATCTTGATGTTCCAACAACGTCAAGGCGAAACCCTCTACGAGGCATGGACTCGATTCAAGGACTTACTCCAAAAAGTCCCTCACCATGGCATAGAACTTTGGCTCCAAGTCCAAATCTTCTATGACCATATCAATCTCTCCACGAGACAAACCATTGACCAATCGGCTGGTGGTAAGCTACGTGATCTAAGTGCGGAACAATCATGGGCTCTCCTGGAAGATCTTGCTCTTTATGACAACGAAAGTTGGAATGATCCCCGTGATTTGAATAAAACGGTCAAGGCAATATCTTTGCCTTCGAACAATTCAAGCACTTCCGACCGTAGGATCATAGAACTTGAAGACCAAGTCAAGTTTCTTATGAAATCCTACGAGGCTCCTAAACCTTCAAGCCAAGTGAACAAAATCACTTCTTCATGTGAATTATGTAGTGGTCCCCACGACACTCGTGATTGCATGGAACTCCCCGAACAAGCTTTTGCGGACTACGCATCCTCGCGTACCGACGGAGCGGGAGACAAGTGGTACACTTTTAAACCCGATCCAAACCCCTACGGTGATTCATACAACCCCTCATGGAAAAATCACCCAAACCTTAGGTGGAAACAAAACCAAAACGCACAACAAACCAATTCTTCCAACCCACCTAATCGTTTCCAATCAAGTGGTTCCAACTCGAACCGTACTTTCAACAACAATCCTTCCAGCAATGGTAGTACCAATAACTTTGAAGGATTGATGTCCCAATTCATGGCATCTCAAGAAGCTCGTTTGGCCAGGTTTGAAGCCGATTTCAAACAAAAACAAAGCGAGATGACCAATAAGATTGACACTTTGTTGAAAGCCCTCAATGACCGAGAAATGGGAGCACTCCCTAGCAACACAGTCAAGAACCCGAAACTAAACGTCAACGCCATTTCATCGGTTTCGTCTCCTAGTTCTTGTCCACAATATTATTCGGTCAATTCCATGAGCACGTGTTTCAAACAAACCCAAGTCGTTCAAAATGACCAAGAAGTTATGATATCCAACACTAAATTGGTCAACAACATAGTTGAAACACCTCCCACTCAAAACCTTGACGGAGAATTCAAGGAGCTCCACCTTGAAAGTCCGGTTATTGATGTGTTGGATGAGAAGAAGCTCAAGTTAGGCGAAAAAGGGACCGCCTTTGTTCAAAACAAGCTACCTAAGAAGTTAGATGATCCGGGCTTATTTGTTCTACCTTGCAAGATCGGTAATTCGGAGGCTTATGACACATTAGCCGATCTTGGATCAAGCCTTAACCTACTTCCGTTACCTCTCTACACCTCTCTAAAACTAGGAAAACTTGAAGAAACCGAGGTGATAATAGGGTTAGCGGATGGGAGTGTTGCTTACCCGGTTGGAGTAGTCAAGGACGTGTTAGTACACATAGGAAAACTAACCATTTTAGCCGATTTCCACGTCCTTGATATGGTTAGCGACCCTACATGCCCCTTGTTGATAGGTAGAGGATTTTTGGCGACCGCTAGTGCTATGATTGATTGTAAGGAATCTAAGATAGCGGTAGGAGAAGGTGATACTTGGTCAGTCTATGATGTGAAGAAACATGCTTATGATACTAGTGATGAACCAACACCCCATTGGTTAGAATTAAATAGGAGACCATCTAGATATGGACCTTGGATCGATAGAGACTTCATAGGACCCCAACGCCCATTTTACCTAGAAGAGGACTTTGTGAACCGAACACATACGGTAGAGCAACTCTTGGCTAGGAACACCGAATTGGATCCATTTAAAGACCCTCTAGTTTTTAGGAAGATGATTGATTTCCTAGGAGTTTTGCCAATTAACCTAGGGATGAATAAGTGGACTTGTGAGGACGATGATCATAAGTGGGATTGGGACAAACCACCCAAAGATGGAGATGGGTCATGGCATATTAAGATGACATTGTATGACCCGGATGGAGAGAAGTTTGAAAAGATATATTGTACTAAGCGGACCAATAGGAAACTTCAATCCAAGCTTAACCCTAAAGACGTCCTCGATGACGAACTCACTTACATAGGGTAGAAGGACTTTGAGTCTAGCTACAAGACTCGTTAATAAAGAAAAGCGCTTCTTGGGAGGCAACCCAAGCTTTATTTGCTTTGTGTGTTTATTTATTTGTTTGTTTGATTTTATTTGCTTCCGTATGTATGTTTAATTTTTATTATTATTGATTCATGTTCAAAACTAAATTGTGAAAATGCTTTATCTTGTTTTTAACTTCGTCTTAACTACATATAAAGGTATTTTGCAAAGTTAAGTGTAAGGGAAATCCAAATCGGTTTATTAGAACAAATGAACATGAATCATAACAATAATAAATTAACATACATATTAGTAATTGTTTGAGTCAAATGCTTGTATCGAGTCATAATGATGTTTTGCAGGAATTCCAGGAAGTAAGGTATATGTTTTTCCAGAAATTTTTCGAAAACTTAACATGAGAATTCTGTCAGATCATTTCTGACGGCGTCAGGCATTACAACCTGACGGCGTCAGTTTTTAATTTTCTGAAATTTTTGAAAGTTTTGTTTTTCCTCCGGAATCATAAAATGCTTTATTAAATCTCTAACTTATAAACTCTAGGAATCTGCAAAATAATCATTCCACAAGCATTATATCCTTATATAGATTTATCCCGCCGATGTTATGCAGGTTTTCGTGTTTGTTTTCTCAAGTTTAACAGGTTATTTTGGACAAGGAGATGTATGTGGAATCTAGCTTTTGGCGATGCATTAGTCTTGGAGCTTCTACTTTCTCTTGGAAGAAGATCTAACCATGTTACCTCTTTATCCACCAAACGAATCAGGGGAGTATTTGATTTCATTCTTTTACCTTATTTACTTTTACATCTTGTTATTTGAACATTGGGGACAATGTTCATCTTAAGTGTAAGGGGGGGTAAAGTACGATACTTTAGAGAATGCTATTACGCTTGATTTTTCGTTTGTTTAATGGTAGATGTGTAATAAAACTGAGAGAAATACCTGTTAAGGCAATTTTAGTGCCAAATTTAAAATTTTTTACAACATATAGGAGTGAAACTTTGATCTTAATGAGCGTCTCATGGATAGGAATTATATGACTAGCACAAAAACCGTACCACTAAAAAATTTTCCACCCCCAAATATGTGAGGTTCGCCCCTAGAATTGGTAGGAAAAGCATTTATGCTATGATGTGTGTACCGGTAGCACTTAGATTCTAGAACTTGCGTTAGGACCATTCCGAGGCCACAAGTGAGACTACATTCGTGTAGTTAGATTTACTACATGATAAGAGGCATTAGGATTAACCCATTGTTTTACACCTGTGTTTTTGTTATAATTACATTGGCTACATTGGTCAAGTAATTCTCCCACACCCTTTGCGTTGTACTCATTTTTAGTACACGATACCCCTAGTACACCCCTCAGAGCCTATCTTTTCGTTTCTAACTTTAAGCATTTTACTTAAAGTAAGAATTTGTTTACACCCCACTTAAATGTACACCCAAATCGCCTTAGCCTACCTTGTATGCACTCATTTTTAGTGCATTATTGTGACAACATTTGTTTAAACCCCAAGTTAATTATCTAATTGATTACATGGTTGCTAAGTCAAGTCATATCCTTGTACATATTGTTTTGGGACGATTGGGACTCATGGGTGAAGTACTAGTGTAATGGAGTAATGGGGAAGAACAACATTATTACCCCCATATGTGCTAAATATTTTAAAAAAAGTACTCAAAGTGTTTCGATTATCTTAATTCGAGTCATTAGAATAGTTATTTGTAAAGTTATGTAAAAGTTCAAGTGTAAGGGGAATGCAACGCCCCTATGATGTATTATTTTGGATGGTAGGGCAAGAGTGTATGCAAAAAAAAAAAAAAAAAAAAAAAAAAAAAAAAAAAAAAAAAAAAATCGAAAAAATCAAGAAAAATACAAAAAAATGAGAAAAAGAAAAGTAGAAAAAAAAAACATACGGACTACCATCCCGTTTCATTTTATGTTTATTTTATGTTTTTGTTTTTTTTTTGTTTTTAGCTTAAGTCGAGTCGAGTCTTGGCTTAGCAACGCCATATTGTACATGTAATTAATCAAGATCTTTAACTCGCCACCAGTAAAATATCCCTTATCCAACAAAAACGTGTTTATCATATCCCTACACCTAACGTTATAACCCGTTTAAAAGCCCTCTTTGATAGTTTATCTTAGGTGCTTACGCCTAGTGGAGGAGGTTTTTGATCCTTTCCCAAGCCTATGGTAATCTATTTGCTATGACAGGTAGTGAGAGATATTATCCATTTTCATTTATGAGATATACTTTTATGACACCTGAGAGATGTGAGTATCTAAACACTACTTGTGAGGTGCTAGTTTGTAATCTCCGTGCTTATTATGATTAAAGTGGAACGACTATTTGTTGTAATTACTTTTATATTAGCATTAAATGACCCCTAACTTGTATTTTGATTAGAATAAAAGCGCATTTGCTTGAGGACAAGCAAATCTCAAGTGTAAGGGTATTTGATGAAGCGAAAAGTGTACCGCTTTTAGGGGGTCATTTAAGCCCTAAATCGTATTTATTTGATCAAATATTGCCCTAAATCGTTCCTTTTGTCATTTTAGGTACTTTGGAGAAGAAATCTGGAAAATGAAGCATTTTGGACGTTTTTGGAGCATAAAAGTGAAGAATTCGACAAAATGCCAAAGCTGCTGGAAAAGTACACGTGACGGCGTCAAGGATTGCTCCTAACGGCGTCACGGCTTGGCAAAAGAGGTGGATATGACAAAATACACGTGACGCGCCAGAGAGTTTTACAATGAAAATCTGACGGCGTCACCCTTTAAGGTGATCAAGGTCGTCACGGTTTAAGTTAAAGAGAGACGGCGTCAAGCACAATTTTGACGGCGTCAACCCTTGATGCGCCAGAGCGGATTTTGGAGGATTAAAGAGGGACGGCGTCAGGAAGACCATCCGGGAACCCTAGCCGCGGCGAGGTGACGGCGTCACCTCCTACAACGTGACGCCGTCAGCCCCTAAATTCTATATATAGTTTTGCAATTTTTAGTCATTAGTGTGCAACTTTGTGAGGAGAAACCCTAAGACGAATTTTCTGCCATTTTTAAGGGTTTTATACCCTTGGATCTCCCATGTTTAATTGAAGATAAGTAATCAATTAATCATTCAATATGTCTATGTGTTGTTTGATTATATCTTGTTCTTGTCTTTTAATTAACATGCTAGGCTAGATTTATCTTGTGTTTGCTTAGATCTAATGAAACCTAACTATTGATTATTAGTTGTTGGTGTGTTATTAATTGTATTAGATGATTGTTTATCGATGTTAGGCTTAAGAAAACTGGCTAACCTCCTATACGGTAACTTGCTTGAACGTCTTAAGAAACATGAACCAATGCGTACTAAGGTTTTTATGGTTGTATTTAATGCATGAGCGAATTCTAGTGATCCCATGTTAGGAGCTTCTTAGCCGGCTCGACATAGGAGTGAAGTAGGAGCTTATAGAGTTGGGGAAGTACGTACGCCACCCCACGATTGGTATTAAGGAATACACCCGTCATCCACGCAATTAATACACACTAATCAACCGGTAAAAGATAGTTAGGGAGTAAGGAAATCTAAGTAAACACATTTCTCTCCATATAAGTTCCACAACCTTTTTATTTTCAGTTATTTTATTTTATTTGCATTTGTAGTTATTTGGGTTAGTTGACTAGCAACTAATTCCGCCCACTCCTTCAAACCCGAGATTTTACTTGCTTTCATAAAAAATATAAAAATACAAAAATAATCTTCCCTCACCCTTAGACCTATTAGAGTAGTTTTTCAGTCCTAACGACACTATTCCCCTAGAAAACGATCAATCCCCCGGTACTTGCCACTACACTATACTACATCGGTCAGGTACACTGCCTGGTGGGGATTGCAAGCCTCTTGAGATCCCTCGAGAGGTAAAACCTGTTGTAAGGTCGCAAAACCACGCATCAGTGTGTACGGGTGTTTTATGGGAAAACACCTAGGGTAGTTTTGTGGAAGAAAATCTGCATGTTAGATTTAGTGAAAATACCCCAAATGTTGTTGTAACAGAACCTAAGTGGCTCTTTGACATTGATTCTTTAACTAAGACCATGAATTATGAGCCAGTGTTGGCAGGTTCTACTAACATGTCTGCAGGAACACAAACTAACCCCAATGCAGGTACACAAGCAAAGAAGGATGCATCTGCAGAGGAGTTTGTTTTGATTGAGAAGTGGAAGTTTAATCAGTTCTTCACACCAACAGATAAAGAGGGAAAGAGTTCTGATGATGATGCTGTTCATAAGGAAGTACCAAAGGATGATGCAGAAGGTGATGATGAACCTTCTAATGATGGCAAGAATGTTGAAAAGTCAGCAAAGCATGGAAGTTCAAGAAATAAAGCTAGCAGCAGTATCTCCCATTCTGCTGCTAAGCCAAATCGTTCTGCTGCTGTGCCCAAGGATTCTGCTGCTGACTTTAATGAAAGTGTTAATGATGATGTTGACTTTCCTCATATGCCTGAATTGGAGGAAATCTACTATGACACAGATGATGATGTTGTGGATGTTTTTGGAGCAGAAGCTGATTTGACAAATATGGAGTCTACTATTCAAGTCAGTCCTACTCCAACTACAAGGATACATAAGAACCATCCCAAGGAGCAGATAATTGGTGATGTACAATCTGCTGTACAAACCAGAAGTAAAACAAAAGGGTTGGGTGATCTACTCCATCAAGGTTTATTTGCTCAATCATTGCATCAGAGAAATAGCCACAAGGACCTACAAAATTGCAAGTTTGCCTGTTTCTTATCACAAGAGGAACCCAAAAATATTCACAAAGCTATGCAAGATTCCAGTTGGGTTGAAGCCATACAAGAGGAGCTGTTGAAGTTTAAGCTTCAAGAAGTCTGGACACTAGTTGATTTGCCTAATGGGAAGAGGGCAATAGGTACAAAATGGGTGTTCAGATGCAAAAGAGATGAAAGAGGAATTGTGGTGAGAAACAAAGCAAGACTAGTGGCTCAAGGGTACACTCAGGAAGAAGGAATAGATTATGATGAGGTCTTTGCTCCTGTAGCAAGGATAGAGGCTATTAGACTGTTCTTGGCTTATGCCTCATTCAAGAACTTTCCTGTGTACCAAATGGATGTGAAAAGTGCTTTCCTGTATGGAAAGATTGATGAAGAGGTTTATGCGATGCAACCTCCTAGTTTTGAAGATCCTGACTTTCCAGACAGAGTATATAAAGTGGAGAAAGCACTTTATGGTTTACATCAAGCTCCTAGAGCTTGGTATGACACCTTGTCCAAGTTTTTGTTATCTAATGGGTTCACAAGGGGAACCATTGATAAAACTTTGTTCATCAAGAAAGACAAAAAGGATATCCTACTAGTTCAAGTTTATGTAGATGATATCATTTTTGGGTCTACAAACAAGGTGTTCTGTGAAGAATTTGAGAAGCTCATGCATAACAGATTTCAAATGAGTTCTATGGGAGAACTCACATTCTTTCTGGGGCTTCAGGTTAAGCAGACAGCAGATGGGATCTTCATCAGTCAAGACAAGTATGTGGCTGATATGTTAAAGAAATTTGGTTTTAATGATGTGAAGGCAGCTAAGACACCAATGGACAACAACAAACCTTTGCTCAAGGATGAAGATGGGGAAGAGGTTGATGTACATCTTTATAGATCAATGATTGGTTCATTGATGTATCTGACTGCTTCAAGGCCAGACATCATGTTTTCTGTGTGTGCTTGTGCCAGATTTCAAGTGTCCCCAAAAGTCTCACACTTGAATGCTGTCAAAAGAATTTTTAGGTATCTAAAGGGTCAACCAAAATTGGGCCTTTGGTATCCTAATAGTTCATCATTTGATTTGGTAGCATACTCAGATAGTGACTATGCTGGAGCAAGTTTGGATAGAAAGTCAACCACTGGAGGATGTCAATACCTTGGACATAGGTTAATCTCATGGCAATGCAAGAAACAGACTGTGGTGGCTAATTCAACAACTGAGGCAGAGTATGTGGCTGCTTCTAGTTGCTGTGGACAAGTACTCTGGATTCAGAATCAACTCTTGGATTATGGGTACAATTTCATGAACACCAAAATTTATATTGATAATAACAGCACAATGTGTATAATAAGAAATCCTGTTTTTCACTCTAAAACAAAGCATATAGAGATAAGACATCATTTTATTAGAGATTGTTATGAGAAAAAGTTAATTCAAGTGGTTAAAATACATACTGACAATAATGTTGCTGGTCTACTTACAAAAGGTTTTGATGTAAGTAGGTTTCAATTTTTAGTTGCTAGTATAGGTATGATCAATCTTTAAAATCTTATCTCTGTATGATTTGTAAAAAGTTTTTGAGGGTTTATGCTGTTATTAATCAAATAAGTTGTTTCTAGTCTTTGCTATGCCTGTATGTTGTCTACCGCTAAGTTGGTTGTTCTGTTGATTGTCTTATGATTATTGTAAGATACTCTTGTTTGTGTTTTTGTGGTTTTTGGACTAATCTTTTGCAGGATTAGTCACAAGAGAATGGTTGATTGATGAGAAACAGATGTTTATGAGATTAAGGGGAGGATCTCAAATTCAGAATCAGTGATAAGAGTGAATGTTTATAAACACAAAGATCATAAAAGTTTATTCATTAAGTGGTGCATTCTTTACATAAGCAGAAGTTTCTTCATCCTGGACCTAATGGCAACATAATCAACACAAAACAAAACCAAACACAAACCTAACACAAAACAACTACTTCAGCTTCCCTTTTCCTTTCCTTTGGACATCAGGCATGGTCTTGCGGACTCCTCTGCTACCAATGGCATCAGACACCTTCTTGCAAGGGAGTCCTAGCACTTGTGTTCTTGGCTTTGGATTTTGCTTCTTCTCAGGCACAGGGATCATACTCATTGATGATGCAGCCTTTTCAAACTCACTTGTTAGTAAGACTGATAGCACTTGGAGATCATCATCATCAGATGAGTCAGAAGAGGAGGATGAATCATTCACATAGGATGGTGGAGTTGGTAGTTCATCCGTTGAAATTTCATCAGAGGAGGTTGTTTCAACCTTTTTCTTTGAAGTTTTGTTCCTTGAGCTTGAGGTGTAGTCTGGTGGAAAATAATCTTTCCATCCTCCGAAAACTGAGTCTGAAGACGAATCGGATGAAATCTCCACAACGTTTGATGGGGAAGGATTCATTGTGTTGGAAAATTGTTTTATGGTATGTGATGGAGTTAGTGTTGATAATTTGAGGTCTTTTATAGAACCAAGGGTGCATTCAAGTCGTTAAATGCAGGGTTGGTATTAGGAATTAATTCATTGGGTTTGCTGGAATTAATTCAATCATGGTAATTTTTGTGGAGTTGACCAAAAGTTGGGTATTTATTTTGGGTAATAGTATAAATGTTTGAAAGAATCCATTCTGCTGCTAAAGATTATGCTGCTCAAAGTTGAAACTATAGGATTCTGCTGCTTGGTTTGAAAGTGAAGGGACTATTTTGTAAATTGGCGCGAATAAAGCCCTAAGTGGATCTAAACGGCATAAAAACCCAATTCGATCTCACTAATAACTTTGTGCGCCCAAAATTAAACATAATTCAAACCCTAACACTTCTTTTCATCATTCGATCAAAAACCCCCAAATTCAAGACCCTAATTCACAATGTCGAGACGCACTTACTCCGCCGAGCACAATCAAATAGCTTTTCTTCAGAAGGTCCCTGAGGCAGATGGATTTACTGAAGTCATTGACTTTCTTAATGCTACTTCAATTAGGTATGCATTAATAGTTAATCCAACTATATATAGATCCCACATGAGACAGTTTTGGTCGACTGTTACGGCTGAAACTCAAAATGGGGAACAAATGTTAATTGCCACAGTAGATGAAGAAAGAATAGTTGTTACTGAAACATCTGTAAGACGAATTCTTCATCTTGCAGAAGATTAAGCAACAACTTGCCTTCCTACTTCTACTATTTTTGAGGAACTTGATAAAATTGGGTATGAGAGACCAAACACTAAATTAAAATTTTTCAAACGTCTCCTCTGCCCACAATGGAAATTTCTTATTCATACCATTCTACATTGTCTTAGCCCTAAAACAACTGGGTGGAATGAGTTCAGTACAACTCAAGCATCAGCCTTGATTTGTCTGGCTACAGGACAACCATTTAACTTTTCGGCTATGATTTTTGAAGGGTTGAAAAAGAATATTTCTGGAAATTTTTATATTTATCCAAGGTTTTTGCAATTAATCATTGATAGTCAATTACAAGAACCTTTTGAACATGAAAAGCCTTATAAAAGTTTTGTGCTTGTAACCAAAATGTTTAAACACTTGAGAAAGAATGGGACTGGATTTTCTGGAATTATCACACATTTGTGCCAACATATTTTAAACATTGTTGCCGCTGTTGCTCAGGGTGAAGAAGCTGAAAACCCCACAGCTTCCCATCACACACCCACTTCTGAAAATATAAGTGAATCATCTCAAAATGTACCCCAAAAGACCCAAACACCTAGGCATTCACAAGAAAAGAGCACTGAGTTACCTCAGACTAGTGCTAGTATGGAAGCAGATGAGGCTGCCATAGGTGATGGAGATGGCATGAAGGAAGGGGCTGCCACTACTGTTTCCAACTTAGAAGTTGAACAGGCCAGTGTCAACATAGATAAGACCCCAACCTTGGCAACATCTACTGCTGAGGGTTCTCATGAACCTGATGCACATGATGGTAACCCCAGCCAAATGGCTAAAAAAGGGGGGCTCAGCTGCTCAATCTAGGATTGAGACTGAGTTTCAGTCCAAAGATTCACCTCTCAGGGAAGTTAACACATCCCGAAGTGATGAGGACAGACATGAAACTAATGAGGAATTGATGGATCAATTTGTACAACATGACATTGCCTATGATACACCTCTCGGACCAGGTCACACAGGTCGAAGTGTTGAGGCTAGCATTGAACTTGAAACAGAGGAATTGACGGGTAAAACTAATGTACAAACTGTCAAATCCAAGGATCCACCTCTCGGGTCAGGTAACACAGACCGAAGTGGTGAGGATAGTGTGAAACAAATAAATGCATTGACGGAAAGATGTACCAAGTTGGAAGCTCAAGTTCTTGATCTCACCAAAACAGTCAAAAGTTTGAAGTTCAGGGTCAACTTTTTGGAAAGAAAGCACAGGTCAAGAGCTACACTTACTAGAAGGTTCAATAAAGTGAATTCCAAACCAAGTTTGGGGGAGGATGCTCCCAAACAGGGAGGAATGAAGAGGAGGAAAACAAGGGTCAAGGGGAGGTTGACATGGAAAAAGATGAAAATGTTGGTGGTATTGCTGAGAATGAAGGTAATGTGGATATGGATGTTGGTAAGGATAACTTTGTAGGTGAAGAGAAGACACAGAATGATTCTGTTGCTGGTGCAGGACATTCTGCTGCTGGGCTGAAGGATACTGCTGCTGGTTCAGAAAAGGGTTCTGCTGCTGAATCAGATGATGATACCATTCCTATAGCCCAAGTCATGCTAAACCTTAAAACAACACAACAATCACCACAAAAACCTAAACCTGCTGCTACAATGAAACAACCAACACCTTCAAAACCAAAAGCTAAAGGAGTTGTCATTCAAGAACCTGTATCAATTCCAAAACCTGCACAACCAGTTATTGCATTAACAGACAAGGGAAAAGGAATTCTTGTTGAGGAGCCAAAGCAAAAAGTCAAGTTTCAATCCTTAGAAGAAAAGGAACTTCAAAAGCAGATGGATGAAGAAGTTGCTAGAAATTTGAAAGCAAAATGGGATGAAGAGGAACTTGAAAAACTCAAGCAAGAACAGGCTGACAGAGAAATAGCTATGAAAGCTCAAAAGGATGAAAGAGAGAAGTATAATCCTGAGGAACAACAAGATGCTATAGCTGATATGCTTGGAGCATTTAGAAAGAAGCAAAATCAGAAAAAGGAAGAGTACAAGAAGAAGAAACCTTCAAAAACTGATGAGTACAACTATATGAAGATGTATCTGAGAAACCAAACTTATTAGAGGCCTAGTGCATTTAGAGGGATGAGTAGAGCTGCTGTTGCAAAGGCTTACTATGAGACTCATGCAAGACTCAACAGACCAATTGAGCCTATGACTGATGCTGAGGTTAAAGAGGTTACAAGAATGAAAGTGGCACCAAATGCTTACTTGATGCCTGAGTCAAGTGTTCAAAAGCCTAAAGAAGTAATTGAAGTTGTGCAAGAAAAGACAACAAAAGAGAAAGAGGTTGTAGCTGAAGCTGAGAAGGAAAAAGAAGTTGTTGAGGGGCAGAATGTTGAAGAGACAAAACCTGAATCACTTACTGGTGTCAAAAGAACAGGAAAAAGAAGGTTAAAGTCTATTAGAAGGAAAAAGAAAAGAGCTAAATCTTTTGTAATGAGTGATTCAGAAAGTAATTCTAAAGGTGAGAAGGAATAAAATGCTAATATGTATGGAACTGAAGAGATAACTGCAGATGTCATGAAGAGGATTATAGATGTTACAGTTCATAAACCTCAAGAAGAACCAGAGATAACAAATGCAGTTCCCTTGGAATCAAAGTACCCAATCATTTCCTATTTACATGGTGTTCAAGATGGAAGTGAAGCATGGTGGGAAATAAAGAGATCAAATGGTATGTGTCAGAAGTTTGTTAGATTCTCACAAATGCTGCATTACATGGATAGGGATGATATAGTACAGCTCTGGAGGATGTATAAGCAATATTATGGGAATAGGAGACCAGATGTGATCTATGAAAGGCTGCACTATTACTACTTGAAGAACATGTTTGAGTCTGATGCAAGAGATATTGAATGGAAGGATTTGTTGAACTCAAATAAAGTGCATAGATGGTATCTCTATCAGTCTTGTGGAATACATGAGTTGGAAGGTAAGGGTGTAGGTATATACATGCTGGTTGAAAAAGACTATCCCTTGAACAATAATATTGCTGTTATCACCCAGATGTTACAACCTGGAAAGTTAAGGTTACAAAGACCATTTTTGTCAGATCATCAAGCTTATGAGTTAGTAGAGAAGTATAAAAAGATTCTGAAATCAAAGACTTCAAAGCAGTAAGTGTTTGGAAGCATCCTCTTTGTGTATATCTGTGCTTAGAAGAAACTTGTATATTTTGGGAGAAAATATCAAGTTTAGGGGAGGGTTGTTGGGTTTAAAAGAAGCTGCTGCTACTTTGAAGATGTTGCTGCTAAGTATTTTATTCTGCTGCTCATGGTGTTAATAGAAATATACTAAGTATGATTCTGCTGCTAGGCATAATCATTCTACTGCTAGTATATTTATTCTGCTGCTGATGATATCTGACGAGTAGTGAAATAAGCTAAGTATCAAACTGCTGCTAGCCTAAGATGATTCTGCTGCTTATTAGATATGTATAGTTTTGTTAAGATAATTATAGTAAAGATACGAATAGATATTGTTCTTGTATAGAAAGTTTTGTAACCGACTAGGACTCCTTAAGTCTATAAAAGGAGGATCTAGGGTTAGGGTTAGAGTACGATTGTTTTAGCATACGTATTGTCTTGTATTCACTTCAAGGTTCGTTGTAACCCTGTTACTTTTGAGTAACCGTATATTAATATATTGAGGTGAAGGTTGAGAGAATTACTGTGTATTATTGTTAATTCTTCTTAAGATTAATTACTAGTTTCCGCATAGTAATTAATAGATCATTCAAAAGCAGTTTCTATACCTATTGCTTTAGGTTTATATCTAAAGTAATTAACAAGATCGTTAAGCTCATCTGGGATCAACAATTGTTGGGTTTAAAAGAAGCTGCTGCTACTTTGAAGATGCTGCTGCTAAGTATTTTATTCTGCTGCTCATGGTGTTAATAGAAATATACTAAGTATGATTCTGCTGCTAGGCATAATCATTCTACTGCTAGTATATTTATTCTGCTGCTGATGATATCTGACGAGTAGTGAAATAAGCTAAGTATCAAACTGCTGCTAGCCTAAGATGATTCTGCTGCTAGAGTTATGATTCTGCTGCTTATTGGATATGTATAGTTTTGTTAAGATAATTATAGTAAAGATACGAATAGATATTGTTCTTGTATAGAAAGTTTTGTAACCGACTAGAACTCCTTAAGTCTATAAAAGGAGGATCTAGGGTTAGGGTTAGAGTACGATTGTTTTAGCATACGTATTGTCTTGTATTCACTTCAAGGTTCGTTGTAACCCTGTTACTTTTGAGTAACCGTATATTAATATATTGAGGTGAAGGTTGAGAGAATTACTGTGTGTTATTGTTAATTCTTCTCAAGATTAATTACTAGTTTCCGCATAGTAATTAATAGATCATTCAAAAGCAGTTTTTATACCTATTGCTTTAGGTTTATATCTAAAGTAATTAACAAAATCGTTAAGCTCATCTGGGATCAACAAGTGTTATCAGAGAGGGTTGCTCGTGATATCTAGAGATTTACAAGGTTTTTCAGTCGTTGGCAGTCATTGGAAGAAAAGCAGCTTTGGATATTATGGTTTCGATAGCAAGGTTTTAGTGACAAAGGAAGAAAAACAATATTCTAAACTTTGTTATTATTGTCGAAGTTGCGGAATAAAGAACAACTTGGTCCACTGATCGGTAAAGGTTTTATATTATTAAATTGATATTGCATGTGCGCTTGCGAATTGATTTATTATTTGATCGGTGCTGCTATTAATTGTTACTCCGTAATATTCACTAAGTTCTAGTTCTTCCTGATTGGTTGATTCTCAAAATCTTGTACTGCTCTCACATGGGTCGAAATCAATATACGTTAATCAAATAGGTTTGTCGTCTATCGTCCTTTGCTGATTATTGGTCAAGATTATACGGAGTATATTTTAATTGTTGTCAAAGTTTGGACGCAAGTGATCTGATTGGACATGGTGTTTAGACCAAGAGTAGTGGGGCGTTGAAGTGGGCTTAGTTGCCTCTTCAACGCCCGATGGCCACCCTCATAGGGCGTTGAAGCCCGTTGAATACTATAAAATCCAACGAGCGTTGATGCATCAACGGGCGTTGAAATTTCTTTTAAACAAAAAAACAGCCGTTGAAGTTAAGTTAACGTTAACATTTGCATTAAATAAACATTTAATTCCTTTTTATTTCTAGTTAACGTTAACTCTCTTTTTTTCCCTATAAATTTACCAAGTTAACATTTTTCTTTTACAACTACTTTCACTTCTACACTAAAAAAAAAAATGAATCCCAATCAATATAACATTCCAGCCTATGGCTCAAACCGAAGCACACAATTTGTTGCTCCACGAAGAGGAGCACCCGAGCAACAAACCGATCAAGAACTAAATAACAACCAAGTTTTCGGCTACATGTCGCAATTACCATACCCAAATCAAAACCCGAATATGATGCACCCAAATTTTATGCCATTTGAAAATTCGCAAGATGATGTTCTTTCACCAACACAACTTTCACCAACACAAGCTTCACCACAAGAAGTGTGCGGGTCGTCAAAACGATCTCACAAGAAAAAACCTCGGGGTGGTGGCCGAGGACGAGGTGATGAAGGTGGCGTTGAAGAAATTGTTAAAAAAGTAACACAAAAAAATGGTTACCCGATGAACTTGCGGCGTTAACGGCTTCTTACATCGCGATATCCGAAGATCCTAATGTGGCGAATTTTCAACAAGGTGGAACTTTTTGGCTACGGGTTCATCAACAATTTGTCACGAGACGTGGATGTGATGAAAGAACAAGAGATTGTTTAACGTCAAAATGGAGGGACGTTAACCAAAAGTGTTCGTTGTACAACGGGATTTATGGTCGCGTTAAACGAAACCGTCCGAGCGGAGGTGATGATGTTAAAGTGCAACAAGAGGCTATGCTTGAGTTCCAAGAGATCGATGGGAACTTTACTAACTATATCCCGTGTTGGCAACTTTTAAGGTTATCCCCCAAATGGAAACCGGTTGGCGATGGCCATCAAAGGCGTGCCAAAAGGTCCAAAACATCTTCGTCAACCTTCGAAGATAGTCAAAGTTCGGACGCACATGTCAACTTTGATTTAAACAAAGAAGATGATGTTGATGTTTTTGAAGACATGCCCCGACCTATGGGTAGGAATAACGCTAGAGACAAACGACCAACGAGTAGTATGGAAGAAGAATTCAAGGGTTTGACAACCAAAATGGATGATATTCTCGAATTAAGCCGTCAACGTTTAGAGAAAAAAAACGAACAAGAGGCGGCAAAGATTGAGAGGACCTGAGACACACGATTAAGGTGGTTAAACCTTGTATACTTTGTGTGTAAGATATATTGAGTTAATATGATTAAGCACGCGGAATTTACTTAACCACACTTAGAAGGTTATGTATGTTATGGAAATGGAAGAATTATGTTTGTTACTTAACAATGAACAAAGAAAGTTTATCACTAAACGATTCAATATTATTCAAAATAATACGAGTGATCTTGTGTTTATCACTAGGGTTACAAAACCTTGAATCTTATATTTCTAGATTTGTAATATGTAATTTTGTTTGTTCTATGTCTTAACAGATATTCACACATACAATCACTAGTCTAAGATCTCTTTTATAGTCCAAGAGATCTTTACAAATTGCTTAAAGTCTTGGCCGACTTACTTGGTTAACTTATGCTTATTGTGTGTCAGTACATAAGATACAACATGTATCTATGTATACAACTTGTTAACTAAGCACATGGAGTAAGATATTATCTACCGTATATGTTTGACCAAAATACAATAAATATCTTTTCGATCTTATCCTATGACTCACTGATCAGCAGTACCATTCTCTACCAGCAGTACCTTCTACTTGAACTAGCAGTACCTTCTTGCTCTAGCAGTACCTTGATGTACTAGCAGTACCTTGATCATGAACTAGCAGTACCTTTGACTTAGAGTAAATTCTAATACTCTAACTTCAGAATATTTAATTCCCAACAATCCTCCCCTAAACATGTGAATCATTTCAAACATGTTTTCTGAATTAAATGAGGACTTGAAAAGATCTTTCAAACACTTCATGAATCTGAACTATTCTTCTTATTCTGAACTGTTCTGCTTTGTTCTTCTTTGACTTCAGAAATATCAAAAACATTGTACCAAAAGATGGTGCAATTTCCTTGGATGGAGGAATTGTAAGAGGCAATGATTTCAACAAGTGAAATCATCTATCAGCATGCCTTTGCAAGTGATAAACAAACATAATGAACTGAAATTGAAATTTTCCTTCGTTTGATCTAGATAGAACTTTCTCCTTTAGGAATGCTTCATCCCTTCTAGATATTTGATCTGTTCTAATCATTTTCAACCTCTACATCATCATCTTGTATGCTCTTGTCTTCTCCTTCCATATATTGGTTTATTCTTCCTTTTCTGAGCAATTATTTCCTTCTCTGAGATTGTAACCTCCCCTGAAGCAAATAACTTTTGTTTCCTCCTCTTGTTTGGAAGATCTCACTATGTACCTTTGACTGATCTATCAATGTGTAACTTTTGTTGTCAGACAATATTGTACATGAAGCCATCAATTCCTTAAGAGTTTAAGTTACTGTCCTCATCACTTCTAGGTGTGTTAACTCCTATGAGAGGTGAATCAGTGGACATTTTGATTCATAATCCATCAATGAATGGTTTTTGTGAATCCTTGAAAATCCTTTTAAGAAATCATTTGACTTAGTAGTATGTTCATGATTTTAGAATTGAAAAATCATACTACTTGCAACCATTTTGAAAGAATCAAGTGTATAACAGACACTTAATTAGCATTTCGGTTTAAAGCAACCTCTGGTTGTGTGAGAACCAATGTTTTTCAGTTATAAATAACTGCCTGTGAAAAGATAAATCTATTCAAAAGATTTTCTTGACAGGGTTTCCAGCTCATAGCAATTGTTGCCTCCAACACAAGTGTTAGATTCACTTTTACTAGCTGTTCTTTCTATCAGATGTCCTCAGACTTGCACATTATACTTAAAAGTATAAAATGATAGAAAGTGAGTTGCATCAGTTACTATCTGATCAACTAAGTCATCAATTCAATGTGAAATATCATAACTAGATTTCAAGAAAGAAGTTTTAAGGAGGTTAAATTCCTAAACTTAGTCCATCATAAACCTATTATGGTCAGCAATTTGATAAGCATTCTGCTGTTCCCATTTCACTTGAAATATCCTTTGTGTTCACATATTCATACCTGAAATAGTTAGTCTAAAACCAAAAGAACAGTGTACAAAGTACTTGTCTTGCATTAGTATAATCATAAAACCAACTGTATGAATAACACAATTCAAATTTTGATATATTAGCAGTACCTTATAAATCCAGCAGTACCAACAAAAATTTATGTACATAAACACATCATTTGAAAATTTTAAAGATTAAGCATTCCAATACTTGCTACCAAGTACTGAAACCTTGAAACATCAAAAGCTTTTGTTAGCAGATCTGCAAAATTATGCTCTGAAGCAATTTTAAGAACTTGAATTAATCTTTTCTCATTGCAGTCTCTTATAAAGTGATGTCTAATTTCAATGTGTTTTGTTTTAGAGTGTTGTACTGGATTTTTAATAATACAAATTGTACTACTATTATCAATATAAATAACGGTGTTTAAGAAATTGTACCCATAATCAAGGAGTTGGTTTTGAAGCCATAGAACTTGACTAGAGCAACTTGCAGCAGCTATATATTCAGCTTCAGTTGTTGAATTTGCCACACTTGTTTGCTTCTTACACTGCCATGAGACAAGTCTACACCCAAGGAATTGACATCCTCAAGTTGTTGACTTTCTGTCCAAGCTAGCACCAGCATAATCACTATCCGAATATGCTACCAAGTCAAAAGGAGATTCTCTAGAATACCATATACCCAACCTTGGTTGACCTTTGAGATATCTAAAAATTCTCTTGACTGCAGTTAAATGAGAAACCTTTGGAGTAACTTGAAATCTTGCACACACACAAACAGGAAACATGATATCAGGTCTAGATGATGTAAGGTACATCAAAGAGCCTATCATAGATCTGTAACTGTGTACATCTACATTTTCTCCATCTTCATCTTTCAGAAGGTGCTTCTCAGGGTCCATTGGTGTGCTTGCTATTTTTGAATCAGCAAATTGAAATTTTCTAAGTATCTCTGCAACATATTTGTCTTGACTAATAAATATGCCTTCAGATGATTGATTAACTTGCAAACCCAAAAAGAATGTAAGTTCTCCCATAGAACTCATCTGAAACTTATCTTTCATAAGCTTCTCAAATTCTAAACACATTTCTCTCCTTGTAGATCCAAAGATAATGTCATCCACATACACCTGCACTAACAGAAGATCCTTCTTGTGCTGTTTGATGAAAAGTGTCTGATCAATCTTTCCTCTTTGAAATCCATTTTCTAATAAGTAGGAAGCTAGTGTTGCATACCAAGCTCTTGGTGCCTGATGAAGGCCATAGAGAGCTTTCACTACTCTGTACACTTTGTTTGGATGTAATGGATCAATAAAACCAGGAGGTTGTGAAACATACACCTCTCTTCCAATTTCACCATATAAAAATGCACTTTTGACATCCATTTGGTAGACTGTGAAGCCTAAAAATGAAGCATAAGCTAGAAACAGCCTAATTGCCTCAATCCTTGCTACTGGAGCATAAACTTCATCATAATATATCCCTTCTTCTTGTGTGTACCCTTGTGCTACTAGTCTAGCCTTATTCTTGATAACAATTCCTCTTTCATCCCTTTTGTTCTTAAAAACCCATCTAGTGTCAATTACCTTTTCATTCCTAGGTAAATCAACTAGCACCCAAACCTTTTGAATATTGAACTGAAGAAGCTCTTCTTGCATAGCCTCTAACCAGCTTGAATCATCTAGGGCTGTAAGAATATTCTTTGGTTCCTTTTGAGAGAGAAAACATACAAATAAACAAGAGTTTGAAAGCTCATGTTGTTTTGAAGCATAAAGGGCATCAAGAATCCCTTTTTGGTCTGAAGAGACCAGTTGTCTTCTTGTCTTCACACCAGATTGTATATCTCCAATCACATTATCCAGGGAGTGAACTTTGTGAATCCTTGTGTGTGGGGTAGTAGGAACATGATAAGATTGTGGAAAATTACTCAAATCCACTTCATCTTCTTGGAACTCTGCATCTTTTGAGTGTGAAGGACCAGCAGTACCTTCAACTGAACTAACAGTTCCTTCAAATGAACTACCAGTACCTTTAGAAGAACTAGCAGCACCTTGCTCTGTCTCGGCAGTACCATCAATATTTAACATATTGTGTTGTTCCTCTGTTCCAACATCTTTTCTGTGAGCCTCAACATCTTCTTTTGCTTTACCAGAAGAAGATTCATCATTGTTTGAAGCTAAATCCACACTTGTACTTGACCACAATGGCATAATAACATCAGGTTGATCTTTATCTAATTCCACTTCATTTGTTGCTTGTGAACCTGAAAATTCATTAGTTTCTGCAACAACAGGAATATAATTCATAGAATTTGTTAGATAATCAAGATCAAATATCCATTTGGGTCCTTGACCAACTACATTGGATTTGTTTTCCAGAAACTCCACATGTAGTTCTTCTTGTACTTTCTCAGTTCTTAAGTTGTAAACTCTAAAAGCTTTGCTAACAAGAGAATATCCAACTAAGAAACCTTCATCTGCTTTACCATCAAATTTTCCTAAATGGTCTAAGGTATTGAGAATTGTCACATGACATCCAAAAGGTCTAAGAAATCCTATTGCAGGAGTTCTACCATTAAAGAGTTCATATGATGTCTTATTGTGAGGCTGCACAACTAAAACTCTATTTTGAACATAGCAAGCAGTGTTGATTGCCTCTGCCCAAAAGATTATAGGTAGCTTAGAATCAGCTAACATTGTTCTAGTAGCTTCAATTAGTGTTCTATTCTTTCTTTCAACCACTCCATTCTGTTGTGGTGTTCTAGCAACAATATATTCTCTCCTAATACCTTTTTCTTTGCAGAAATCATACATAACTCTATTTTTAAACTCTGTCCCATTATCACACCTAATGACTTTTACTTTCTTGTTTACTTGGTTTTCTATCAGTGTAATGAAGTCCTTAAGGATGCTTGATGTCTCATCCTTAGTGGCTAAAAAGAAAACCCATGTAAATCTGCTATAGTCATCAGTTATAACAAGACAATATTTTTTATGTTGCATACTCCTTACTGAAACAGGTCCAAATAAGTCCATATGAAGCATAAACAATGACTGATTGATAGAGTTAAAAATCTTGAGCTTACAAGTGGCTTTGTGTTGTTTGCCTTTTAGACAAGCAATGCATGTTTGATCATTTTCAAATCTTTTGTGAGGTAAACCTCTTACCAAACCATTCTTAACAATTTTATTTATGGTTTTGAAGTTAATATGACCAAGCCTTCTATGCCATAACATTAATTCATCCAATGTGGCCTTTGATACAAGACAAGTTAAATCTTCTTTAGGAATGATGTTCTTCATATCAACACTATACATATTGGCCTTTCTAGGAATTCTAAGAAGTACTTGATTTTCATCAGGCATCTTAAAATCCTTAGATAGAACAAGACATTCAGTGTCAGTAAAAAGCACATTGTTCTTTTTGTCACACATTTGTGAAACACTAAAAAGATTATACTTTAACTCTTGTACATAGTACACATTTTCAAAATCTAAATTTTCGGTTTTAATAGTACCTTTACCAGAAATTTTGCCACGAAAACCACCTCCAAAGGTAACATATCCTCCATTGAATTCTTGAAAATCTGAAAGATAAGACATGTTGCCTGTCATGTGATTGGAACATCCACTATCTGAGTATCCTTGATCTTGATGATCAATAGAATGTTCCTGCACACAAATAAGAGTGTTAGTTTTCTTTGGGGATCCAAGCCATTACTGACTTGGATCTGCCTCTTGCATCAATGTAATTTAATCTTTTAAGGATAGTTGATGCAACATTGGATTTTTGAATCCAACATGCTGAGGCCTTAACAGCATTTGCCCTATTACCCTTAGCAGCAGGGTGAATAACATTCTTAGCAGAAGAGACTGCTAACTTTGAAGTCACACCCTTTGGTCTCCAAATTTGTTTGTGGACCACTGCTTTTGTTTGAATGGGCCTTAGAACAGTTTTAGATGCATGTATGAAAGTTGTTTTTGCATCCTTAGCTGTTGATTTTGGGTTAACAGTCATCAAAGGTCTAACAGTACCTTTTGATCTACCCGTACCTTTAATTTGTACTGGCAGTACCTTTTTGTATGTATTAGCAGGACCTTTTTGTCTATCAGGACCTTTTGGTCCAGACTTGTTTGAGACTGTTCTGGGTTTTGTTCTATGAGTGTTAGAGTGAAAATGAGTTTGAGGAGTTTGCCTTTTGTAGTTCACCCTATTGTTTTCATACCCAGTTACCCTTTGGTTGCAGAAAGCTGCAAGATGGTCAAAACTACCACATGTATAACAAGCTTTGTTGTAAAAAGCAAAGTCATCACCTAATTGGTTAGACTTGAGATTGTTCCAATTCCTTTGGTTACCTCTGGGCTTGTTTGTAGTTCTATATTGTTCACAATATCTAACTGGTTTCCTAACAGTCTTAACATTTGACTTAGGCCTGTTAGTGTTGTGATTGACTATCTTAGGAACACTTGTTCCTACTTTCTTAACCAATACAGGTTTAGACATAACCTGTTCTTCTTCATCATCATCACTATCAGTTGTACAATCTTCAACAACTATAGCATCTCCTTTCTTAACAAAGGACACCTTGTCCTGATATGATAAAGTTTTGTCTAAACTTTTACTTACCTTTTCTATCTTAGGACTCTTAGTGGCCTTAGAACCATATTCCATGATTGGTTCTTGAAACTCAGCTAATCCTGTGTGTGCTAAATCAATACCTGGAGGTGAATGAACACACCTCTGTATGGTGGGGGGACAGACTTAAATCCAACACCAGAATTAACCTTATCAATAACTTGGGCTTCCCAAACCTTATTGAATCCTTCTGAGGAATGAGCTAAAACATCCACAGATACTTTTACATTTTTTTCTTTCATTTTTTTGTTTAGCTAATGAATCATTCAACTCAACAATACACTCATCTCTGATCTTAATGTCATTTTTTAGTATATTGATGTCATTAGTAAAATGAGATTCATTATCTTTAAAATGTAAGACTTGTTTTTCTAAAACACCTAGACCTCTTTTGTGATTAGCCAAATTAAAAAGAGAATCAATTAGCTCTTGTTTATGAGCTTCAAATCTCTTATTAAGGTCTTCATAAGCTTTAAGATTAGGACATGATTCAGTACAATTTTGAATAGAATGTACCTCTGAATCTGAATGGGCCATTAGAGCAAATTCATTGGCCAAAAGAGCAGCATTTGGTGGTGCTTCCTCTTCAATAGCCATGGAGCTCCAATCATAACCAATACCATCAATAGCCAACATAGCCTTTGGCTCTTCAACAGTAACTTCCTTTTTCCTATCTTGCTTATACCATGTGTTTCTATTCTCCTGCTTTCTTGGGCTTCTACACTCCTTAGCAAAGTGTCCTAACCTATGACAGTTGAAACACTCCACTTTCTTCTTATCAAACCCAGCAGTATCATTACCATTTATGGTAATTTGCTTCCTAGTTCTCTGCCAATGCTTCTTGGCCCTCATGCTGAGCAAAGCAACCTGCCATTTGATGTCCATCTCTTCCAAATCATCACCATCAACCTGCTCAAGGTCTTCATGATTTAGAGGAGAACCACTAGACTGACTAGATATGAATACATAGAATGCTGGATCACCAAGTCCTGCAACAGTCTTTTGTGAACTAGTAGAAGGACCACCATGTGTAGCATTAGAAACACCTTCAACTTCTTCTACCTCTTCAGACTTACCAATACTAGGAGATGACAAAAGTGCCACGTTCCCAGAACTAGTACCATAAATTCCAGACTTTCTAAGACTTTGTTCAACAATTTTGAAGTTGTTGTACAAATCATTGAGCTTCATTGTTTCAATGTCTGGTTTGTTCATCCAGACAATAACATGAGTATGGAACTCATCAGGTAGACTTCTTAAAAACTTCATGTTGAGATCTTCCTTCTCTGTCTCAACACCCAACACAGCTAACTGACTAACAAGCTTATGTAATCTTGAGAATAGCTTATCAAGAGTCTCATTACTAAAAGCAGTAAAGTTTTCAAATTGTTGCTTTAGTAGTGTCTTCTGTGTCTTTTTGGTAGTTTCATTACCACCAAAATATGCACAAATCTCTTCAAAAAGAGTTTTTGCATCAAGATACTTGTTAAATGATAGCATCTGCTCACCAGGAATGGTCATAAGCAGCAAATTTCTTGCTTTCTGATCATTTCTCTTCAGTATCTTCTCTTCATTTGACACTGGTCCAGTATTTCTTTTCCTAATTGATTTACCTTTTAGGACAACCTCTGAATAGCTTGGTGAAAAAGAATCACCATATATAATGATATCCCAAAGAGTATAATCTTGGACCATGAAATATTGCTCAATTCTCATCCTCCATAACTCAAACTCATTAGGTTTGATCATGGGCAACTTTGCAGCAACATTTGTTTGAGCATCATGTGCATCCATTTCTGTTTCTTCTAAATCAAATATATCAGCCTGAGCTCTGATACCAACTGAGAGGACCTGAGACACACGGTTAAGGTGGTTAAACCTTGTATACTTTGTGTGTAAGATATATTGAGTTAATATGATTAAGCACGCGGAATTTACTTAACCACACTTAGAAGGTTATGTATGTTATGGAAATGGAAGAATTATGTTTGTTACTTAACAATGAACAAAGAAAGTTTATCACTAAACGATTCAATATTATCCAAAATAATACGAGTGATCTTGTGTTTATCACTAGGGTTACAAAACCTTGAATCTTATATTTCTAGATTTGTAATATGTAATTTTGTTTGTTCTATGTCTTAACAGATATTCACACACACAATCACTAGTCTAAGATCTCTTTTATAGTCCAAGAGATCTTTACAAATTGCTTAAAGTCTTGGCCGACTTACTTGGTTAACTTATGCTTATTGTGTGTCAGTACATAAGATACAACATGTATCTATGTATACAACTTGTTAACTAAGCACATGGAGTAAGATATTATCTACCGTATATGTTTGACCAAAATACAATAAATATCTTTTCGATCTTATCCTATGACTCACTGATCAGCAGTACCATTCTCTACCAGCAGTACCTTCTACTTGAACTAGCAGTACCTTATTGCTCTAGCAGTACCTTGATGTACTAGCAGTACCTTGATCATGAACTAGCAGTACCTTTGACTTAGAGTAAATTCTAATACTCTAACTTCAGAATATTTAATTCCCAACAAAGATTGAAGCACGAAACAAGATGATAAAGTTGGAGGAGGATCGTCAACTAACCGAAGATATTGAATATTTGTAAAAACCGATACCAAACGAACCCGGTTTGGTACGAGACTTGATGTTGCTCAAAGTAGCAAAAATTAAAGAAAAATATGGAATAACCGATACCTAGTTTTTTATTTTAATTGTTGTTTTATTTAAGTTTGTAATCGTTGTTTTATTTTAATGTATGATTTTACGTTTTTAATTGTTAACGTTAGTTATTTACCTTTTTTGTTAAAATTTTAATTGTTAACGTTTAAGAAAAAAAAAAAAAAAAAAAAAAAAAAAAAAAGCCCAAAAACTACCTTCAACGCCCCACCCACTACTCTCATTTTTACACAAAAACTCATCTTAAACATGGGACACATGTCAACATATGCCCCAACCCACACCATAAAAAAGCAACACCACTACTCTTGGTCTAATGGGTCAGTTGAGGTAGCAATAAAGGTCAATTGTTTATTAAAAGTGTTTGTCGTTTCTGTGCAAGTGGATAAAGGATTTGTGGAAGGGTGAGTTTATCCACACCCTCCCATAGGGAGGGTATTTGATGAACTCAAATAAGTATATTTTATTACCATCATTTATCCTATGTATTTGACTTGTTTTATTATATTATATATGAGAATTGATACTTAATTGCTTACTTTTGTAATTCTCAGGTAAAAACAAGCATTTGGTGAAACTAAGCGATTTTGGACTAAAAATGGAGCAAAACAAGCAAGATTGGAAAAGTCTACTGAATTGAAGAGATTAAGGACCATTGCCTGACTTTGAAGAATGCGCCGCATGGATTTATCCCATGCGCCGCATATGAAACCTTGGTCAACGAGAAGAACCAACTTGTTTTACTCCAGATGCGCCGCATGAAGCTCCTGATATGCGGCGTATCAATCTCAAGACTTCACCAGATATCCAAGATATTGAAGAATATTCGAAAATATTATAATCCTGGACCCCACGCGAAGTTACCTTGATACGCCGCATCGGACCAATCCGATGCGCCGTATCGGCCATATACAATCCTTACCAAGAATTCAAGAGATCAAGTGAAGATTAGAAGCTTAATGAAGAAGTCAAGATTACAAGTCGACACTTGAAGATGCTTTCGTATTTTGGCCATAAAATCTTCATCCGGACTCCGTTTTAGGTGATTCAAGCGGCCACGGAAAGAGAAAAAGGAGATCTACCTGTATCTGAAGGAGATGCGGCGCATCTGGTCCTTAGATGCGCCGTATTGGGAGATGAGGCGCATCTGGTATTTAGATGCGCCGTATTGGGTCAGTTTCAGACTTGGAGGCTACGTTTACTTATAGATGCGGCGCATCTAACTCTATAGATGCGCCGTATCGACCCAGATTTCAGAATCTATAAATACCGAACTCATTAACGAATTTGGGCATCTTTGGGAACCCTTAGGGCCATTCCCAGACGATCAAAGCCTCTCAAAACAGTAGAAGATCACCCTTGAAGACCCAATTATACTTGAAGAACATCTCTTATCATTGTTATATTACTTAATCATTCGGTTAGCGTATCGTATTCACTATGTTTCACACTCTATTCGTCTTGATTATGTTTTTGTATTTTGTTACAGAGATTATGGGCTAACACTCTTATGTGTTAGCCAAGTTTATGAGTATTTGATGGTTTAATTAGTTTCTAATTCGATTGGTTGCTTGGTCTTCGTTTTGATTACTTTATTAGTTTATACTTCATTAACATCGTTTGCGTGATTAATGTAAGCCCCTTAAGGGCTAAATAATATATAAACGTGGTAATCATTAAGCAGCTTTATGCGGGTTCTGATTAATTGTGACAGGATTAGTCAGTTAAAAAGACTTAAAATGGAATCTAGAATAGGATAGACATAAGTAATCATTAAGGGTTTACTCGCCGATAAGATTAGAGCCAACGCTTTGGTGACTTTTATTAGTGCATTGATAACCTCTGTGTCTAGCTGAGCATTGCTTGGGTCGCCATGCCCCTTCCTCGCCTATTTAGGATAGACCGCGCCTAGTCGTGAGCACCATCACTACATGTCTTAGAAACTTATCAAAACTTAATCATATATGACTGAACTTGGTTAACACGTTCTTCTTATTTTCGATACCTTCAAGCTTCTAGCGTTTGTTTAGCTTAGTTTAATTAGTTTAGTATAAAACCAAACTCGTGCCAGTCTCTCAGGCTGAACCCCCCTTTGCTTTAGTTTAGGATTAATTTAGTAGAGTCGAATACCTCTAGAATTAGTATATTAGAAATCTCACTCTTAGTGATCGACACCCTACTTACCAACTAGGCTACATTGATCGGGTACACTGCCCGTTAGTGTTGTTATAGGTTAAGTCGGCAAAATATAAATGTAAAACTTGATAAGGAATAATCACCTATACAACGACACATCAAGTTTTTGGCGCCGTTGCCGGGGAGTGAATTTATCTATTTGCTAGTTTTATTGGTATTTTTCTGTTTTTAGTTTATTTTTGTGTGTTTGGTTTATTTGTTTTATCGTTTGTTTGTTGTCTGTGTGTCTGTCTCAGAAGGGAGATACGGCGTATTCTTGTCTGTGAATACGGCGTATTGACGCTCTGTGGGCAAAATTTTTTTTAGTTTGAGTGATTTTTAATTTTAAAATTTTCTAAAAATTTTTTTTGCAGGAAGCTAATGCGACGTATCCATTGTCTGTTGGATACGCGCATTAACTTGTGTCGATACGGCGTATCTATTGTCTGTTAGATACGGCGTATCGATCTTCTGTGACCCCAAAAATATTTTTTCGTTTTTTATTTTTTGTGTTTATTTAATTTTTATTAGTTTAGTTTTTATTTTTATTTTTTGTTTGGTCTACTGTTGTTCTTCTTGGTTGTTTTGTTTTTCAGGAAATCATGGTGATCGAGAAAAACATTAATGAACTGACCATGGAAGAATATTTCCAATATGCAAAATACGATGAAGAAAAGTGGTACACAAGATTCAGGAGAGAAACCAGGTTTGAATTAAAAGGGCACTTTCTAAAGGAGCTACGCGATAATGCTTTCAGTGGTGCAGAAAATGAGGATGCTAATGAGCATGTTGAAAAAGTGGTCGAGATCGTTGATTTGTTTCATATACCTCATGTAGGGAAAGACCATATAATGTTACAAGTATTCCCGATTTCACTCACTGGACAAGCATATCGATGGATTAAAACTATTCCTGCTAGAAGCATCACTACATGGGCCGATCTGAAGGCTAAATTTTTGAACAAGTATTGTCCTTCATTAATGACTGCAAAGAAGGTTCAAGAAATCAACAACTTTAAGCAAAGACCGGAAGAAACGCTTTATTTGGCGTGGGACAGGTTTAAAGAATTACTTTTTAGATGTCCTCAACATTATTTAACTGACATGCAGGTTGTGATTGCCTTCTATATGGGTTTGGATGTGGCTACTCGGATGCTTTTAGATTCTCAGAGTTTTATACCTAAAATGAATGCTAAAGACGCCTTAACCGCTATACATGAAAGAGCTGACCACTGTTTAAGGTGGTATGATGGGGCATTCAAAAGACATACAGGTAATGATGATTCTGAAATTTTAGCTACAATTACTGTTCAAATAGATAACCTTGGCAGGGAAATAAATAAGATGTATGAAAGGATATATATCATCGATAATCGCTACAAGGGATGCAATGGACCTCACTCACCTTACCCACCAACTCCACCACCACAAAAAGAGATCTATGACTTCAAAGAAGCCGTTACTAAATTTATAAAAGATGGTGAACTATCAAGAAAAGAGTTGGTAGACACAAGTTATCATGAAGCACTTAAAGAGCACAATAAAAATACTACGGATTCAATACATCGTATTGAAGAACATTGCCGTAATATTATAAGCATACTTAGTGTCACAACAAAAGAAAAGAGTATGGTGGAAGGATGTAATGAGATTGATGCTATTATACGTGATAATGTACAACCACAACATGATGAGATAAGTAATTTCGGAGTTAAGCATGATGACAAGGAAACAATAGATAACCTTCTTGTGGATTCTCAGGAAGAAAATAGGAATTCAGATCTCACGGACTCAGAAAGGCTAAACAGGTTTCGGGCTAACCAACATAAACCTGTCCCTTTTCCTAGGCCAAAACCGGAGGTACAATATCAGTGGGAAAAAAATGGAAGAACTTACTTTAGCAATATTCCACCATCCGTCCCTTTTCCTGAATGCTTTAAGGTAAGTGAACCATATATCCCACCCGGCCCTTTCCCTGGACGAATAAAGAGTGGATGCATAGCCATTCCTTTCACTGGACGACCGAAGGTGGAAAACAAAAAGAAGCCATACAAGAAGAAAATAAAGAAGATGAAAGCTAGGAATCAACGGATAAAAGAATCAAAAACACAAGCTCATGTGGAATCTACGACACAAATAGGTAACACCCTTGATTCTCCTTTTATTTTTACTAATGACATTGTTAGTGTTTCTAAACAGGTTGCAAAGCCGAATGACGATGTGGTGGAATCTGTTACCTTACAACCTATCATAGACATCACACCACACGATGACACACAACTAGCACCTGTTAATGTTATCCACCAAATTTTGGTTGAACCTACAAAAGAAATAGATGATGAGCTCTTGGATAATACCATGGTTGAAGAGCAAGAAACTTTGGACTCTACATGGAAAGAAGAGGAGCTCGAAACGATACTCGCCATAGACTCTTTCACATCTTGTATAGAAGTTGAGGGACGCCTAACTACTGACAAGATAAATGAAGAACAATTCATGCACCCTCAATATATTAGTCTCTCATGTGGAATGTTCAAGACATCTAATTTATCAACCAAATCCGGAAAGGTAATGAGTGGAGATCACTACCCACTAAGGTACCATTTTTACTTGACATATCTTTCTACTATAGCAAATTTACACTCTTACAGTGTTTATTGCTATTTTCACCCGCACGTGATTCCAAGTGGGGGGACGTACACCCTATTACCTAGTAAATAAGGGTGGAGTCAGGCTCGTGACTCGAACAAAAACAAGCGCTTCGTGGGAGGCAACCCATGCTTGTCTTTTATTTTCTTTTTAGATTATTTTATTTTCTTATGTTTGTTTCTATTTGGTTCTTCTGCATGACTGTGTCCGATACAAACGATACGGCGCATCTGTGTACTAGATGCGGCGTATGGCATTTTAATTTTATACACAACGCATTTAATAATTCGAGTACGGCGCATCTATCCCCTAGATACGACCTATTCTGTTTTTAATCAGAAAAATTTTAAACCATAACCGACATACGACGCATCTGTTGTACAGATACGGCGTATCTAATTATTTATTAAAAACAGTCTTCGAATTAATAAAATAAGAAGCGACGCATCAATTTCTATCGATACGGCGTATTATCCCATTGCATGCAGTTTAATATTTCCTACAGGTTGTTGATGCGGCGTATCCAATATTCCATGGATACGGCGCATCGACACTCTGACCTGTAATTTTTAGTATTTTTATTTTTCTAACCAATGATTAACGAGATGTTCTCGAGTCTATTTTTCTGTGGTCTCTATATTTTTACAGGTCTGGGCAATTGAAGGTATTGATGAACTCCCATATTTTATATGCTCGCATTCTTACATTGGAGGATCATACCGAGCAAATCTCAGGGGAGTTTTCCGTTCTAATTCTTTTAATTTCCTGTTTTTAATTTCAAATTAAACAACGAGGACGTTGTTTATCTTAAGTGGGGGGATGGAGAATTAGAACGTTACTTGTCCTTAATTTTTCAAAATATGCTTAAAATGTGCCTAATATATCAAAATTTAAAATTTTTAGCATGTTTTTGTTTAAAGTCTAAATTACATAGCTGCACACATGACGTTATTTTCAAAAATTGTGATTTTTTCAAAATTCACAAATCTATGAGTGTGCCGGTGACTTGTAAACTTTAGAACTTGGCTTGTATACTATTCGAGACCACCATAATAAGTATTATTTATATAATTGGAATGACTTGTCTAAATTGGTAAAATTCTAGGATTACACCCAAATAGCCATTATATGTTATGTGTTATTAGCTAACTACACTGGTTAGTTAACCCCCGTATAAACCCTTTTGTTACTCTCACTTTTAGAGTAAGATACCCCTAGAAAAACCCTTAGAGCCATTCCTTTCGTTTCTTACACTTTTGTTAAAATGTTTCGTTACACCCTTACACCTTAGCCTACCCTGTAGATTAAAGTCCGTGGTTAGTTACTTTAGGCAAAGTGTGTTTCCTTGCGTTACCTGTGTTCGCGTGCGTAATTCATTATCTTTGGTTAGGTCGGGAAATTGCACAATGCAATGGAGTGAAAGTACATATTGTATTTTTGATTTTCGTGTGTTTACTACTTTCACTATTATTTTATCTGAAGTTATGACGATTTTTTTGTGATGGTGAAGTGGTGAAATTTTACACCAATAGTTATTTATGTTTTATTTTATGAAAAAAATAAATAAATAAATAAAAAAGAAAAAAAAAAGAAAAAGAAAAAAAAAGAAAAAGAAAAGAAAAAGAAAAAGAAAGAAGAAAGTTGGAAGATTGATAAACCAACGATGTAAAGTTATGTAAGTGGTTCATATGGCCACTATTTGTTGTACTATATATATGGATTGAATGGGAGTTGACCGTTATAGGAACGCCAACTAAGGTTATTCTTTGATTGAGATCTTGTTGAGTATAATTCGTGTCTACCTAAAGCGTGTGTTTCAAGTGTTAAAGCGTGAGTTATTCAATGATATGAGTCTTATTCATGGGATGGTTGGGATAGTGATTAACCACACTTAGGATTTTAATCTATCTGTTTTGTTTATTTTTCATTTTACACCAATTTGTATCCCAAATATTATCCATACCCTATATTATTCTTTATCCAAACCTTTGATTTATTGAGATTAGGGATTTGAGCAATCTTAAGTATCGTAGTCGTGGATTCGGCTATGTATTTATGATTTTGTCGCCCTTTTTGATATAATATTATTGGTAAAGATTACTTGGTCCTATCTTTAGCCTATTCGAGTTAAGGATTTGAGCAATTACAAGTATCGTGTTCGTGGATTCGATCATGTATTTGTGATTTTGTCGCCTTTTCTGGAATTTGAGATCGATAGAGATTAAGGAGAATGATTAACCCTTAAGCCTACAAACCCTTTTTACCGCTTTAGACTTGTTATTCATTGGCTTTAGTGGGGGAGATGTGTATACTTGCCAAGCTTATGATAGAATATTCGTCACGACTGGACAGTTAAACGATTAGATTTGCTTTTATCGAAATATTTTATTTTAATTCTAATTCGTTAAGTGTTTGGTTGTGGGATTATGACAAAAACGAATACATGCTTAAATATAAAAATAAATCCTAAAATCTTTTAGGATACATTTTCATAAGATTTATTCTAAGGTTAACTTGGGGACAAGTAAAGTTCAAGTGGGGGGATATTTGATGAACTCAAATAAGTACATTTTATTACCATCATTTATCCTATGTATTTGTGATGCGTGGTTTTGTAACCTTACAACAGGTTTTACCTCTCGAGGGATCTCAAGAGGCTTACAACCCCACCAGGCAGTGTACCTGACCGATGTAGTATAGTGTAGTGGTAAGTACGGGGGATTGATCGTTCTCCACAGGGAATAGTGTTCGTTAGGTGTGAAAGGCTACTCTAATTAGGTCTAAGGGTTGAGGAAGATTCTTTTTATGTTTTTATAGTTTTTATGAAAGCAAGTAAAATCTCGGGTTTGAAGGAGTGGGCGGAATTAGTTGCTAGTCAACTAACCCAAATTACTACAAATGCAAATAAAATAAAATAACAAAAATGAAAAGTGTGGTGAGAAACTTATGTGTAGAGAAATGTGTTTACTTAGATTTCCTTACTCCCTAACTATCTTTTACCGGTTAATTAGTGTGTATTAGTCGCGTGGATGACGGGTGTATTCCTTAATACCATTCGTGGGGTGGCGTACTTACTTCCCCAAACTCTACAAGCTCCTACTTCACTCCTATGTCGAGCCGGCTAGGAAGCTCCTAACATGGGATCACTAGAATTCGCTTGTGCATTAAATACAACCATAAAAACCTTTAGTACGCGTTTGGTTCATGTTTCTTAAGACGTTCAAGCAAGTTACCGAATAGGAAGTTAGCCAGTTTTCTTAAGCCTAACATAGATAAACAATCATCCAATACAACTAACAATACACTAACAACCAATAATCAATAGCTAGGTTTCATTAGATCTAAGCAAACACAAGATAAAATTAGCCTAACATGTTAAACAAAAGACAAGCATAAGATAGAATCAAACAACACATAGACATATTGAATGATTAATTGATTACTTATCTTTCAATGAAACATGGAAGATCTCAAGGCTAAAAGCCCTGAAAAAGTAGCTAAAATCGTCTTAGGGTTTTATCCCAAAATTCCACACACTAAGCTCTCCCCTAATGACAAAAAATTAGAAAACTATATATAGATTTTTGGATCTGACGGCGTCACCTTATGCATTGTGACGCCGTCACCTCGCCGCTTTTAGGGTTCCCGGGTGACCTTCTTGACGCCGTCCCTCTTTAGCTCTTCAAAAATCCATTCTGGCCTATCAAGGCTTGACGCCGTCGGATCATGAACGTGACGCCGTCCCCTTATGATTTAAGCCGTGACGCCCTTGATTTAGTTAAAGCGTGACGCCGTCAGAATTCTCATGCTAACTCACTGGCCCGTCATGAGTAAATTTCACATCCCCTTTTCTTGCCAAGGCATGACGCCGTCAAGAGATGATTCTGACGCCGTCAAAGGTAAAAATCAGCCGATTTTGAGACTTTGTCGTATTCTTCACTTTAATGCTCCAAAAACGTCCAAAATGCCTCCTTTTCCAGATTTCTCCTCAAAAGTACCTAAAATGACAAAAGGAACGATTTAGGGCAATATTTGATCAAATAAATACGATTTCGGGCTTAAATGACCCCTTAAAAGCGGTACACTTTTCGCCTCATCAAATACCCTTACACTTGAGATTTGCTTGTCCTCAAGCAAATGCGCTTTTATTCTAATCAAAATACAAGTTAGGGGTCATTTAATGCTAACATAAAAGTAATTACAACAAATAATCGTTCCACTTCAATCATAATAAGCACGGAGATTACATACTAGCACCTTACAAGTAGTGTTTAGATACTCACATCTCTCAAGTGTCATCAAAATAAATCTCATAAATGAAAACGGAAAATATCTCTCACTACCTGTCATAGCAAATAGATTACCATAGGCTTGGGAAAGGATCGAAAACCTTCTCCACTAGGCGTAAGCACCTAAGATAAACTATCAAAGAGGGCTTTTAAATGGGTTATAACGTTAGGTGTAGGGAAAAGGAAAACACGGTTTGGTTGGATAAAGGATATTTTACTGGTGGCGAGTTAAAAATCTTGGTCAATTACATGTACTATACAATGTTGCTAAGCCAAGACTCGACTCGATCTTAAGCTAGAAACGAAATAACAAAATAACAAAAATATAAAACAAACATAAAATAAAACGGGATGGTAGTCCGTATGTTTTTTTTTCTATTTTTCATTTTCTCAATTTTTTGTGTTTTTTATAATTTTTTTTTTTTTTTTTTTTTTTTTTTTTTTTTTTTTTTTTTGCATACACTTTTACCCTACCATCCAAAATAATACATCATAGGGGCATTGCATTCCCCTTACACTTGAATTTTTACATAACTTTACAAATACTAATCTAATGACTCGAATTAAGATAATTGAAAAACTTGGAGTACTTTTAAAACATTTAGCACATATGGGGGTAATAAATGATGTTCTTCCCCATTACTCCATTATACTAGTACTTTACCCATGAGTCCCAATCGTCCCAAAACAATATGTACAAGGATATGACTCGACTTAGCAACCATGTAATCAACTAGATAATTAACTTGGGTTTAAACAAATGTTGTAACAATAATGCACTAAAAATGAGTGCATACAAGGTAGGCTAAGGCGATTTGGGTGTACATTTTAGTGGGGTGTAAACAAATTCTTCCTTTAAGTAAAATGCTTAAAGGTCGAAACGAAAAGATAGGCTCTGAGGGGTGTACTAGGGGTATCGTGTACTAAAAATGAGTACAACGCAAAGGGTGTGGAGAATTACTTGACCAATGTAGCCAATGTAATTATAACAAAAACACAGGTGTAAAACAATGGGTTAATCCTAATGCCTCTTATCATGTAGTAAATCTAACTACACGAATGTAGTCTCACTTGTGGCCTTGGAATGGTCCTAACGCAAGTTCTAGAATCTAAGTGCTACCGGTACACACATCATAGCATAAATGCTTTTCCTACCAATTCTAGGGGCGAACCTCACATATTTGGGGGTGGAAAATTTTTTAGTGGTACGGTTTTTGTGCTAGTCATATAAGTCCTATCCGTGAGACGCTCATTAAGATCAAAGTTTCACTCCTATATGTTGTAAAAAATTTTAAATTTGGCACTAAAATTACCTTAACAAGTATTTCTCTCAGTTTTATTACACATCTACTATTAAACAAACAAAAATCAAGCGTAATAGCATTCTCTAATCGTACTTTTACCCTCCCCTTACACTTAAGATGAACATTGTCCCCAATGTTCAAATAACAAGATGTAAAAGCATAAAGTAAAAGAATGAAATCAAATACTCCCCTGATTCGCTCGGTGGATAATGAAATTACACGGTTAAATCTTCCTCCAAAGAGAATGTTGAAGCTCCATGACTAATGCATCGCCATAAGCTTGATCCAAAACATCTCCTTGTCCAAAATAACCTGTTAAACCTGAGAAAACAAACACGAAAACCTGCATAACATCGGCGGGATAAAATCTATATATAAGGATATAATGCTTGTGGAATGATAATTTTGCAGATTCCTGGAGATTATAAGTTGGAGATTTTAATAAAAACTTTTTTAAAAACAAAACTTTCAAAAATTTCTGAAAATTAAATCTGACGCCGTCAGAAATGACCTGACAAAAATTTTCATTTTAAGTTTCCGGAAAATTTCTGGAAAAACCTTTACCTTACTTCCTGGAAATCCTGCAAAACATCATTATGACTCGATACAAGCATTTGACTCAAACAAATACGAATATGTATGTTAATTTATTATTATTATGATTCATGTTAATTTGTGTTCTAATAAACCGATTTAGATTTCCCTTACACTTATCTTTTGCAAAATACCTTTATATGTAGTTAAGACGAAGTTAAAAACAAAATAAAGCATTTTCACAAATTAGTTTTGAACATGAATCAATAATAATAAAAATTAAACACACATACGGAAACAAATAAAAACAAACAAACAAATAAATAAACACACAAAGCAAATAAAGCTAATAAAGCAAATAAAGCAAATAACGCTTGGGTTGCCTCCCAAGAAGCGCTTGTTTTTGTTCGAGTCATGAGCCTGACTCTACCCTTATTTAATGGATAAAGGAGAGGTTTTCCCTACACTTAGGATTAAGTGCGGGTGATAGTAGCGATACACACCAGCTCGGTAGGAGTATGCCACGTGAGGAAAGAGTGGTGGATGAATTATATGCTCAAAGGGGTGTGCTCCTTTTATCATAACCTTCCCTAGTTCACTTTGGTCAATGGGTGAATTAAAGTTTTCTCCTAAAAAGGGATCATTTTCTAACAACTTCGAGAGACTCCTAATTGGGAATCCATCTTGACCCAATAGACCCGGTTTAAACCCATAATGTTTCTTGTGATCAATCATGAATGGGTGATGTAGACATGTAAGGTCATTTTTCACTCCTATATTGTCTTCCTCACTACAAGGCTTAATGTCCACTACCTTAAACTTAAGACTACCCGGACTATATGTTTTGATGGGTGGATCGGGACCTAATTCAATTCCTAAATTTTCATCCAAGGATGGAAGATTAGGTAACGGTTTTGGTTGAGGCTCCGGCTCATCAAAACTAGGAACTTCCATAGGACTAAAAGAAAGGTTGTGATCACTAAAAGCATTCAAACCTATTTCTTCTAGTTGTGTTTGGTCCAAGGGCTCTACCTCTATTGGGGTTCCTATAGTCTCTTCTACTTCTTCCGGGTAAGTCACGGGCGGTGTGTGTGCCTCAAATGATGGTAGGACTTGTGGGGTACTTGGTGGGCTTATGTTACTTACCTCATCATTCCTTATGTCAAGGTCACCTATGTGTTTGTTTTGTACTATGGCATTACATGACAACCACTTAGGTATCTCAACACTAATGTATTCATCCCCAAACAAACTTGTTTCATGATCCAGGAAATTTATATTCAATTGACTTGTACTAACGTTTGTTGGGTTGTCTACCCTATAATAATATTGGGCACAATCTTCTATGGCATCCCATGCTTCTTCAGCACTTAATTCCCTAAAGTCCCCATTGGCAAAATCCTCAATGCGCATTTGGTCATATTGGCCAACACGATAGTAAAAGGTTCGGGTTAGGGATGCTAAAGCGAAACTATGATGAGGGAATTTTCGGAGTAAATTTCTAAAACGAGTCCATGCATCATATATGGGTTCATCTCGATATTGTTTGAAATTCGAGATGTCAATAGGGTAGAATGGCCTTTGTGGTTGGTGGTATGGTGGATTCGCGTACTCCATAATGGTGAACGGAAGAGTCAATGGAAATTACGAACAAACACACAAAGAAAAAGATAGACTAAAGAAAACCTATAAAAATAAAATAAAAATCTCACTAGAAAGGAATCTAGTGAGTAGACCTAATAGAATAAAAAATTCAACCTAAACAATAACTATTCCCCGGTAGCGGCGCCAAAAACTTGATGCGTGGTTTTGTAACCTTACAACAGGTTTTACCTCTCGAGGGATCTCAAGAGGCTTACAACCCCACCAGGCAGTGTACCTGACCGATGTAGTATAGTGTAGTGGTAAGTACGGGGGATTGATCGTTCTCCACAGGGAATAGTGTTCGTTAGGTGTGAAAGGCTACTCTAATTAGGTCTAAGGGTTGAGGAAGATTCTTTTTATGTTTTTATAGTTTTTATGAAAGCAAGTAAAATCTCGGGTTTGAAGGAGTGGGCGGAATTAGTTGCTAGTCAACTAACCCAAATTACTACAAATGCAAATAAAATAAAATAACAAAAATGAAAAGTGTGGTGAGAAACTTATGTGTAGAGAAATGTGTTTACTTAGATTTCCTTACTCCCTAACTATCTTTTACCGGTTAATTAGTGTGTATTAGTCGCGTGGATGACGGGTGTATTCCTTAATACCATTCGTGGGGTGGCGTACTTACTTCCCCAAACTCTACAAGCTCCTACTTCACTCCTATGTCGAGCCGGCTAGGAAGCTCCTAACATGGGATCACTAGAATTCGCTTGTGCATTAAATACAACCATAAAAACCTTTAGTACGCGTTTGGTTCATGTTTCTTAAGACGTTCAAGCAAGTTACCGAATAGGAAGTTAGCCAGTTTTCTTAAGCCTAACATAGATAAACAATCATCCAATACAACTAACAATACACTAACAACCAATAATCAATAGCTAGGTTTCATTAGATCTAAGCAAACACAAGATAAAATTAGCCTAACATGTTAAACAAAAGACAAGCATAAGATAGAATCAAACAACACATAGACATATTGAATGATTAATTGATTACTTATCTTTCAATGAAACATGGAAGATCTCAAGGCTAAAAGCCCTGAAAAAGTAGCTAAAATCGTCTTAGGGTTTTATCCCAAAATTCCACACACTAAGCTCTCCCCTAATGACAAAAAATTAGAAAACTATATATAGATTTTTGGATCTGACGGCGTCACCTTATGGGGTGTGACGCCGTCACCTCGCCGCTTTTAGGGTTCCCGGATGACCTTCTTGACGCCGTCCCTCTTTAGCTCTTCAAAAATCCATTCTGGCCTATCAAGGCTTGACGCCGTCGAACCTTGAACGTGACGCCGTCCCCTTATGATTTAAGCCGTGACGCCCTTGATTTAGTTAAAGCGTGACGCCGTCAGAATTCTCATGCTAACTCACTGGCCCGTCATGAGTAAATTTCACATCCCACTTTTCTTGCCAAGGCATGACGCCGTCAAGAGATGATTCTGACGCCGTCAAAGGTAAATTTCAGCCGATTTTGAGACTTTGTCGTATTCTTCACTTTAATGCTCCAAAATCGTCCAAAATGCCTCCTTTTCCAGATTTCTCCTCAAAAGTACCTAAAATGACAAAAGGAACGATTTAGGGCAATATTTGATCAAATAAATACGATTTCGGACTTAAATGACCCCTTAAAAGCGGTACACTTTTCGCCTCATCAATTTGACTTGTTTTATTATATTATCTGTGAGAATTGATACGTTAATGTTTACTTTTGTAATTCTCAGGTAAAAACAAGTATTATGTGAAACTTGGCGATTTTGGACTAATTATGGAGCAAAACAAGCAAGATTGGAAAAGTCTACTGAATTGAAGAGATTAAGGACCATTGCCTGACTTTGAAGAATGCGCCGCATGGATTTATCCCATGCGCCGCATATGAAACCTTGGTCAACGAGAAGAACCAACTTATTTTACTCCAGATGCGCCGCATGAAGCTCCTGATATGCGGCGTATCAATCTCAAGACTTCACCAGATATCCAAGATATTGAAGAATATTCGCAAATATTATAATCCTGGACCCCACGCGAAGTTACCTTGATACGCCGCATCGGACCAATCCGATGCGCCGTATCGGCCATATACAATCCTTACCAAGAATTCAAGAGATCAAGTGAAGATTAGAAGCTTAATGAAGAAGTCAAGATTACAAGTCGACACTTGAAGATGCTTTCGTATTTTGGCCATAAAATCTTCATCCGGACTCCGTTTTAGGTGATTCAAGCGGCCACGGAAAGAGAAAAAGGAGATCTACCTGTATTGAAGGAGATGCGGCGCATCTGGTCCTTAGATGCGTCGTATTGGGAGATGAGGCGCATCTGGTATTTAGATGCGCCGTATTGGGTCAGTTTCAGACTTGGAGGCTACGTTTACTTATAGATGCGGCGCATCTAACTCTATAGATGCGCCGTATCGACCCAGATTTCAGAATCTATAAATACCGAACTCATTAACGAATTTGGGCATCTTTGGGAACCCTTAGGGCCATTCCCAGACGATCAAAGCCTCTCAAAACAGCAGAAGATCACCCTTGAAGACCCAATTATACTTGAAGAACATCTCTTATCATTGTTATATTACTTAATCATTCGGTTAGCGTATCGTATTCACTATGTTTCACACTCTATTCGTCTTGATTATGTTTTTGTATTTTGTTACAGAGATTATGGGCTAACACTCTTATGTGTTAGCCAAGTTTATGAGTATTTGATGGTTTAATTAGTTTCTAATTCGATTGGTTGTTTGGTCTTCGTTTTGATTACTTTATTAGTTTATACTTCATTAACATCGTTTGCGTGATTAATGTAAGCCCCTTAAGGGCTAAATAATATATAAACGTGGTAATCATTAAGCAGCTTTATGCGGGTTCTGATTAATTGTGACAGGATTAGTCAGTCAAAAAGACTTAAAATGGAATCTAGAATAGGATAGACATAAGTAATCATTAAGGGTTTACTCGCCGATAAGATTAGAGCCAACGCTTTGGTGACTTTTATTAGTGCATTGATAACCTCTGTGTCTAGCTGAGCATTGCTTGGGTCGCCATGCCCCTTCCTCGCCTATTTAGGATAGACCGCGCCTAGTCGTGAGCACCATCACTACATGTCTTAGAAACTTATCAAAACTTAATCATATATGACTGAACTTGGTTAACATGTTCTTCTTATTTTCGATACCTTCAAGCTTCTAGCGTTTGATTAGTTTAGTTTAATTAGTTTAGTATAAAACCAAACTCGTGCCAGTCTCTCAGGCTGAACCCCCCTTTGCTTTAGTTTAGGATTAATTTGGTAGAGTCGAATACCTCTAGAATTAGTATATTAGAAATCTCACTCTTAGTGATCGACACCCTACTTACCAACTAGGCTACATTGATCGGGTACACTGCCCGTTAGTGTTGTTATAGGTTAAGTCGGCAAAATATAAATGTAAAACTTGATAAGGAATAATCACCTATACAATGACACATCAGTATCCAATCATTGGATGCATCGCTGGCTTGTACGGTGTGCATCACGAGTTGTACGGTTTGACCAAACTCTCCCTGATGTGACAACTTAGGGAGTGTATGTATAACACATCCCTTTGTGGAATATTGAGGTCTGATGGATTCTACTGCTCTACATATCTTTCTACTGCTAGCGCTATTTAATACTGCTGCTACCTATTTGATACTACTGCTGCTTTCGACATTTTCTACTGCTAGTTATATAATTCTGCTGCTCGATATAATTTATTCTGCTGCTAGCTTCATTCATACTGCTGTTGTAATGAAGTTTCTACTGCTACGTTTACGCTGATTTTTACGAGCATGAATTACAAGAATTGAGGGGAAGCATGTAGAGTTTATTGCTTTTTGGTACACACACATAGGGGAAGTTCACACACACAAGGTTTTTGGATTTGTTTTCGGTTCGTTAAAGTTTTAAAGGCTCGAATTAATTTTATTATTGGCGAAGAGGAGTTTTTGTTGCTTCTTTGATGATGCAGTGGAATTTTTCAAGGTTGTGTTTTATTATATCTTAAGGTGGGTGTTACACTTTAAAGGTAACTTGTTTGTTCATCAAGGTGACTACGAATTGACAAAACACTTGAAGGAGTTACATTGTAGTGCTCAGTGATTATTGTCAAGAGATTGCGGTCTCCATATACGTGGAGTATACGTTCGAAGTCGTATTTAGTACAAGGCATAAGACACAAGGTTGGTTTCTTCTACTTCAACATCAAATTGGTAATGATTATTTTTCTTCAACAATATATAAAGCCTACAGATTAGAAGAATCATTTAATGCACATGCATCACTCGAGGGGAAGTTTCTACTGTTTACATTCTCTATTTGTTGATAACAAAAAGGGGAAGAAATATTGTGGTGGCATGGCATGGTTTAAGGGGAAGACAAGTTTGTTTCATTCAGGGAGATGATTACATCTCAATTTCTCTACTTCGTCTAGGGAAGTTCGTACACGACTTTGTTTGTTTTGTCATCATCAAATAGGGGAAGATTGTTGGGATTCTTGATTTGATGAGACAAAGTGAATATAAGAATGAAACAAAAGGACTAAAATGCAAAGCTGGAATTGTTCAAAAAGATGAAAGATAGTGAAGATTCTAGAAGATCTCCTTATGAAGATAAAAGATATCAGAAGATAATGTTTAATGTTTAAAATATTTATTTGTTTGATATTTATCTTCTTATGTAAGTCTTGATCTCTCCCTATATAAAGAGATCATAGACGTGTAGGTTTGGTGTGCACAGAATTACAATGTAGTCGACTAAAGGTGTAGGTTGTGTCTAGGCATCGAGTTCCTACAACGGATGCCTAGGTTTTGTATTGTTAGTGTTAGGAGATGATGACGAAGAACCTTGTTGATAATAATAATATTCTTTATGTTATTCCGCTGTGCTTATTATTATCATTGTGTTTATAGTTTATCCTAGATCAAGGTCTAAACAACCTAGAGTCCAAAACGGTCCAAGAACTTATAGATGGTGTGGTGCATAAGTTCTAACAGTTGTTCATCAATAAAACCGATTGTTAATCAATAAAAAAGGAGAGACTTTGTAGAACAAGAGATCGGGGGTCGAATCTCGGCTCGTCTCACTCCAGGTGGTGCTCCTCTAGGCCAGGAGAGTTGTCAGAGCTATTACTTGTGGGGTGGACAATGGTTGGTGCCAAAAGGCACCCAGAATCAGAGTGTTCCTGCCAATCTACACCTTTTGTGGAATAAAAAAAATTGTTGGCGTTGTTCATCAATAAAAAGAAGTTGTTCTTCAGATGCATTATTCATCAATAAAAATAGTTTTCATTGATTATTAAATATAAATTTCATCATACATTTACTAAAATCATATTAATATTCTTTTAAAGAAAATTTGTGTATTAAAGTTTAGAGTAAACTACATTTTTGGTCCTCGTGGGTTACCGGGTGTAACGATTTTGGTCCAATAGTTTCATTTGTAACGGATCTTGTCCTATTTTCTCTGACCCCTAACGGGTTTGGTCCAATTTTCGTTGACCGTAAGTTTGACTAGTTAAAAAAACGTGATATTACTAGAATACCCTCGAATTTACACCCAGAAATTGCACCATTCGTCCCTGATCTAACGACCGTCAGTTCTGTTAGTTATCATGTGACAACGTTAGTCCATTTAGCCAACGATTATTTGCAACGTTAGTCCTTTATACATTTTTGTCCGTTTTTCTTACGTTTTCATACGGTTTTGTCCCTTTTTATACGTTTTCGTCCGTTTTTAGTCGTTTTCATCCGTTTTTCTTACTTTTTTCATACGGTTTTGTCCGTTTTTATACGTTTTCGTCCGTTTTTCTTACGTTTCATACGTTTTTGTCCGTTTTCATACGTTTTTGTCCGTTTTTATACGTTTTTGTCCGTTTTTATTCGTTTTCGTCCGTTTTTCTTAAGTACGAAAAAAAATTTGAAAAATTAAAAAATTAAAAAAAATTAAAAAATTAAAAAAAAAATTAAAAATTATAAAATTAAAAAAAAAAATTAAAAATTAAAAAAATACTTTTTTTTCAAAATTTTTTTTCCGAATTTAAAAAAAAAAAAAAAAAAATCCGAAAATATATTTTATTCCGAAAATATTTTTTTTCCGAAAATATTTTTTTTTTCGAAAATATTTTTGAAAATTTTTGCGAAAAAATTATTTTTGAAAATATTAAAAAATTATAAAAAAAATATTTTGCGAAAAAAAAGTTAAAAAAATTTTTGAAATTTTTTTTTTGGGAAAAAAACATATTTTCGGAAAAAAAAATTTTAAAATTCTGAAAAAAAAAATTTTGATAAAAAAAAGTATTTTTTTAATTTTTTATTTTTCTTTTAATTTTTTAATTTTTTAATTGCATTTTAATTTTTTTTTACTTTTTTTTAATTTTTTTTTTCGTACTTAAGAAAAACGGACGAAAACGAATAAAAACGTATGAAACGTAAGAAAAACGGACGAAAACGTATAAAAACGGACAAAACCGTATGAAAACGTAAGAAAAACGGATGAAAACAACTAAAAACGGACGAAAACGTATAAAAACGGACAAAACCGTATGAAAACGTAAGAAAAACGGACAAAAATGTATAAAGGACTAACGTTGCAAATAATCGTTGGCTAAATGGACTAACGTTGTCACATGATAACTAACAGAACTGACGGCCGTTAGCTCAAGGACGAATGGTGCAATTTCTGGGTGTAAATTCGAGGGTATTCTAGTCATATCACGTTTTTTTAACTAGTCAAACTTACGGTCAACGAAAATTGGACCAAACTCGTTACGGATCAAAGAAAATAGGACAAGATCCGTTACAAATGAAACTATTGGACCAAAATCGTTATACCCTGTAAACCACGAGGAACCAAAAATATAGTTTACTCTAAAGTTTAAATTTGAAAAAAAAAAAAAAAAAAAAAAAAAAAAAAAAAAAAAAAAAAAAAAGTTACATATCAAATGTAGAAAAATAATGATAAGTAAAGGAAAAGAAAATAAAGTTAATAGCGAAAACAGCTGGCAAAAGTAAAATTGAGGACTCTTGTCATATTTTATACTTTCTAAACTTTCTTTCCTTTCCTAAGGCTGAACAGTGGGTCGGTCGAGGGTGGTCGGTCTTGATCGGTCGGTCATGCAAAAAAAAAAAAAAAAAAAACCTTTTTTTTATAAACTTTACCACTTTTACAACATTATAAATACCCCACTTATTTCCTTATTTCATTCACAAATTCAAACAACAATTCTCTCAACACAATTCAAACAACAATTCTCTCAACTATTAATCATTATAACACAAAATTATGGCTTGTCGTCTCCCCCATTCCGTCGAAGAAATGCAAGCTTATATTAAAAAACAATGCGATCAAGACGATGCGGCTCGACAAAAGGCTATTGTCGAAGTTATCAAGCTGTTTGAGCTCGCAAAGGCAAAGAAAGAACGTTTGAGACAAGACAACATCAGCAACAAAATCCGTTTGAGTTATGAAGAAAACAAGATTGTTGGTTCGGTATCACAACAACTGAATCAGCTTGGGCTAGATGCATCAACTTCAGCTGATGCGCATGGATTTATTGAGCAACAACATTATCAGTTTACGGGGTATGAAGACGAGGCATTTGATGAGCATGGCTTAACTGCGAGACAACATTATGAAATTATGTGTGGCGAAGAGGCTTTGAGAGAAGTTGAAGCATAACAAGCAAGGATTCAACAAGAGTGGGAGGCGAGCGTCAGGAAAGAAGAAGCAGAAACGGCGGCGTACAGGTTGGAGCTCGGTGATGTGTGCGTGTGCGTATGCTCTAATTTATACCCACGGTATGTCGTTGTGGTTTTAGCAGTATTCAAGTTTTAAATTTATATTTAGCCGACTTATCAATAACACACACACTTTAACGAGCAGTGTACCCGGTTAGTATGAATATAATGGTAAGTAGAGTGTCGATCACTAAGAGTGGAACGTATTATCTAGTTATCCTAATCAGTATTTTAATATCTTAAGTTAGCTATACAACCTAATCTAACGCAAGGGGGTTCAGTCTGAGAGACTGGCACGATTTGGTTATGATTAAAGGTAAACTAAACTAATAGGCACGAATCAGCGAATAGCACACACGTACACAGATAAATACTCGAGACAATAAGAAGACCTGTCCTGATAGTTAAGTAGTTTGTCACTTGTTTTATTGCTAGTTTTATATGAAGTGTATAGTTCGATGCAACGCACCGAGATTAAGTCCTTTCTCGTTGGTTCTAATCTTATCGGCGAGTAAACCCTTAATGATTACTTATGACTATCCTATTTATCTTTCTTCCTACTTTTCTACAGACGATAGAATGCATAGGCGATCTAATAAATAGGCGAGGGCAGAGGCATGGCGACCCGATCAACGCTCAGCTAGACACAGAGGTTATCAATGCACTAATAAAAGTCACCAAAGGCATCAACATATAAACTTTAATTAATGGGAAAGCAATATTAAAGGGAGTGCAATCTTTCCGTTGTCACATTACACAAGCCACCAATCCTGATGAATTAAAGTTTACTAATACAATAAAACAAAACTACTTAATGAATTGAATACATGCAGGACCTTCTTACAGCTCTTGTATCTTCGTTCAAGGTGTGTCTTGTGCTGCTACTTCGTCTGAATTCGTCCTAGGGTTTCTGTCTTCTTGTACTTAGCTAATTGTCCAACTCTTTAATTCGTCTGGTCTTGGGGTATTTATAGTTTCTGTCTGAGGGATAGATGCGGCGCATCTAATAAGTAGATGCGGCGCATTGACTTAACTTCGCGTGGGGTCCAAGATTAATATATTCAGGAATATTCGTACACCGCCAGAAGATGCGGCGTAACTCCATTCTTAGATGCGGCGCATGTCCTTTCTGTCTTGGATCGTATCTTGTGAAATCTTGATAGTGATGCGCCGTATGTAATAAGTAAGATGCGGCGTATCTGGAGCAGAATGTCTTGATCTTGTACATTTTAGTAGACTCTTAACTTCTTGCTTGTTTTTCTCCATAATTAGTCTAAAATCGCCAAGTTTCACATAATACTTGTTTTTACCTGAGAATTACAAAAGTAAACATTAACGTATCAATTCTCACATATAATATAATAAAACAAGTCAAATAAATAGGATAAATGACGGTAATAAAATGTACTTATTTGAGTTCATCAAATATCCCCCCACTTGAACTTTACTTGTCCCCAAGTAAACCTTAGAATTAATCTTATGAAAATGTATCCTAAAATATATTAGGATTTATTTTTATATTTAAGCATGTATTCATTTTTGTCAAAATCACACAACCAAACACTTAACGAATTAGAAGTAAAATAAAATATTATGATAAAAGCAAATCTAATCGTTTAACTGTCCAGTCGTGACGAATATTCTATCATAGGCTTGGCAAGTATACGCATCTCCTCCACTAAAGCCAAGGAATAACAAGTCTAAAGCGGTAAAAAGGGTTTGTGAGGTTTAAGGGTTAATCATTCTTCTTAATCTCTATCGATCTCAAATTCCAGAAAAGGCGACAAAATCACAAATACATGATCGAATCCACGAACACGATACTTGCAATTGCTCAAATCCTTAACTCGAATAGGCTAAAGATAGGACCAAGTAATCTTCACCAATAATATTATATCAAAAAGGGCGACAAAATCATAAATACATAGCCGAATCCACGACTACGATACTTAAGATTGCTCAAATCCCTAATCTCAATAAATCAAAGGTTTGGATAAAGAATAATATAGGGTATGGATAATATTTGGGATACAAATTGGTGTAAAATGAAAATAAACAAAACAGATAAATTAAAATCCTAAGTGTGGTTAATCACTATCCCAACCATCCCATGAATAAGACTCATATCATTGAATAACTCACGCTTTAACACTTGAAACACACGCTTTAGGTAGACACGAATTATACTCAACAAAATCTCAATCAAGGAATAACCTTTAGTTGGCGTTCCATAACGTCCAACTCCCATTCAATCCATAAATATAATATACAACAACTAGTGGTGATATCGACCACTTAATACAAAACTTTACATGAGTTGGTTAAAACAAACATCCAACTTTTCCTTTTTTCTTTTTTTTTTTTTTTTTTTTTTTTTTTTTTTTAATTTGAAACATAAACATAGATGTGTAAAATTTCACCACATCACTATAACGATAACTCTGGATAATTTTTCCATACTTTTCATGACTTCAGAAATAACGGTAATAGTGAAAGTAGTAAACACACGAAAAATAAACTCAAAGATATACAATATTTACTTTCACTCCAATTGCATTGTGCAATTTCCCGACCTAACCATAGATAATGAATTACGCACGCGAACACAGGTAATGTAAGGAAACACACTTTGCCTAAAGTAATTAACCACGGATTTTAATCTACAGGGTAGGCTAAGGTGTAAGGGTGTAACGAAACATTTTAACAAAGGTGTAAGAAACGAAAGGAATGACTCTGAGTGTTTTTCTAGGGGTATCTTACTCTAAAAGTGAGAGTAACAAAAGGGTTTATACGGGGGTTAACTAACCAGTGTAGTTAGCTAATAACACATAACATATAAAGGCTATTTGGGTGTAATCCTAGAAATTTACCAATTTAGACAAGTCATTCCAATTATAAAAATAATACTTATTATGGTGGTCTCGAATAGTATACAAGCCAAGTTCTAAAGTTTACAAGTCACCGGCACACTCATAGATTTGTGAATTTTGAAAAATCACAATGTTTGAAAATAACGTCATGTGTGCAGCTATGCAACTTAGATCTTAAACAAAAACATGCTAAAAATTTTAAATTTTGATATATTAAGCACATTTTAAGCATATTTTGAAAAAGTTTAGGACAAGTAAGTGTTCTAATTCTCCAATCCCCCCACTTAAGTTAAACAACGTCCTCGTTGTTTGTATAAAAGGTTAAAAACTGGAAAATAAAAGAATTAGAACAGAAAAACTCCCCTGAGATTTGCTCGGTATGATCCTCCATTATTTGTATAAGAGCAAAAATCATCTTTCTTGTGGATGAGAACGTTTAAGCTTCATAATTGATGTATCCACAGGAAATGCAGGAATCTATAATACCACCAAGACTTTAACACACCTAAATTAAGAAGGTTCAAACTCGCATAATACATCAGGTCAGTCGATACGCCGTATCTTATGGAAGAAGATACGCCGTATCGAGCCTGGAATAAATACGAATCAGAATAGAAGATGCGTCGCATCCTTAACCAGGGATGCGCCGCATTAAAATAAACTGATAAAAAGTTTTAAAGTCAAAAATAAAAAATGCAGAAAAATAAAGTAAGATATGACCAGTGCAGGAGATGCGTCGCATCTTAGGATTGAGATGCGCCGTATCTTCTGCGGGCCTGACTGACTCGACACAGAACAGAATAGTAAAAAATTTCTCCGGGTTGTCTCCCGGTCAGCACTTGTCTTTATTCCAGAGTCTTCAAGTTAGACTCACGTTCAGCTCTTTATTCTAATACTTCAGGTTCAAACTCCACCACCTTGTTCTCAGTATCCTCAATTTTATTATCAAAGTATTTCTTCACTCGTTGCCCGTTTACCTTGAATATATAACCATTTTTATCGCATATTTCAATAGTTCCATATGGATACACTTTCTTGACAACGAACGGACCCGTCCATCTTGATTTAAGTTTACCAGGATACATCTTTAATCTGGAATTAAATAGTAGCACTTTCTCTCCAATAGTAAACGTTTTATCCCCATGTAACCTCGAGTCATGCCATCTTTTAGTTCTTTCTTTGTAGATCTTAGTATTTTTGTAGGCCTCATCTCTTAGTTCATAGAGTTCATTAAGTTCCATGAAACGGTTCTTTGTTGCAGCTTCCACATCCATGTTACAATTCGTTAAAGCCCAATATGCACTTTGTTCTATTTCGACCGGTAGGTGGCATGCTTTTCCGTATATAAGACAAAATGGAGTGCATCCCGTTGGTGTCTTATAGGCTGTACAGAATGCCCATAAAGCATCATTTAACTTGTCAGACCACCCTTTCAGATTATATCCAGTCGTTTTTTCAAGAATTCGCTTTATAGCCCTATTGGTTACTTCAGTTTGCCCATTGGATTGAGGATGGTATGCGGTGGAAACCCTATGATATACTCCATATTTTTGCAATGCTCTTCCCAGATGGTGATTACAAAAGTGTGTTCCCCTATCACTAATCAATGCTTTAGGAACTCCAAACCTAGCGAACAAACTTTGCAAAAATTTAAGTACTACTTTGCTGTCATTTGTTGGTAATGCTTGCGCTTCGACCCATTTTGATACGTAATCAATAGCAACCAAAATATACTTATTACCTTTAGATTCAGGAAACGGTCCCATGAAGTCCAATCCCCAAATGTCGAAAACTTCACAAACATGGATATAGTTTTGCGGCATTTCGTTTCTTGATGTTATATTCCCGGATCGTTGACACGCATCACATCCTTTTATATAATCTTTTGCATCTTCCAACATAGTGGGCCAATAAAATCCCGCATCAAGGATTTTTCTTCTTGTGATAACTGCACCGTGATGTCCCCCCGTCGGCCCTGAATGGCAATGTGCCAATATTGCTGGGATGTCATCACCATCTACGCATCTTCGTATAATATTTTCAGGACATAATTTAAAGGCATAAGGTTCATCCCAAATATACTCGCTAGCGCGAGTTAGAAACCTTCTTTTCTCATCGGATGTTAGCCCTTTTGGAATTTCATTTGCAACAATAAAGTTTATATAGTCGGCATACCACGGTCCATTATTATTACTCTTAATTCTTACCATCATAAGGTGTTCATCAGGAAAGTCATCAGCGATTTCACTTTCATCAAGCACCTCCATGTCAGGGTTTTCAAGTCTAGATAAGTGGTCAGCAGCCAAATTCTCAGCACCCTTTTTATCTTTAATTTCAATATCGAATCCTTGGAGCAATAAAACCCACCTAATGAGCCTTGGCTTGGCATCCTGTTTATTGAACAAATAATTCAAAGCAGAATGGTCAGTGTAAACCATAGTTTTTGACAATATAAGATATGACCTAAATTTATCGAATGCAAAAACTACTGCTAAAAGTTCTTTTTCCGTGGTGGTGTAATGTTCTTGGGCATTATTCAATGTTTTGCTAGCGTAATAAATTGGCTTAAATTTCTTATCTATCTTTTGGCCAAGTACAGCTCCAACAGCATAATCACTAGCATCACACATTAGTTCAAAAGGCAAATTCCAATCCGGCGAAATTATAATAGGTGCGGAAGTTAGTTTTTCTTTAAGTATATTAAGTGCCTTTTTGCAATCTTCAGAAAAATCAAACTTCGCATCTTTTAGCAATAATTGGGTCATAGGCCTAGTTATCATTGAAAAATCCTTAATGAACCTACGATAAAATCCAGCATGCCCTAAAAAGCTTCTAACACCTTTTATATTAGTGGGGTAAGGTAGTTTGACAATTACATCAATTTTTGCTTTGTCGACTTCTATACCTTTCCCAGAAATCTTATGTCCTAACACAATTCCTTCTCTAACCATAAAATGAAATTTTTCCCAATTAAGAACAAGGTTAGTTTCTTCACACCTAGCAAGCATTTTATCAAGTTTAAAGAGACAATCAATAAATGAGTTACCGAACACCGAGAAGTCGTCCATGAAGACTTCCATAAAGTCTTCTACCATATCATGGAAGATAGCCGTCATACAACGTTGGAAAGTAGCAGGGGCGTTGCATAGTCCGAACGGCATTCTCCTATAGGCGAAGGTTCCATAAGGGCAGGTGAAAGTCGTCTTCTCTTGTTCCTCGGGGGCAATGGGTATTTGGAAGAAACCTGAAAAGCCATCTAAAAAACAATAATAATCATGTCCTGATAGTCTTTCTAACATTTGATCAATAAATGGAAGAGGGAAGTGATCTTTTCGCGTAGCATCATTGAGTTTGCGGTAGTCGATGCAAACTCTCCATCCAGTAACAGTTCTTGAAGGGATTAGCTCATTGTCGTCATTGATTACTACCGTCATTCCTCCCTTTCTTGGTACAACGTGGATAGGACTGACCCACGAGATGTCGAAAATTGGGTAGATAAGTCCGGAGTCAAGTAATTTTACGATTTCATTTTTCACCACGTCTTGGACTTTTGGATTCAAACGCCTTTGAGGTTGGATGGTTGGTTTGAATTCATCTTCCATGAGGATTTTAAGTGTACAGAATGACGGGCTAATTCCCTTAATATCAGACATACTCCACGCTAATGCTCCTCTTCGTTTATATAGTACCTGCAAAAGGGATTCTTTTTCTTTTGGCGTTAAATCAGATGCAATAATAACGGGCGAATTAGTGTTCCCATTTAAATAGGCATATTCCAAAGTAGAAGGGAGATCCTTAAGCACAGGTTTAACATTATCAATTTCATTAGCACTAGCGGAATAAAGTTGTTCTTTAATTATCTCGTTGCTATCATCAGATAAATGCGCCGCATCGAAATTTCCGATGCGCCGTATGGCGTTACAAACAGCGGAATCAACAGAGAAATAATTATCAATAGTATTTTTATCAACTTGATCTTCTATAGCAATTGTGTTTTCTAAATTTTTAAGAAGAAAAGAATCAAGCAAATTATTTTTTAACAATTTCTGAGTAAATTGATTAATCGTGTCATCAGAAACATCGATATTATAGCATTCATCGTCTTCAGAATTATTTTTACTCATAAATTGTTCCATATTAAATTCAACTTCATCTCTTCCTATGGTAAGAGTTATCTTTTTATTAAAAACATCAATCATGGCCCTAGCAGTGGCTAAAAATGGTCGTCCTAATATTATAGGAGTTCTAGAATTTTCGGGCATATCGAGGATAACAAAGTCAATAGGTAATTCAAATTTATCAACTTTTATTAATATATTTTCAGCTATTCCTAATGGGTATTGTATGGACCTATCAGCTAGCTCTAAGCACATCCTAGTAGGCTTTGGCTCACCAAGGCCTAATCTTTCATACAAAGAAGAGGGCATAAGACTTATACTAGCTCCTAGGTCGGCTAAAGCATTTCCAATATGTAAATTTTTAATTTGACAAGGAATAGTGAAACTCCCTGGATCTTTTTCCTTAGATGGAAGTTTGTTGAGCAATGCTGCTGAGCTTCTTTCTCCCATTGTTACAGTGCAAGCCTCTTCAAGTTTGGACTTGTTTGTAAGTAAGCTCTTCAGATATTTAGCGTATTTCGGCATTTGCACTAGGGCTTCCATAAATGGTATGCTTAGCTGCAGCTGCTTGAGATTTTCCAAGAACTTCTTTTGATAGGCATCTTCTTTTTCCTTCCTTACCCTATATGGGAAAGGTAGTGTTGATCGTCTAGGTTCAACAGAAGGTTCTTCTCTAATTACAGGTTCTGGATTAGTCTCTTTTGGTTGCTCTTGCTCAGGTGATAAAGATTCAGGGGAAATCTTGTTTGTACTGTCATCCTCGGGTGTCTCTCCGATTTGAAAGGTTGACTTTCCGCCTCTAGTTGTAATCCCTTTCAAATCTTGCTTTACCAAAAGAATCTTGTTAAGCACCGTTGACAATTGGTGCACTTCAATTGCCAATCCATTAATCATGTTGCTTTGCTCCTTTAGTAACAGCTCATGACTGCCTTTGAATTCATTAATAAAGTTTCTTGCTTCATGATGTTCTTTTTCATTTGCTTGAGCGATTTGTAGTGCAAACTCTTCCATGGTAAGGTTTCTTTGGGGTCTTCCGAACCAGTTGGGGAAAATATCGAACATTGTTCCTGAAAATTAAAGACAGGTAGATTTCAAAGTAAAAATTTCCTAGTATAAGGGTCAGAGTATTTTCCGTTCGGAGATAAGAAAAATAAAAGTTGCTGATATCTGCAGACGATGCGCCGTATCCAAAAAGTTGGATACGCCGTATCTTATAATCGTTAAAATTAAATCAGACTTTATTCAGAAAATAGATACGCCGCTTATAATCTAGAATGCGCCGTATCAATTTAAATTATCAAAAATCGATTATATTTATTAAAATTAAATGCGTCGTATTAACAAAGGTTAATGCGTCGTATTTTCGTTACGTTTCAAAATACAAGATTTTTGATTCAGAAGATGCGCCGTATCGATAAAAATCGATGCGTCGTATCTGTTTAATAATTCGAAAACTGTTTTTAATTAAAATAATAGATACGCCGTATCTGTAAAAACAGATGCGCCGTATGGCGTTAACGTTTAGAAAAATTTCTTATTAAAAACAGAATACGCCGTATCTTGGGGAAAGATGCGTCGTATTCGAATTAATTAAACGCGTTGTATTTTATAAAAATTAAACGCAATACGCCGTATCTATGAAAATAGATGCGCCGTATCGTTTGAATAAGCTCAGTACAACGATAGCAGAATACAGAAAATACGAAAAATAAAAACAAAAATAAAAACAAACGAAAATAACCAAAAATAAAAGAAAACAAATAACACACAAAACAGAAAATATGCAAATAATACAATGAATGCAATTTAACCTAATTTACAACAGAGTTAGCGGTTAGATTAAAAATTAAAAAGAAAAACCTAATTAAAATACTAATCAAATTAACAGATAATAACAATTCACTCCCCGGCAACGGCGCCAAAAACTTGATGTGTGCGTGTGCGTATGCTCTAATTTATACCCACGGTATGTCGTTGTGGTTTTAGCAGTATTCAAGTTTTAAATTTATATTTAGCCGACTTATCAATAACACACACACTTTAACGAGCAGTGTACCCGGTCAGTATGAATATAATGGTAAGTAGAGTGTCGATCACTAAGAGTGGAACGTATTATCTAGTTATCCTAATCAGTATTTTAATATCTTAAGTTAGCTATACAACCTAATCTAACGCAAGGGGGTTCAGTCTGAGAGACTGGCACGATTTGGTTATGATTAAAGGTAAACTAAACTAATAGGCACGAATCAGCGAATAGCACACACGTACACAGATAAATACTCGAGACAATAAGAAGACCTGTCCTGATAGTTAAGTAGTTTGTCACTTGTTTTATTGCTAGTTTTATATGAAGTGTATAGTTCGATGCAACGCACCGAGATTAAGTCCTTTCTCGTTGGTTCTAATCTTATCGGCGAGTAAACCCTTAATGATTACTTATGACTATCCTATTTATCTTTCTTCCTACTTTTCTACAGACGATAGAATGCATAGGCGATCTAATAAATAGGCGAGGGCAGAGGCATGGCGACCCGATCAACGCTCAGCTAGACACAGAGGTTATCAATGCACTAATAAAAGTCACCAAAGACATCAACATATAAACTTTAATTAATGGGAAAGCAATATTAAAGAGAGTGCAATCTTTCCGTTGTCACATTACACAAGCCACCAATTCTGATGAATTAAAGTTTACTAATACAATAAAACAAAACTACTTAATGAATTGAATACATGCAGGACCTTCTTACAGCTCTTGTATCTTCGTTCAAGGTGTGTCTTGTGCTGCTACTTCGTCTGAATTCGTCCTAGGGTTTCTGTCTTCTCGTACTTAGCTAATTGTCCAACTCTTTAATTCGTCTGGTCTTGGGGTATTTATAGTTTCTGTCTGAGGGATAGATGCGGCGCATATAATAAGTAGATGCGGCGCATTGACTTAACTTCGCGTGGGGTCCAAGATTAATATATTCAGGAATATTCGTACACCGCCAGAAGATGCGGCGTAACTCCATTCTTAGATGCGGCGCATGTCCTTGCTGTCTTGGATCGTATCCTGTGAAATCTTGATAGTGATGCGCCGTATGTAATAAGTAAGATGCGGCGTATCTGGAGCAGAATGTCTTGATCTTGTACATTTTAGTAGACTCTTAACTTCTTGCTTGTTTTGCTCCATAATTAGTCCAAAATCGCCAAGTTTCACATAATACTTGTTTTTACCTGAGAATTACAAAGTAAACATTAACGTATCAATTCTCACAGATAATATAATAAAACAAGTCAAATAAATAGGATAAATGACGGTAATAAAATGTACTTATTTGAGTTCATCACTCGGTCACACCGTTGTGGCTCTTCGATCGTGGTCGGTCGTGGGACGACAAAGGAGAGAAGATGGTCGTTTATTCGACCGAATGTGGCACAAGATTTGTGTGTTTATTTTAAATTTTTGTTCCATTTTCTCTTGCAAAGTAAAAATAAAAAATAAAAAATAAAAATTTACTTAAAACATTGAAATGAAAATCCAATTAAAATTACGATACGGAAATGAAAATACAAATACAAATTACGATACAGAAAATAAAACACATTGATTAATCTGTGTAATAACCATCGTCGTAAGCAGAATAGTCCTCAGACACACTCTCTTCCCACTCTCGGTACGCTTTGTCAAACCAGCTTTCCCGTGCTTCTTCTTCTTCCCTTGCTTCCCGCTCTCTAGGAGCTGCTTCCTCCCGTGCTTCTTCTTCCATTTCTCTCAATGCTTATTCACCCTGAAGAAGTAGTCGTTGCTCTTCCTCAGTAAGAAGAAACGGATTCTCAACCGGTTCCTTTGTAAGAAATGACGGAAAGATTTCTGACGATGGAGTATTAACTGTTTCTTTAGAAATGACGGGAGTGTTTGGTTCAGACATTTTTTAGATCTTGTGTTTAAAGAGAATTATGAGTTGGTGTTTAAAGATGGGTGAATGAAAGGGTATTTATAAGTAAAAAAATTTGAATTAAAATAAAAAAAAAAAAAAAAAAAAAAAACTCGGTCGCCGGAGAGAGAAAGTTGATGTGGCAGACAAAACACAGGTCGCCCTGGATCACCATTGTGCATAGCCTAGCTTTTGAAGCATTTGAGTTAGAGAGTCTAATATACTACGAGTAGAACACATTTTGTAGATTAAATTACATGCAAGTAGTTTTCCATAAACGTTGACGTTGACTTATGCGATTTATAGATTGCATATAAATGATAGAATGGATTTCCAAATAACATATGATCACTCACATTTCAAGACATTCAGTTCTCATTCATACACACATTAATCTCCCGCTAAATCAAAGGTATTCATTAGCAGTTAGATTCACTAGTCGAGTCATATATAGTAGATATGAAAACATCTAGTTTTGATACTTGCTATTATTAACCACTGTGCAGATGTCGCAAGAAATCCCGCATAATCCCTCGATCCCTCGTCATGAACATGCGTCGCAAGCTAACTCAAGGCCACAACCACCGAATCTACCTCTTCCAAATCTAACTGATGGTAATTGTTTTTATTTCCTCTAGTCTTCTTTGGTTGTATTACTTTGCCGGAGTACCGTTACCTTCACTAAAAAAAATAAAAATAAAAATTTAAACCAAGAATATTACGTAGGAAAGTTTGCAACGTAATGATATTTCATTTCTGTTTGAAATAGCACATGAAGATGGCAAGATGCCTATTTGAATCCTTAGAAAGCCTGCCCAGAGATAGAACTGAATTTCAGTTTTGATAAATGTAAAATGTTGGTTATGATTCTAAACGGATTAATTGAATCGGAATTAATTGGTCAACCCAAAATGATCTGGATTTGATATCTAGATTTAACACGTGTTTTTGTAAATTTATCTTTTCTAATTTTCACCTACTCTTACTCTTGCCATCTTTCCAGCTAGATGTTGGACATATTCGGTAAATCGGTAGTCATAAGAATTATTTTAGTGTGTTAAAAAGGGTTTTTTATAATATCTTTCATAACGACACATGGTTGGAATAACTGATTGGAGTTAATTACAATACTGTATTTGTTAGTTGATATATACCGTATTACTTTTCCCGGTAATCATCCTCTCTATTAGCTTTTAATTGAGTGGTATCTAATTTTCAAACTTGCTGTCTCGATACTCATAGTCCTTATTTTAAAATAGGGATCATTTGTGTAATAATTTATATTTTTTTTATAACACAGATAGTCCTTATCTTTATTACATAAATAGTCCTTATCTTTATTACATGAATAGTCCCTATTTTCCAAAATATGGACTATCAACGCAAATGGGATGACGAGTGTGATTTTGGGTGAATCACAGGGACAAAAAATGTAATGTTTCCTATAAAATATAGAGTAAATTGCAAAAATCATCCCTAAAGTTTGGCTAAATTGCAAGTTTCGTCCCAAATATTTAGAAAGTGCAAGGATCGTCCATGTAGGAAACCTTTGGGGCAAAAATCGTCTCTGACCAACATCAAATGACTAAAATACCTTTGTCTTCTTCTTTTTCTATATTTCTTTTCAATTTCTTACACAAATGATCTTTGTGTTTCGTCAGGTTTTACAAATTTAGTCCTGCTTTTTATTTTTAATTATTTATTTAACTATTAATATTAGTATTATTTTTTATACGTTTTCGTCCATTTTTCTTACGTTTAAGTCCGTTTTTCTTACGTTTTTTCGTTTCCATAAGTTTTTGTCTATTTTTTCTTACATTTTTTCCCGTTTTCTTACGTTTTTTTCGTTTTTTTGTCCGTTTTTGTACGGTTTCGTCCGTTTTATATGTTTTCGCCTGTTTTCTTACGTTTTATCTGTTATCTTACGTTTTCGTCCATTATTCTTACATTTTTTTTTTCGTTTTCATACGTTTTTATACGTTTTCGCCTGTTTTCATCCGTTTTTATACGTTTTCATCCGTTTTTCTTAATTTTTTGTCCGTTTTTATACGATTTCGCCCGTTTTCTTATGCTTTCATCCGTTTTTATCGTTTTCGCCCGTATTTCTTACGTTTTTGTCCGTTTTTATCCGTTTTTGTTCATTTTTCATACGTTCTTATCCGTTTTCTTACGTTTTTTTCCGTTTTCGTAAGGTTTTATCTGTTTTAATACATTTTTGCCCGTTTTCTTACGCTTTCATCCGTTTTCGCCTGTTTTCTTACGTTTCGTCCGTTTTTATCCGTTTTTCTTACGTTTTTGTCATTTTTTCTTATGTTTTTTCCGTTTTCATACGTTTTCATCCGTTTCCTTACGTTTTCATCCATTTTTATACGTTTTTGTCCGTTTTTTCTTGTGTTTTTGTCCGTTCTTGTTATGTTTTTGTCGTTTTTATCTATTTTGTCCGTTTTTCTTACGGTTGAAAATGTAACAAAAACGTATGAAAATGAAAAAAACGTAAGAAAAACTGACAAAAACGGACAAAAACAAAAAAAAAATGACAAAAACGTAAGAAAAACAGGCGAAAACGTATACAAACGGATGAAGGTGTAAGAAAACGGGCGAAAGCGTATAAAAACGGATCAAACATACAAAAACGGAAAAAACGTAAGAAAAACGAACAAAAACGTAAGATAATTTAGGACGAAACTTGCAATTTGGCTAAACTTTAGGGACGATTTTTGCAATTTGCTCTAAAATATAAATTATATGTTTCTTTTTATAAATTTTGTAATAATATTTTCAAGTAAGGATAATATGGCAGAGTCAACCAAATTTCCTAATCTATTATTAACATTGGACAATTAATGTGGGTAGGGATGGCACCCGTGTTTAATGGGTACGGGTACTTCTAACCCATCACCCGCCCTCGTGATTTTTTTCTCACCCGCTACCCGCCCATCACACGCCAATGGGTACAATTTTCTACCCAAGCCCATGCCCGCGGGTATCTATTGCCCATGGGTTAGTTGAAATGCAACAAAAGCACAAAGCCGTGAATTGGAAACTAATTATGAAACTGTGTAATTAAACACCATATCAATTTTCCAAATACCAAGTTCACAAAATACTTAAACATATGTCTCAAACTAGCAAATTAAACATCATTACACCAAATCATAGTCATATTAGTTCATTTCAAGAGATAAAGTAAAATAGTTTAAAATTTGGTTAACAAAACACAAAATTTTGAGTCACTTGACCCGCTTAAGTCTTAACATCCTACTTCTTCAACAACATACAAACAACCTTACAATTCTTTATTGTGTTTTCTAGAGAGTTGGTTATTATTAAATATATACCAACAACCTTACAAATATTTAAGTATTATGATAAATTTTGGTTTAACATAAATGGGTTCATGGGTACACTCATGGGTATTTTGACGGGTACACCTGTGGGTATTTTAAATGGGTGTCATGGGTTTACCCGTGACGAGTATACATTACCCGTCACCCGCCCGCTACCCACCGATGGGTATAAATTTTCACCCACAACCCACCCGTGGGTAAAAGTTGACGATAATATTGACATCCCTAAATGTGGGCCAATAAGAAATAAAAATGTCGACAATAATATTGAAACGAAGGGGGTAATAGCTATTTTTTTTTTATTTGTCATATATATCAAGTTTAATTTAGTTTTATTACAAAATAATAATGAAATAAATATGTTCATTAAATACTACTAGCCAAGTAGCCGGCCCTGTACAAGTTAGATAAAAATGGGTAAGGTTTGCTTGTTCACATTATTTGGGAAGGCGAATTTTGACTAAGATGTATGCGTCTAACCAAGTTAGAACAACCTTAATCAAATTTAACTTATATAATAGTATTAATGCTTTAATTTCGTGAAAATAATATTCTGATGAATAGATCATACTGACTAGTAACTAACTATTTGCATTGGAACTAATACAGTTAGATCAAAGTACCTCGAGATTGGTGTCCCTCTATACGAAGCTTCAATAAAATGTGACTGGAAGGCTGCTGAAGCCATTTTGGATCAGAACAAAGATTTAGAATTGGTAAAGTGCAGTATCACGGATAATGGTGAAACAGCACTTCATATCGCGGCATCGGCAAAAGGTCCCAAAAAGGTGGAAGAGTTCGTGAAAAATCTGGTGGCTAAGATGAATAAGGAAGACTTGGCACTTGAAAATAAAAGTTGCAACACTGCCCTCTATTTAGCTGCTGCAGCTGGAAATATTAAAACCGTTGAAATTATGTTGGCAAAGAACCAGACGTTGCACACAATCCCTGGTGCTGGAAGAAGTATGATGCCACTATATGCGGCTGTCTTATTTGGAAATAAGGATGTGGTGAAGCATCTCTATAAACTTTCAAAAGACTTGGGTGATGATGGTTGGAATCATCAGAATCGTAGTTGGCTTCTTGAGAAATGTGTCGAGAGTGACATGTTTGGTAAGCATTCAAGCATCGTATTTTCTTTCATTAACATGTTTTAGTACTTACCCTTTAGTAATGGTGTTTGTCAATTACTGAATTAATGGACTATTACACGATAATGAAGAAACTAATACTAGTACTTAATTAACAAAATAAATTGATTCATATCAGTATTACCTGAAAATTGCTGAAGATGTTTCATCTTGACCAACGTTAGATTTTTCTTCATGTTTGGCTGTGCATCATAGAAGAGACATTATTTATGAGTTTTGGTAAGACATTACTATATTTATCATCTAGACCAACATAAGATTTCTCTTGAACCGGATATTAATTGGAATGCCGGGTTTTGTTCAGGGTTACGGATTAAATTGTTTTACACAAAATATATCAGTGCAAGTTTACAACTGAGATCTCTATAAACATTTTAATTTATGTTTAAAATTAATTATTAATTATTGATCAAACAAATTATAAATCAAAATGAATAAGCTACTTTGTGTCTACTACTAACAAAAATCGTTATCATCTTTCCGTTTTTGCTTTCAGTTTTTATTTCGTTGTATCATCTTCCCTTACGAACCAATTTTCAAACGATTTTTATAGATATCGCGATTAAAATAGTGCAAAAATATCCGGAGCTTGGTAGGAGCAATACTCTACTCGGACTTTTAGCTCGAAAGCCTGAAGCATTCAGTGAAAAGAAATCTAGTATGATTGGGAGATCCATCAAGTTGGGTGAATATATCTACTCATTGATGTTTACCACACATCAACCATCTGAAATTATGCAATCGGAATCTCAGAGTGAAAGTGTACCTGAAGATTCAGCATCTCCCAATACAAAATCTAATATCATAGAAAGAGCCTTCAAGTCTGGTAAACATCTCTACTTCGGCTTTCGAATTCTGAATCCAAACCATCAGGGACGGAACCAGGGGGTTCCCGTGGGTGTCCGGGACCCCTATGGATTTTTACAATGTAGTGTTAATTTTTGCAAAAAACATCATTTTTTCCTAAACGCATCTTAAATGCACCCGGTCCATCGAAATGTGTATCTATATTACGGTTCAAAAAATTTTGTGCACCCTGTCATATCTGGTTCTGGTTCCGTCCCTGCAAACCATGAACGAGACTTAGTGGTTATAATGACAGACAGATTATAACCATTGAAACTTACTAATTCAGTGCTATAAATATGGTGAAATTTACTAGTTATTGCAAAAGTAAATCACATAATTTAGCAGACTTGGTGGTTCTAATGAGAGCCCCTAAATTATATATGATGAGTGATGGTGGTTTACTGGTTTATCTAATTTTGTCACTATATTTGAGGTTCTTAAATGTATCTTAATTTTCTATGTATCACAAGCTTTATCCGTGAATGGCTAAATTAGTTGTAGCAGAACCTCCTTGAAGTGTATGATTCAGCTGATATGGCATTAATTTGCTTTAAATTTTATAAATTGAATACTTTTTTGTGGAAACAGCCAACTGAATTACTAAAATGCAACTTCAGTCACAATTAATTTGCTCATAATTATTTGGTGGTATTATCAATTTGCTTTGCTTACTGATTGTTGCTTTCAGTTTCTGCATTCTTTGTTGGAGAACCTGAAAAGGAAACTGAAGCATTGCGATTATTGAGAATTATTTGGGGAGATATTTTGACAATGTCTAAGAAGCAGATTGATAAGATACTTAGAGGGTCACCGGATCTGATAAAACCAGATAAAGGATGGGTCCTTCAAGCTATACAACTCAAAGATCTCATTTCTGAGCAACTTGAGGAGATGGAAAACACTTATAAAAACATTAATGAAGTTCTGCAACTAAAAAAACTTGTTTCTCACTATGTGTTGAAAATGCATACCGAAACCCAGAACATAATCAAGGAAGAAAACAAGACGCGTTCTTCTAAGGGGGATCAAGCTCTGGAGCTAGAAAAAATAATTTCTGCAAATATTGCGAGATTGCATGACGATACTCAAAAGGTAAAGAAGTCAGAAGCTGGAGTGAAATCTCTACATGGTCTCATTAAAAACCATATTACTTTTATGCGTGAAGCAACAAGTTTAAAGAAAACATACTCTAATCGGGTAGTGTTTGTTGCTGCAAACAAAGGCAATACAAAGTTTTTAGTGGAGCTCATTCGTGGATATCCTGATTTGATATGGAAGGTAAATGATAACAACTTAAGTATATTTCACAGTGCTGTCAAACATCGTCAGGAGGATATCTATAACCTATTGTACGAGATAGGCGCGATGAAGGATATGATAACCCCTCTCAAAGATAAAAATGACAACAATATGTTGCATTTAGTTGGGAAGATTGCTAAGCAAAAGCGACTAGCGGATGTGTCAGGAGTTGCTTTACAAATGCAAAGAGAACTATTATGGTTTGAGGTACGTATAATCTTCTTCATGATCAGGGATTCTTGGCTCTCTCTCTCTCTCTCTCTCTCTTTCTTTCTCTTTTTTTTTTTTTTTTTTTTTTTTTTTTTTTTCCGAGCTCGATTAGTATGAATGTTTAACCATAAAGTAGTCTATAACTTTTCTAGTTTGCTTGTGTCGCAGGAAGTAAAGAAGATGATCCCTCCTTCATATCGAAACCGGAAGAACAAAGATGATCTAACACCACATGATCTTTTCACCCAGGAACACAAAGAATTAGTTACGCAGGGTGAAAAATGGATGAAAGGAACGGCCAATCAATGCATGGTTGTCGCAGCCCTTATTGCAACCATAGTATTTGCTGCAGCTTTTACGGTTCCTGGTGGATATGATCAAAACGATGGTATCCCTATGTTCTATTCAAAAGCAACCTTTTTGGTTTTTGTTGTGGCAGATGCCATTTCTCTATTTGCATCTTCAGCGTCAATCCTCATCTTCTTATCTATCCTCACTTCTCGCTATGTTGAACGTGATTTCTTGGAATCTATACCCAAAAAGCTGATGGCAGGCCTATTAACTCTTTTTATATCAATAGCAACCATGACGTTGGCTTTTGGTGTCAGTTTTTTTGTACTTTACAAGAACGGGTTTTTATGGATTCCGATTCTTATCAGCGTATTTGCTGTATTGCCAGTCATCCTATACCTGTTCTTGCAGTATGGTCTTTTTGCCGATGTAATCCGCTCGACGTATCGTTCTAGGTACCTCTTCAAGCCTAAAAAACATGTTCTTTACTATGAAAACCCCAAGATCTAACCAGTATTATATTTTTCGTTCAATTCTAATTATTGTGTTTCGCCTTATGGTGCTTCGTAAACCTGGTTGTAAACTGCCTTTATTATGAGTAATTTTCAAATGATGAATATTGTTTTGTTAACTTTGTACGTTGTTTTTAATGCTCCAGAAGCCATATGATTTTTGTTATTATACTATTCCATTATCTTTTAGAAACATACTGGACTTTCAAAATAAAAGTATTCGGGCCTCCCTTTGCCTGTTTATACATAGGATATTCTTTATTAGAAAACAAATTGATCCAATATGGATATCATACCCATTCGACTCTCTATAACTTCTTCCTAAATACGTGTATTTGGAAACCAAATACTTCGTCTCGAATTTAATTTGACACATCTCTGATACACAACTAGAGATCACTTTAAGATCCATTAATGGATTACATTAGGCTTGAACAATCAAGAATGAAGAGTTGATATAGTCGAAAGCTTTATTGAATTATCAATGGTGGAAAAGTAGTTACAAGTTTGTTACAAATGATTAGATAGGGAAAGAGAGTTCTGTTTACAAAAGCTGAGAAGAAATGAACTAATTCTAACGACTATTTAAACTGTGAGTGGCGCCAAATTCTGTTAGAGCTATTGTGGAGAACTTCTCATGTGTGAAATAAAAATCTCACCCGTGCACCTCACGTGCCAACAATCAGCTTCTAACAATCCATTCCCCTTTAGATGATTATGGTCCTTAAGAATCTAAATCAAAGTTAAGGAACCTTTTGCTTAAATCTTCATTTTATATATTAATTCACTTTATATATTAGATATCATTTCAAATCGGTTAAATAACAAAAATTAGCTCAATGGGGAAGGCGTCAAAGCAGGAGGATCGAATAAGATGTAATCATTTCCTTCCAATTCCTAAAAAGTAAGGAGAAAATAACATGTATCCTCTGTTAACACCTTAGAAAATGTTGTCCAAAAAATCCAAAATTTCTTAACAACATAAAGGAAACAAAATGTTTACGCATTGTATTGTTCATCAACTATTTTGTTCTAAAAGTCTTTGAAAAATTCTATAAATAATTTAGAACAAATTCAAAATTGGGGAATTAAAAACCACTGAAAAAAAATCTAAATATTTTTAACGTGATTCTTTGGATCTACAATCAATTGATGAACATTTGGATTGATGAAACAAAAAACTAAACTTATTAATTTTCTTCACAATTTTTAAATCTTTTTTCCTATGATTCTTGATGATAATGTCTCCCATTCGTAGAGATTTTTATGGAAAATTTTATTTTTGGTTTGTTCACTGGTGTCACGCGCGTGTATACGATCCTAAACCACAATCCAATCTTTGTTGGAAAATTTAGTGCACTTGAGGGATTAATTCACACCTGGTAATGGGTTTGGAGGTACGGAGTGTACACCCATTTGGTCAATGTTTACCCTGACTCAATTATGTGGTTTGTAGTTCTGCTGCTAGTATTATGGATAATGCTGCTGATGCAGATCATTCTGCTGCTAGTGTTATTCATACTACTGCTGAGGCAAGAACTTTCTGCTGCTAGTGTTATTATACTGCTGCTAGTACAATAATGCTGCTGCTGGTTAGCTAGGCAATAGATTCTGCTGCTAGTGCAATTTATTGTGCTGCTAGGCATCAGATTCTGCTGCTGGTATGCTGGATAGAATTTTTAACTGACTTTGCTTTATTTTGGGAAGTTTCAAATTCGTAATTAAGGCCATGATTTTCTAGTCTTGTAACCACTGTATCTAGAATTAAGGAATGTATATGGAGAATATTTGGGCAATATTCACTCATAATTCCTTTGACTAGGGTTTTGAGTATATCTCTTATATATATACAGAGATAATAACATCGGCATGACACACAACACAGAAAACCTAAACACTTGGAAGCAATTCGGTTCTTGATTTGTGCCTAAAACAAGAACATCACTTGGTCTTATCCCATAGAGATATTCGTGTAACCCAGGCATAGGGTCGAATAGTTTCTATTGGAAAGTGATTACACGATTTCAAGTGAATATCCGGTACCTTGTTCATTGATTATCTTTACCCTGTTCTGGGAACACCAAACACAATACAAACCAACAATCAATAGAAACTATTTAGTGATAATCAATGGCGGCTGCTATGAGGCATATGGCTGCTAACTTTTCAAAGCTTGAAAAGTTTGAAGGTGTCGATTTCAGAAGATGGCAAAAGAAGATGCACTTCTTGTTGTCAAGCATGAATGTGGTGTATGTTCTGACCACATCCATTCCTGAAGATCATGGGGATGATGCTACTATGGAACAGATAAGGAACAGGAGCAAATGGGAGAATGATGACTATGTTTGCAGAGGGTTAATCCTCAATGGTATGTCTGATTCTTTGTTTGATCTTTATCAAAATGTTGAATCTTCTCAAGAACTGTGGGATTCCTTGGAAGCCAAATATATGGCTGAGGATGCATCAAGTAAGAAGTTCCTTGTAAGTAATTTTAACAATTACAAAATGGTCGATTCTAGACCTGTCATGGAACAATACAATGAACTTCTTAGTATACTTGGTCGATTCACACAACACAAGATGAACATGGATGAGGCTATTTCAGTCTCTTGTATCATCGATAAATTACCTCCTTCTTGGAAAGATTTCAAGCATATGCTAAAGCATAAGAAGGAGGAATTAACTCTTGTTGAGTTGGGTAGTCATTTGCGCATTGAGGAATCACTCAAAGCACATGAAAGTGACAAGCCAAAGAGCAGCAATGCTGCTGGTCCATCAGTTGTCAATTTGGTAGAGCATAACAACTCCTCCAGGAACAATGACAACAAGGGCAAACGTAAGCATCAGGATAACACCAAAACTGATCCTAACAAGAAGTCAAAAGCTACTTGTTGGAAGTGTGGTAAAACTGGACACTTCAGGAAGGATTGCAAAGGTGTTAAGATTGGCAATAAAGCCAATGGATCAGGCACAAGTGGATCTGGGAATGGTAATACCAATTCCCTAAAAGGTCAGAATATATTTAATAAGTCCTTTGAGATTTATTATGTTACGTATATCTCTGATGTGTACTTTGTGCAGGATGATGATGTTGCGTGGTGGGTTGACTCTGGAGCAACAACTCATGTGTGTAAAGATAGAAGCTGGTTCAAGACCTACGAGTCAATGAATGATGGTTCTATTCTTCATATGGGAAATTAGTCAATAGCCCTGGTTCATGGAAAAGGATGTGTGGATCTGAAGTTTAGCTCTGGGAAGATTGTCTCTTTGTTTAATGTTTTACATGTCCCTGTTATTAGGAAAAACTTGGTTTCTAGTAGTGTCTTGAATAATTGTGGTTATAAACAAGTAATTGAATCTGATAAGTTTGTTTTGTCTAAACATGGTGTATTTATTGGTTTTGGTTATTTATGTAATCAGATGTTTAGACTTAATATTGTTCATGATGTTGTTAATTCTGCTTTTATGTCGACATCTAAATTGAATGATTCAACCCTTTGGCATGCTAGACTTGGCCATGTATACTTTAAAAGGATGCAAGATATGTCTAAGGATGGGTTAATCCCAGCATTTGACATGGACACTGAAAAGTGTAAAACTTGTATGATGAACAAGATAACTAAGAAACCATTTCAAAGTGTAAAACGTGAAACTGTGATATTGGAACTGATTCATAGTGACTTATGTGATTTGCATGCTACTCCCTCTTTGGGGAATAAGAAATACTTTGTGACTTTTATTGATGATGCTTCTAGGTATTGTTATGTTTATTTATTGCATACTAAGGATGAAGCATTAGATAAATTTAAAGTATTTAAAACTGAGGTTGAATTGCAACAAGAGTCCCTGATCAAGAGATTAAGGACTGATAGGGGAAGTGAGTACATGGATACTCTGTATTTCCAGTCAGTTGGTATAATCCATGAAATGACTGCCCCCTATACTCCTCAGCAAAATGGTATTTCTGAAAGGAAAAATAGGGTGCTGAAGGAGATGGTTAATTCCATGTTGTCCTATTCTGGGCTGAGTCAAGGGTTCTGGGGTGAAGCTATGTTAACAGCTTGCTATTTATTAAATAGGGTTCCCAACAAAAGGAACAAGACAACCCCTTATGAACTCTGGACTAAAAAGAAACCCAACCTGAATTATCTCAGGGTGTGGGGTTGTAGGGCTGTTGTAAGACTCCCTGATCCAAAGCTAAAGACTTTGGGTAAAAGAGGCATTGAATGCATCTTTGTTGGATATGCTGAGCATTCCAAGGCATATAGGTTCTATGTTATTGAACCTAATGAATCTGTTTCAATTAACTCAATAATTGAATCAAGGGATGCAATCTTTGATGAGAATAGATTCTCATCAGTCCCTAGACCAAGTCAGAGGATTCCTAATGGAACTAATGATGTTGGTGTATCAGAAATCTCTGATGAGGTTCCTGATGAGGTTGTGGTTCAACAACCTGAACCTGAGCTCAGAAGGAGCAAAAGGGTTAGGACTCCAAAGTCATTTGGACCTGAGTTTCAATTGTACTTAATTGAAGGAACAAGGGATGAGGTCTCTGACCAACACTCCTATTGCTTTAATGTTAAGGATGATCCCAAAACATTTGATGAAGCAATGAAGTCCCAGGATGTTGCTTTATGGAAAGAAGCAATAAATGATGAAATGGATTCCATCATGGGCAACAACACTTGGGTGTTGGCTGATCTACCACCTGGTTGCAAACCTTTGGGTTGCAAATGGATTTCCAAAAAGAAGATGAAGGTAGACGGAACTATTGAAAAGTTCAAGGCTAGACTAGTCATTCAAGGCTTTAAACAAAAGTCAGGGATAGACTATTTTGATACTTATGCCCCTGTAGCTCGTATCAGTACCATAAGATTGTTGTTTGCTTTGGCATCAATTCACAATCTGATTATTCATCAGATGGATGTGAAAACAGCTTTCTTGAATGGTGAATTGGATGAGGAGGTTTATATGAACCAACCTCAGGGCTTCATCATGCCTGGCAATGAAAATAAGGTGTGCAAACTGATTAAGTCCTTATATGGACTTAAGCAGGTACCTAAGCAATGGCATCAAAAATTTGATGAAGTGGTTTTGTCTAGTGGTTATTCACTTAACCAATCTGACAAATGTGTATATAGCAAATTTGATAAATCTGGTAAAGGAGTCATCATTTGTCTATATGTTGATGACATGTTGATCTTTGGTACTGACCAAAATCAAGTTGACCTAACAAAGGAATTTTTGTCATAAAGGTTCTCCATGAAGGATATGGGGGAGGCTGATGTTATCCTTGGTATAAGGATTAAACATGAAAGTAACAAGATTTCTATCTCTCAGTCTCATTACATTGAGAAGGTGTTGATGAAATTTAATTACTTTGATTGTACTCCTGTGAGTACTCCTATGGATACAAGTGAGAAGCTTTTGCCTAATATTGGTAAAGTTGTATCTCAACTTGAGTATTCTAGGGTGATTGGCTGCCTAATGTATGCCATAACTTATACAAGACCTGATATTGCATTGGCTGTGGGAAAATTGAGCAGGTATACTAGTAATCCTAGTGCTCATCATTGGCAAGCAATTCAGAGGGTACTGAAGTATTTGAAGAGAACTATGGATTATAGTCTCTCATATACTGGTTATTCTTCAGTGTTAGAAGGATACACTGATGCAAGTTGGATCAGTAACACTGAAGACAATTCGTCTACTAGTGGCTGGGTATTCCTACTTGGTGGAGGTGCAATTTCTTGGGCATTCAAGAAGCAAACTTGCATCACCAGTTCAACCATGGAATCTGAATTTGTGGCCTTAGCAGCTGCTGGTAAAGAAGCTGAATGGTTGAAAAACTTGCTTCTTGAGATTCCATTGTGGCCTAAACCTATAGCACCTATTTCTATCCGTTGTGATAGTACTGCTACATTGGCAAAGGCTTATAGCCAGATGTACAATGGGAAGTCTAGACACTTAGGTGTCAGGCATAGCATGATTCGTGAGCTTATCATGAATGGGGTAGTATCTATAGATTTTGTTAGATCTCAACAAAACTTAGCTGATCACTTGACGAAGGGTTTGGCTAGAGACTTGGTTTTAAAGTTTGCTAAAGGGATGGGTTTAAGTCCAACTTAGTCACTGAATGCTAAGACACCCAATTCCCTCCTGAGGAAACTTGGGAGCTGAGTTCAATTTGGAAAGATGAACATTTAGTGTACTGGAGCACATGTTTTATTTTACATCCCAAGGTTGTGCTCAGAACCTGCTGGAAAGGAGGATGAAGTCTTTACTTCTCAATGGTTATTTTTCTTTGAAAAAGTGCTTAGCAGGAGCATGAATAAAGAGGAACCACTTATGTAAATGTTGAAGTTTTGCCGCTTCAGGAAGCTTTTGGACTTTTATCGTTTACAACATTTATGAATTGGATATGGACACATGGCTTGTATAGTGTTAGGAGCTTTTAAGTGTTTGAAACTTGTGTGTATTTTATCTTCAGGTATTCAAATGGGTTGAAGGGTTCAATTCTTAGAACACCCTGATTCTCGAATATTTGAACGTATAATGTACTAAGATGGGAATTCAATCTTCAAGATATTTTCATTTATGCACATGTTTGTTTAATGTTTATTTTTCATGCAAAGGAAGTGAACTAAATTTGGGGAGGATTGTTGGAAAATTTAGTGCACTTGAGGGATTAATTCACACCTGGTAATGGGTTTGGAGGTACGGAGTGTATACCCATTTGGTCAATGTTTACCCTGACTCAATTATGTGGTTTGTAGTTATGCTGCTAGTATTATGGATAATGCTGCTGATGCAGATCATTCTGCTGCTAGTGTTATTCATACTACTGCTGAGGCAAGAACTTTCTGCTGCTAGTGTTATTATACTGATGCTAGTACAATAATGCTGCTGCTGGTTAGCTAGGCAATAGATTCTGCTGCTAGTGCAATTTATTGTGCTGCTAGGCATCAGATTCTGCTGCTGGTATGCTGGATAGAATTTTTAATTGACTTTGCTTTATTTTGGGAAGTTTCAAATTCGTAATTAAGGCCTTGATTTTCTGGTCTTATAACCACTGTATCTAGAATTAAGGAATGTATATGGAGAATATTTGGGCAATATTCACTCATAATTCCTTTGACTAGGGTTTTGAGTATATCTCTTATATATATACAGAGATAATAACATCGGCATGACACACAACACAGAAAACCTAAACACTTGGAAGCAATTCGGTTCTTGATTTGTGCCTAAAACAAGAACATCACTTGGTCTTATCCCATAGAGATATTCGTGTAACCCAGGCATAGGGTCGAATAGTTTCTATTGGAAAGTGATTACACGATTTCAAGTAAATATCCGGTACCTTGTTCATTGATTATCTTTACCCTGTTCTGGGAACACCAAACACAATACAAACCAACAATCTTAACATGTGTGACCTCTTAAATCAACAAAGATTGGTTTAGGGTTTAGAGTAATACAGTATTGTTTTTATAAACGTAACAAATATATTAGTTTGCATATAAATTTGTTCAAAAATATGAGCAAAAAGTAGATGTGTGTCACTCTGACCCGAACTGTTCTAAAAATGACCGTTACCGCCCATGTTGCTTCTCTGACCAAGTAAAGTAATTTTAATAATTTGTTTTGTAGGAAGTAGAGGCCATGATCCCCACTTCTTATAGAGAACGGAAGAACAAAGAAGGTCTAACACCATATGAGTTATTCACCCAGGATCAAAAAAATCTTGTCAAAGATGGAGAGAAATGGATGAAAGATACAGCTAGTCAATGTATGGTTGTTGCAGCACTTATTGCAACCGTAGTTTTTGCAGCAGCTTTTACGGTCCCTGGTGGATATGACCAGAACGATGGTATCCCTTTCTTCCATTGGAAAGCAACCCTTGTGATTTTTGTTTTTGCAGATGCGATTTCCCTATTTGCAACTTCAGCTTCAATTGTCATCTTCTTATCTATCCTCACATCATGTTATGCTGAACGCGATTTCTTGGAATCACTACCCAAAAAGCTGATGGCAGGTTTAGCAACTCTTTTTCAATCTATAACAACCATGACAATCGCTTTTAGTGTCAGCTTTTTTGTACTTTACAATAAGGGTTTGTCATGGATCCCGATCCTTATCGCTGCACTAGGTGTGATGCCGGTCCTCCTATATGTTAAGCTGCAGATTGGTCTGTTTGTTGATGTAATACGATCAACATATGGTTCTAGGTACCTCTTTAAGCCCAGAAAACATCTTCTTTACTATGAAAACCTTAAGGTCTAACCATTGTCGTTTTTCAATTGTAATTTGTCTATTTCAAGATTTGTTTTATAAAGTTATGTAAGTTGTAAATTCAGTGACTTCCGCAACACGGTGTAGTGTTGTATATTTGTTTATTTTTGGACCATTTCGCCTTTTTTTTTTTATACTTAAATTCGGGCTATTTATGAGTAAGTACGTAAGTTCCAGCAACAATTCTCAATTCCTATAGATAAACTCACTGCGAATCCATAGATAAACTATACATTCTCAATTCCTTATAATAGTAAGTGTTAATACAAATAGCGTCCCAAAAACGTTATTTATATTCTTTGATCTTTCATTAGTTTTGTTAATGACAAATATAAGGAATATCTTTTAGCAAATAATAAATACTAGCTTAGTCTCTTAAGTACACACTTTACACTTCACATATTAACTAAGAATTACAAGTTTAGTAACTTGTTTCCTTAAAAGGAAACTTTAATTCATAAAACATTCCATGACATCATTGTATGCATCACATACAATATCTTAGTTAGATATGCAAGCAACATAGTTGACATTTGAAGATCTTGGATGATATGGTAAGATACAACTAAGATATGGTAAGAGACAACTATTACATAGCTGTCACATCCCACGGATCCAAGTCCCATAAAGGACGGATCCCTTTTGAGGGATCCGCCGGATCCGTGAGCTGAAGATCAGCTTGCCTATAAATAGGAAGCTGATCATTTGGCTCTCTCATCACTCATATAGCTTAAACACATATATTCATTCAGTACATATCTTACTAACATCATTCATAGTTGCATTTCACTTTGATCTTCCATTTTGTAGAAAGGAGATCAAGCATTCAAGGATCTACAGAACCGTAATCCTTTAGTTGCATTACTGTGTGATCTTGTAGTTTGTTTCACACATCATATCTATCATTTGTAATCAGTGAGTGTGGTTAGTACTTTAGTCCTTAAAGTACAAAGAGTGTAGGGAGTGGTTGTACCCTTGTAAAGAACTCGACATCTAGCTTAGTGTCGGTAAAGTAATTAGGCGACGTCAGGTTGGTTCTACCTTGTGAAAGAACCCGTGTTTAGCTTAGTACCGGAAAAGGAAGTAAGCGACGTGTAAAGGTTTTCTCCGCCTAGGAAAGGAGTTTGTTTCTTAGTGAAAGATAAACTCTCGAGTAGGAAACTCGGGGAGTGGAGTAGGGCAAGGAATAGAGTTCTTGTAGCCGAACCACTATAAACAACTGTGTCGTGTGGTTTGATCTTTCCTCTCTTTATCTTTTGTTTATATTGTGTGATTATTTATTTGTGATTGTTTCCTTTGAATTAACATATAGTAACAAAGTAAATAAAACTTTAAAACGGTAAAAACTATTCAACCCCCCTTCTAGTTTTCCACAATTGGCATCAAGAGCTACGTTACTTAAGATCTTTAAAATATATTGTATTTTAAAACTTAAAACGATCCATGGATTTTGAAAACTTTAAAGAAGGGCAATCTATGCAGAGACCACCTCTATTTGAACCAAATTGTTTTATTTATTGGAAAAATCGCTTTGAGACTTATGTAAAGTCAAAGGATATAGATCTATGGTATATTATAGTTGATGGTGATTACAAGCCTATTAGTAATGATATTTCGGGTAGTCGGGATGAAGGAGCTTCTCTTACTCGTCACAGTGATGAGCAAAAGAAACTAATTGCCAAAAATAACGAAGCCAAAATGATGCTTTATAATGCCTTACCTAAGAAAGAATATGAAAGAGTTTTTATGTGTAAAACGGCTAAGGATATTTGGCAATCTCTTATTATCACACATCAAGGGAACTCACAAGTAAAAGATAACAAAATTGATCTTCTTGTTCAACAATACGAACAATTTGTTATCTCTGAAGATGAGACCATTGATAGTGCGTTTGCTAAGTTCAATACTATTATTACATCACTTAAAGCACTTGACGAATCTTTTTCTAGCAAGAATTTTGTCAGGAAATTTCTAAGAGCACTCCATCCGAAATGGAGAGCAAAAGTGACAGCTATTGAAGAATCTAAGGATCTCTCAAGCATGACACTGGATGAGCTCATAGGAAACCTAAAAGTTCACGAAATGATTATGGAAAAAGACTCGGAAATTGTCAAAGGCAAAAAGGAGAAGATTAAGTCTATTGCCTTGAAAGCCAAAGTCGAGTCAAGTGATGATGAGTCTTGTTCAAACAGTGATGATGAAGAATATGCCATGGTCGTGAGGGATTTCAAGAAATTCTTCAGGAGACGAGGAAAGTTTGTAAAACCACCTCGTGATGAAAAGAAATTCTCTCGGAAAGATCGTGACGATAAGAAAGGTAAGGATGATAGGAAATGCTATAGGTGTGGTGACTCCAGTCACTTAATAGGAGAATGTCCAAAGCCTCCAAAGACCAAGTCTCAAAGAGCCTTCGTTAGTGGAGCTTGGAGCGATAGTGAAGGAGATGATGATGATGAGCCTAAGAACAACGAAATTGCACTTATGGCCGATGACACAGAAGAGGTACATTCTGATTCATACTCCTTTATAGATGATGAAACCTTAGAAGTAGAATATAACAAACTGTGTAATGTCACTTTAAAAATCATAAACAAAAACAAGTTTTTGAAAACAAAGACAACACTTTTAGAAAATGAAATATATTGGCTTAAAGAAAAAGCAATAAGAATTGAAAAAGGTAAAGTTAGTAAAGAAACATGTGTGTCTTGTCAAGAACTAAAACTTGAACTAGAAACCTTAAGAACCACACAGGAAGATTTAATCAAACAAAATTCAAAGTTTAAAAGGTTTGATAAAAACATAAGTTGTGCAGATGAAATAATGAAAATGCAAAAGCTACCTCATGATAAAACAGGACTAGGCTTTATGAAACTAGGAACCTTAAGTGATTATAAGGAACAGACTGTGAATAAAACTGATTCAACCAAGTTGGACACCCACGGATCCGACGGATCCAAAAATTTGGATCCGCCAGGTATATCCAAGGGATCCGCGGGTACAGAAGTTGAACAGAAGGTTCACAAAGTCGACCGTTCCGAGTTTGTTAAAGTTACTAAGAAACCTAACAGTAGCATAACCAATAATAAACACAAACCAGCAGTATCTTTAGGAAGAGGTCAAGCTAGAAATGAATATAGAGTTAAAACGGATCAACAAAGACCTCAGATGAGTTTTCCCAAACACCCCTTTCCAAAGAGTATAGTTAATTCACAACACACTTATCAAAATAATTGGAACCAAAACATGTCTAGAAACTTTCATGGTCCTAATTATATGCCGTGGAACAATTGTCCACCTTTTCAGTACATAAACCATGATAATGTCATGTTTAACCCAAACGGACCCATGAGATATTGGGGACCAAATGCTTGAGTCTTTTATGAACTTAGGTATGCTTGAAAGTTGATCTTGAACCTGATGAGTGGATCAAAGATAGTGGGTGCTCAAGACACATGACGGGAAACAAAAATCTTTTCTCAACCTACCAAGTGTATGACGGAGGTAATGTCACATTCGGTAGCAAGCTTAAAAGTAAAATCATCGGAAAAGGTACAATCTCTCATGACTCTCTATCTATTGATGATGTTGCTCATGTAGATAATTTAGGATTTAATCTACTTAGTATAAGTCAATTATGCCGCAAAAAGTATAACGTCCTTTTCAGTGAAAATGGAAGTAAAATACTTAAAGATGGCATAACCGTAGGAAAAGGTGTTTTAAAGAAGAATGTCTATGTTATGAAATTAGATAAAACACCTAAAGATAAGTTATGTCTTACCTCCTTGGACGAAAACTCAACTCTATGGCATCGACGCTTAGGTCATGCTAATATGAGGCTTATTCAATCCTTGTCTTCCAAAGAACTCGTTAGGAACCTACCCAAGTTGAAATATGACCAACACTTTTGCGATGCTTGCAAAATTGGAAAACAAGTACATAATAGCCATAAGGCTAAAAATATGGTATCTACATCTAGATGCCTAGAATTATTACATATGGATTTGTTTGGCCCGTCGGCTATACAAAGTTATGGAGGAAATTTTTACACTTTAGTCATAGTAGATGATTACTCTAGATATACATGGACAAAGTTTTTGAAAACTAAAAATGAGGCATTTGATAAATTTGAAATTCTAAGCAAGAAAATTCAAAATCAAATAGGAAGTAATATAGTATCTATTAGAACTGACCATGGTCGAGAATTTGACAATGAAATTCAATTTGGAAATTTTTGTGATAATAATGGAATAACTCATAATTTCTCGGCTCCTCGTACACCTCAATCTAATGGTGTAGTAGAACGTAAAAATAGAACAATTCAAGAAATGAGTAGGACTATGTTAAATGAACAAAACATACCACAAAAGTTTTGGTGTCACGCTGTAGATACTTCTACATATATCCTAAATAGAGTCTTAATTAGACAATTTTTAAATAAAACTCCTTATGAAATTTATCGAGGCAAAAAGCCTACATTAGGATATTTTAGAGTTTTTGGAAGCAAGTGCTTCATTTTAAACACAAAGGACTATCTCACTAAGTTCGACCCAAAGTCGTATGAAGGTGTATTCCTTGGGTATTCACAAAACAGTAAAGCATACATTGTATTAAACAAGGAAACATCAAGAGTCGAGGAATCGTTAAACGTAACATTCAACGAAAGTCCACCTCCCTCTAAGACATCACCTTTGGTAGATGATGACTTAGTTGAAAGTCAAATGGTTAATACTATAGAAAACATTGAAAATGACAATGAACCCGTAAAAGGAGAAATAGTCAATATTAAAGAAACTAAAAGTCATCCATTAGAAAACGTCATAGGAAAACTTAATGAAAGAACATTAAGATCCAAAGCTCAAAATGAAAGTAATTATTTTTGCTTTATTTCAACCATTGAACCTAAAAATATTGAAGAGGCAATAAAAGATGAATCTTGGGTAATTGCTATGCAAGAAGAACTTAATCAATTTATTAGAAATGATGTTTGGACTTTGGTACCTCCACCTAAAAACCAAACCATAATAGGCACCAAATGGGTCTTTAGAAATAAAATGGATGAAAAGGGTATTATATCTAGAAACAAAGCTAGGCTAGTAGCTCAAGGTTACAATCAACAAGAAGGTATAGATTACGATGAAACCTTTGCACCAGTAGCTAGACTTGAGTCTATTAGGATATTACTTGCATATGCATGTGCACATGATTTTAAGTTATTTCAAATGGATGTCAAAAGTGCTTTCTTAAATGGTCTTATTAATGAAGAAGTATATGTTGCACAACCTCCCGGCTTTGCCGACTTTGAAAAACCAAATTATGTTTTCAAACTTAAGAAAGCTTTATACGGACTTAAGCAAGCACCAAAAGCTTGGTATGATCGGCTTAAGACTTTCCTAGTTGACCATAAGTATACCATGGGCCTAGTAGATAATACTCTCTTCACCAAGAAAAAGGGATCACATATTATTATAGTCCAAATATATGTGGATGACATTATATTCGGTTCAACTTGTCAAGAGTTATGCGACGATTTCTCAAAAATCATGCATGACGAGTTTGAAATGAGTATGATGGGGGAACTAAACTTTTTCTTATGTCTCCAAATTAAACAATTAGAAGATGGGATATTCTTCAACCAATCAAAGTATATCAAAGATATGCTTAAGAAGTTTGGTCTTGAAGACTCAAAACCCATGAGAACACCCATGTCCTCCGAAACCAAACTCACTAGGGATGAAGAAAATGAATCCGTAGATAGCACTAAATATAGAGGAATGATTGGTAGTTTACTCTATCTTACGGCTAGTAGGCCTGACATTATGTTTAGTGTTTGTCTATGTGCACGTTTTCAAGAAGATCCAAAAACGTCCCATCTTGAAGCCGTTAAAAGAATATTTAAGTACATCAAAGGTACTACACACTTAGGATTATGGTATCCCAAAGGAACGGGTGTAGAAACCATAGTGTATACCGACTCAGATCATGCAGGTGACTATGTTGATAGGAAAAGTACTAGTGGAATTTGTACTTTTGTAGGATATTGTCTCACATCATGGTTCGCTAAGAAACAAACTGCCCTCGCAATCTCAACAACAGAAGCAGAGTATGTGTCTGCAGGAAAGGCGTGTCAACAAGCACTGTGGATGAAACAAGCTCTTGTCGACTATGGAATTGAACTCAACAACATTCCCATTCTTTGCGACAACAAAGGTGCTATCGATTTAAGCAAAAATCCAGTCCAACACGCTAGAACCAAACATATTGAAATACGCCATCACTTTCTTCGCGACAATGTACAGAAGGGAATCATCTCAATTGAGAAAGTTTCCTCAGAGGACAACATTGCCGATATCCTCACTAAACCACTTAAACGTGAACCTTTCAACTATCTTAGACTTGGATTAGGATTAATGGAACCTAGTGATTAGGAGAAACATTAGTATAAACATTAGTTTAGCCACACACGACACTAAACCAAAACATGTGTTCTGAATCCGCGGATCCAATCGACAACAAAGACGGATCCTTTGTATGGGATCCGCCGGATCCGCCGCATGCAAAGTTCAGTTTATTATTTAATAAACAAGAACAAGTACTATTCACTCCTCACTCCAAAACATATCACCTTACTATACTCGACACACACTTAATCTCCATCACATTTTAGACCATTTTCTTCCACAAATTTGTGCTTCTAACATCACTGTAAGTATTCTTATCATATTTATACTCCTGATCTGCGTCTAGGATTTCCATTTCATGCACAAAACCAAAACTTGGGGTATATGCATAATTCTTGAAAAATCATGAAGCATATTTATTTCATTGTACTTAAAAACATGTTTTTCTTAGTTAGGAATTGCATCTCATAGCACATTGTCTTAATTTAACAAAAACCCCATGAAAATTTTTCACTAAAATCTTCTAACGACTAGGTAAAATTTTTTTTTCTTACATTGTTCATACAAATGCAAAAACGTTATCTTTTAGACTTCACTTGCATATTGTCTCTTGAATGCTAAAGGGAATACATAACTAATATGTATTTTCGGGTACATTCAACCGTAGCTACATTGAAATAGGAGTGTTTGGGTTATCTCTCGTTTTATAAACAAAACTTGCATAAACTAATTTTTCTTGCATCAAAAGGAGTCGAGATAACCGCACCTCCACATCGTCCCCATGTAGGCACACACTAGGAATCTTACACTTCCTTTAATCATTTTAACTAAAATTATGTAACTTTTTATAATTAGGAAAATCATGCCTCCCGCAACCAACTACGATCACAAGAAAACCGTTAACTACTTACCCAAAGTCCACAAAACCAAGGGTCTAACCAATGCCCAAATCGAAATTTTCAAAGTCTTAGAGAAAAAGTATGTTCATGAGGGTAGAACCGTAGATGCATCATTTTATGAAGGCACTCAACTTAGGGAACAATTAGCCGCAATTCAATTTGATTCTCTTTTAGACATAGATGAACCAATCATTCCTAGGTTCATACTTGAGTTCTATGCTAGTGTAGGTCTTAGCTCGAGTGATGAAGGGTACTTAAGTCTTCATTTCACTCTTAATGGAAATCTTGTCAACATCCCTCTTGATCAATTTGGTGAGGTCTTAGGAATACCAAGTCAAGGTACATGTATTTACTCGGACAAATGGTCCTTAACAATCTTAGACTCCAATTTCGATAGGACGGCACCATATGCCACTCCTCTCCAATCAAAAGAAGTGATTAGGGAACATCTCTTCATTCCTAAGAACAACCCCACAAGAATGTATCGTGGTCGTGAAGTTGCTAGAGATCCATTTGCAATGGAACTTAACGAACTAAGACCCGAATTCAAGAAGATGGAGGATGTGTTAAGGGCAAATGTGATGTGCACCATAGGAAACCGTGATCATATCAACGCTTGTTTATGCCACATGATGTACAACATCTCTACTCGTCAACCCTTCAATCTTGCTTATTATGTTGCCAAACGAATGTGTGACATTCCGGTTCAAAGCAAGATTGCAATGCCTTATGGTATGCTCTTAACCCGACTTTATAGAGCCTTTGCACCCGCTCGTCCAAACCATCTAGGCTTTGTTCCGGATTACAATGAAATTGAACACACCTTCGTTCCTTTGAGTGATTTTAGGGTTAGTGTTGATAAGGGCAAACGTCCTCGTGTTCCAACATCATCCTCATCATCTTCCATGAGTGAAGATGATGGTATGCCAAATTCTAGGATTCCTCCACCCGAATACTTGAGCCATCTTCCTCCAATCCCACATGAATCCGCTGAGTATCGAAACATCAAAGGAATGGTGAAGAATCTGGGGCGTTGGATGATGAAATTACACAAGGGGATGAAGAAGTTGAAGAAGAAGCTGAGTTAATGGAATGTTTGGTTTTAAACAATGTTGGATATTGTGTTGTTAAATTTCTATGTGTCTTGAATTTATCTGATAATACTTATTGTGTATGTGTAATAACTAACACTTGCAGGTAGATAACCATCACGGTTATCAATTTTCCGGGTTATTGCCTATGTTTGGCATAACACCTAAAACGGTAAGTTTCTAAGTATGGATTTAACTATGTGCAATCATGTGTTAATATTATCATATTTAGTTGTTTTGCTATACATATTAGATGTTAAGTAAGGTCTAGATGAATTTTCGGGTTTTCGTCGAAAAACGCGAAATATGACATATGTTCTGTTTACTTTCTTAGTTTTAGGCCTGCGGATCCCGCGGATCCCAAAATAAGGATCCGCCAAGGCTTATCGTTGGATCCGCCAAACGCCATCCTGCGGATTTGGCGGATTGAACAATAAGGTTCCGCATTTGTAACCACTTGGATCCGCAGGATTCCCAGTAAAATTATAAAACTTTTTCGACTTATCCCAACTCTTAAATCTTAGTGTTTAGTATCATTTAGGATCTATTCACTGATCATAATTCATCTTAGAATCATTTAGGAACTCTTAGAAACTTAGGAACAAAATTTCCCACCAAAATTTAAATTTTTGAATTTTAGGTGTAAGTTACCAAACTGATACAAAGAAGGAACCCTTTTTAGGGATCCGTCAAATCCGTGGAAATAACAAATCATCAGATTTTCCACTATCCTCTTGTATTAACTGCATATCCAACACATATTACTCAACCAAAGCTAAATGGATTGACTTCCTTGATATGACCTGCACAAATTTTTGTTCCAAATCATTAGTAACCAACATTCTCTATTGGATTCACATCAAATCCAAACACACAGACTCACAAACCTTCTGTCTATAAATTAGTACTTTAGGATCATTTCTTCACACAACAAACACTTCCTCTCCTGTACACTTTAGATATCCCTCTTCACCATGACCAAGTCACACAACTCTTCCACATCTAGAACTCCAAGAAGAACAGCCCGCATCAGTGTTAAACCTTGCTGTTTTATCAACTTAGCAAACTCTTCATCTGAGGAAAATTCTCCTCTCAATATATCATCACCCATTGCTAGTGAAAATTTTCTTACACTCTCCACCCCAACACCATCACATGTTGTTATACAAACACCACCTCCAACCATTACTCCAATGGCCTCTACTCCACCACCGGCTCCATCACAGACTGTTAGATCATCATCACCACCAAAATCACCTAAACTCCAACCCTTGAAATTATTTAGGACTCCTCCTACATCACCACATCTTGATGACTTAGAAGAACTTTCACCAAAACTACCCAATCTTCCACCCATGACTTTTGAAGGTCAACAACCCATGCTTTTTCACCCGGTTTACCCGGATATCCATGGCCCTTTATACCATGATGCACAATCATCCCAACCTCAACAAAAACCTCTATCACCCACATCCACTCTAGTTGCCATTGACGAGGCAATGTGGATGAATATTCCTCACACCCAAGAGGAGATTAGTGAAGAGCTCAATCGTCTCTACACTCTCTCGGGTATGGTTGACCATCGCCTTCATGAAGCAATGGACATCCAAAACATTCTTATGAACTCCCTCCAAACACCACAACAACCATCCAACAACAACAACAACCAACCACCATCACCACCACCACCACAAAACTTGGACCCTAGTCTTCCGCCCGGTTTCTCAACTCATGATTGCGCACATTGTGAGAGAACGGCTCACTTGGCCCAAAGGACCAACATCTTGGTCCATGAGCTTCAAAACGAGATGAGGTTCATCTTGAACCATGTTCTTGAACGTTTAAACGCAATCTCTCATCCTTCTCAATAGGAGCTCTTTAGATTAGTTGTTTGGATTTTTATTTTTTTTTAGTTGTTTGTTTAGGACCTTTTTATTTTTTTGGATGTCTTCTTATTTGTAACATCATTTCACTATTGTGACTTTTGTCACAAAATTTTCAATCTATATGAATGTGATGTTTTTATGCTTATGAGTGATCAACATATTGCATATTATCATTATCATTATGAACTAACATTCCTATATTGCATACATTATATCTTGCATATGATTGCTTTAGGTACAAATTAACATCAGACACTTAGTTTGACTTTTTAAAGTCAAAACATATTGAAAGGCTTGTTTGGAAGAACACTTAACAAGCATTCTACTTCTTCATTGAAGTCATTTCATAACTAACACTTCATTTGCAGCATATCATACCCTTCAATAGTATACGTTGGTACTCGAGAAGTGAGGAGTATACATCGAGGGGGAGCATCTCATAAGCATCTCATATACTAACCGTTTGTTTTGTAGATTCTTGCATCATTTACTTGATTACTCCATTTAGGGGGAGTATAAAACAAGGGGGAGCTCTTAAAGTTCTCAAAATCACATTCCGCTTCGCTACTCTTTTTGTTTCGACAAAAAGGGGGAGAAAGGACTAAGTTTGCATCAACTGTGAATTATCACAGTACATACATTTTTTACAAAACTTTTCTTTAATAAACAAACTTAATATATATTTTTAAGAACTCATGCTATATTTATTCTCTTGCTCAAAAATATACTTTATGTTTTGTCATCAACAAAAAGGGGGAGATTGTTAATACAAATAGCGTCCCAAAAACGTTATTTATATTCTTTGATCTTTCATTAGTTTTGTTAATGACAAATATAAGGAATATCTTTTAGCAAATAATAAATACTAGCTTAGTCTCTTAAGTACACACTTTACACTTCACATATTAACTAAGAATTACAAGTTTAGTAACTTGTTTCCTTAAAAGGAAACTTTAATTCATAAAACATTCCATGACATCATTGTATGCATCACATACAATATCTTAGTTAGATATGCAAGCAACATAGTTGACATTTGAAGATCTTGGATGATATGGTAAGATACAACTAAGATATGGTAAGAGACAACTATTACATAGCTGTCACATCCCACGGATCCAAGTCCCATAAAGGACGGATCCCTTTTGAGGGATCCGCCGGATCCGTGAGCTGAAGATCAGCTTGCCTATAAATAGGAAGCTGATCATTTGGCTCTCTCATCACTCATATAGCTTAAACACATATATTCATTCAGTACATATCTTACTAACATCATTCATAGTTGCATTTCACTTTGATCTTCCATTTTGTAGAAAGGAGATCAAGCATTCAAGGATCTACAGAACCGTAATCCTTTAGTTGCATTACTGTGTGATCTTGTAGTTTGTTTCACACATCATATCTATCATTTGTAATCAGTGAGTGTGGTTAGTACTTTAGTCCTTAAAGTACAAAGAGTGTAGGGAGTGGTTGTACCCTTGTAAAGAACTCGACATCTAGCTTAGTGTCGGTAAAGTAATTAGGCGACGTCAGGTTGGTTCTACCTTGTGAAAGAACCCGGTGTTTAGCTTAGTACCGGAAAAGGAAGTAAGCGACGTGTAAAGGTTTTCTCCGCCTAGGAAAGGAGTTTGTTTCTTAGTGAAAGATAAACTCTCGAGTAGGAAACTCGGGGAGTGGAGTAGGGCAAGGAATAGAGTTCTTGTAGCCGAACCACTATAAACAACTGTGTCGTGTGGTTTGATCTTTCCTCTCTTTATCTTTTGTTTATATTGTGTGATTATTTATTTGTGATTGTTTCCTTTGAATTAACATATAGTAACAAAGTAAATAAAACTTTAAAACGGTAAAAACTATTCAACCCCCCTTCTAGTTTTCCTTATAACAGTAAGTACGTAAGTTCCAACAACAATTGAACACTTTGTACCTAACTCAACTCATTTAATATATGTTGAATACAAAACTCACCTACGCCTATACGCTGGAACGAGTCCAATTTTTTTACAGGCAACTCGAGCTCAAATCAATTAAGTAAAGTCAAACTTTTATTGTTTGAAATATTGTTGCAACTTTCAAATGGTTTCTCATGCTGAGGTCACAATTGATTTTGGCTTTTTAATGAGCAAGGAAGCTAGGTTTAAGTAGAGGTGGCAATTTTATCCATTTACTTATGATTTAAGTTAATACGGGCTATGTTCTATCTCTTCCAGACCAACACGTCCAACTAAAAAATTTTAGCTTAAGTGTTAAGATCTTCTCTTTTGACCTAATATTAAGTGTTAAGATATTTGCTAAGATATGTGTCTTTATGTGTGCTGTACTAGACTCTATACTGACACAGTCATTCGTAAATTCAACTTTGAGCAGTTAGATGATGCATTACTGAATGGAAGTATACTACCATATGAAGTCTACAGAGGGTGCCTTAGGATGAATGGGCAGATAATTACCAATCTTGAAATATTCAGTAATAGCGAAGATGGTGGAACATCAGGCAAGTGGATACTCTAATAAATTTTCATAGAATATTTTTCAATCTATCTACTTATAGATGGGTCGATTTGGTTATGTTTTATCTCTAATGGGACAAACAGGTTGAGAGCAATCTTTACTGTTCAAACACATAAAAACTCTTTAGTCACTTTTAACTTAAGTAAGGTTGTTTAAAAAAATTCTAAAGCTGTGTTTGTGGGCTGGTCTAAGCTGTTCCAATTTGCACATTCAATCTGCCCCATTCCCCGCCCACACCCACACGCAAACACATTTTTACCACCTGCGATGAATAATTGGATTAAACGTATCAATGTTGCACTTCAAGTACTAATGATCAAATATTTGTCGTAAACCGTTAGATCGGTAAGTCATTTACCATGGCAATAAGTCATTAGGTGGTTAAAGGGGTGTTTGGAATACCTTAGTGTTTGGGCTTATCAACTGGCTATAGAAGTACCCTCACACGTTCACCAAACCTGCAATCTGAAATACCCTCTGCTGCAGGCATCATTCAACTTCCGCTCTGCCTTTGTGGTGTTGAGCAACAAACCAGCTTGCTTTTAGTGATATATTTTGAGCAATAAATGTATGAATGCAAATGGTAAATGTATTCAAACTTATGTTTTTTGTGCTATTTTTACAGGACTTTGGATGTGTAGGCATATGATCACCAGATATATCGTTACTTGGATAGTGGGGATTCATTGCATTTAATTAAAGAAGATGAATGCATTGTAGCCTCCAGTCTTTCCATAAAACAAGGTGATATGCCACCGGTTTCTTATCCATTTTGGAATTTATATTTTTAAATCTCTTTCAGCTGTTTGTAATGTTATAAAGGATGTTTTTTTACAGCTCCAATCCAGGTGAAAGAAAGATATTTTGACACCCTTGGTTACCTATTTAGAGGGCGCTAAAAATGGCCTCGATATTTAGGTGGTGGTTAATAGAGTTCTGGCTCCACTTAAAAGAAAGCTTTCTCATCATCTGTAACACCCCCAAATTACCGCAGCGGAAACAGTAGTGTCAAGGGGGTATTACTTCATAATACAGATCAAGGTATAGAAAACGACCTCTAAATGAGACATTTTGGAAAGTCATCATTCGAATTATTAAAATCAGAGTTATGACAATAAGTTCCAGAGTAAAGATACATAAAAGTTTTCAAAGCGTATCGAATGATAAAGATAAGATATAAGTCTTCAAGTATGCAAATGACTCTAGAATCCATGCATCCTCTATCGCCTTATTAACCTGAGATAAACATGCTAAAAAGTGTCAACCAACGGTTGGTGAGTTTCATAGCTCCTATTTTTATACATTTTGAACTACTTTTGGGGGAGATACATGCTCAAACTATATTTATTTATACTCTAGAAACTTTCACGGTTTACCGTGAGTCATAGCCCCACTTTTACTCTTTTACTCATTTTAATAACTCTTTTGGGGGAGATACATGCTCAAACTCTAATTACTTACTTGTAGAAATAGATGACATCAAATAAGTATATTTTATTAGCATCATTTATCCTATGCTATTCGCTTGTTTTGTATTATTTTATATGGGAATCGATACTTAATCGCTTACTTTTGTGATTCTCAGTTATAAACAAGCATTTGGTGAAAGTTGACTATTTTGGACGTAAATTGGAGCAAAATGGATCAAGTTGGAAAAGTCTACTGAGCTGACGAAGAATACGCCGCATCATTCTTGATAGATGCGCCGTACATAAAGACTTAGATGAATCTGAGACCATTGCCTGACTTTGAAGAATGCGCCGCATGGATTTATCCCATGCGCCGCATATGAAACCTTGGTCAACGAGAAGAACCAACTTGTTTTACTTCAGATGCGCCGCATGAAGCTCCTGATATGCGGCGTATCAATCTCAAGACTTCACCAGATATCCAAGATATTGAAGAATATTCGCAAATATTATAATCTTGGGCCCCACGCGAAGTTACCTTGATACGCCGCATCGGACCAATCCGATGCGCCGTATCGGCCATATACAATCTTTACCAAGAATTCAAGAGATCAAGTGAAGATTAGAAGCTTAATGAAGAAGTCAAGATTACAAGTCGACACTTGAAGATGCTTTCGTATTTTGGCCATAAAATCTTCATCCGGACTCCGATTTAGTTGATTCAAGCGGCCACGCGAAGAGAAAAAGAAAATCTATCTGAATCTGAAGGAGATGCGGCGCATCTGGTCCTTAGATGCGCCGTATTGGGAGATGAGGCGCATCTAGTCTTTAGATGCGCCGTATTGGGTCAGTTTCAGACTTGGAGGCTACGTTTACTTATAGATGCGGCGCATCTAACTCTCTAGATGCGCCGTATCGACCCAGATTTCAGAATCTATAAATACCAAGCTCATTAACGAATTAGGGTATCATTGGGGACCCTTGGGGTCGTTCCCATAAGACTAAAAACCCCTCCAAACAGCAGAAGACCTCCTTGAAGATCCAATCATCCTAGAAGATCATCTCAAGAACCTTATATTAAGTGTAATCGTTCGGTTAGCGTATCGTTTTCATTATGAATTCTTATTCGTTTGCTTTGATTACAACTTTATGTATTGTTACTGAGATTATGGGCTAACACCCTTAGGTGTTAGCTAAGTTTATGAAGTCTATTTAGTTTATTTGTGTTCTTGATTACGTGTTTGCTTTGTTATTGGATTGGGTGCTTATCGATAAAAACTCGTTTATTGCTTATAACTAGTAAAAGTCTATGTAACTAGATTATGAACTTATTGGTTTAATGTGGTAACTTAACTATCTGTAATTGTGGTTACTTTAATTGATCATAAAGTGTAGTAATCCGAATCCTATTAGACGGCTTAGAGGGAACACACCGGAACCGTGCCTTATGCCACTATTAGGACTAGTAGCGCGTAATGCCAAACTAGGTTAGACGGTTTAAAGCGATAAGTTAGTATTGATGCTAGATAGGTCACTATGATCATGTCCTCTTTCCCACCACGATGGTAGGTTATTCAATTGTGACAGGATTAATAATTGGATTGATGGCAAAACAATTGAATGAATTAAAACAAGTAGACATTAGCACATATATAACTATAAGATGGATTAGACTTGGCTAGCATGTTCTTCTATCATTGAATTCACATTTTCTTTTAATTAGTTTAATATTTATTTTCTCGTATTTAGTTTAATTAAACACACAAAATCGTGATAGCCTCTCAGGCTAAAACCCCCAAAGTATTTACTTGCTTTCTAGGTTAGTTAGTTTAGTAATTAGAATACCTTTAGATCACTTTAGCTTCGCTCCTAGTGAACGACCCTTGCTTACCTAGAAACTATCTACATTGATCGGGTACACTGCTCGTGAGTGTTTAGAGTCTATAGGTTAGTTCGGCAATAAATAAATTTAAAACTTGGTAGAAAATTATAGACCTATAAAAAACACATCAAGTTTTTGGCGCCGCTGCCGGGGAGTGATTGTTTTAATTTGATTTATTGGTATTTTAGTTAGTTTTATTTGTTTCTGTGTGATTTTTTTTGTTTCTGTGTTTCTGTCTCAGAACGACAGATACGGCGTATTTTTGTCTGTGAATACGGCGCATCTGTCTGTTTTCAATACGGCGTATTCTTGTCTGTGAATACGGCGTATTGACGTTCTGTGGGCAAAATTTTTTTTTTAGTTTGTGTGATTTAGTGTTTAAATTTAAAAAAAAAAAAAAAAAAAAAAAAAAAATTACAGGAAGCTAATACGGCGTATCCATTGTCTGTTGGATACGGCGTATTAACTTGTATCGCATACGGCGTATCTATTGTCTGTTAGATACGGCGTATCGACCTTCTGTGACCCAAAATTTTTTTTTTTTTTTTTTTTTTTTTTTGTTTTTTTTTAATTTATTTTATGTGTTTATTTAATTTTTATTAGTTTAGTTTTTATTTTTGTTTCGTCTACTGCTGTTCTTGGTTGTTTATCTTTCAGGTAATAATGATGATGGACAATCCGGACATAACAATGGAAGAATATATTAGGTTTGAAGAGGAAAAAGCCTTGAGCAATAATCAGATGTATAGTTGGGAAAGAGCAAGATATTGTGCACAAGTCATCGAGACGAATGAAATTACTATGGAAGAATACTTGTTGCAGGAAAAGGTTAAGTCAAAGAAAGAAAGAAATGGGTTGCCGTTTCAACACACTTGGTGTATGTCAAATGATGATGAGGAGGATTCATACACCGTAAAACCAATTCCGGCGATTGTTATTGATAGTACTTTTTCTCCGGAGATTGAACAAGATGATGTGTATACGGAACCTTACATTGAAGAATATTCTGCAATCGTGTTACCGCCATTAGACAATCCAACGGATGAAGATGAAAAGTATTCTGATTTTGAGTTTGAACCATTTGACGCCATAGTTTATGATGACATTCCTCAACCAGATTTTGATCCAACGCAAGTTTTTGAAGAAATCTGGAATGACTTATTTAAGGATGGAATTCGGGACGATTATGAAATTGCAAGACCACTAGTTGAAGATGGAGATTCACAAGACGAATTGGAGTCACTTACAACAAAAAGTGGTACAAATTTATTTAATACTATTGATCCCGTTACTAATAATCTTGCTAGTTTTCCTAAACAGGTTGCAAAACAAAAGGATAATGAGGTGGAGTATATTACACTACCTATTGAAGCACCTGTGATCAACCCGTATTTGGTGGAGCTCGAAGAAGAATTTGGTGATGAGCTCTTAAACATTACTATGATTGATGAAGATGATGATTTCGACCCTATGAAGGATTTAGAGGAACTCGAACTTTTACTTGCCAAAGATCCTTTCTCATCTTCTGCGGAAGTCAAGGGACGCCTTACTACCGAAGAGAATAACCAAGAAGAAAGGAGACTCATTTTTCCTCAACATACTACTCTTTCAGAAGGAATGGTCAAGTCATCCAATTTATCAACCAAACCGGGTAAGAGTAGGAAAGATGTACATATATTGCCAAGGTATGATTTTTATTTATTTCTTCCATCTTTACTAGCAAATTTACACTCCTATAGTGTTTATTGCTATTATCACCCGCACTTGATTCCAAGTGGGGGGAACAATACCCTATTACATAGTAAATAAGGGTAGAGTCAGGCTCGTGACTCGAACAAAAACAAGCGCTTCGTGGGAGGCAACCCATGCTTATCTTTTAATTTATGTCAATTTAATTTTCTGTCGAGTCTATCCCAGGCCTTCGATGCGGCGTATCCAACCCCTATGGATACGGCGTATCGAATCATCTGGAATACTTTAGTCCGAACTGTTTTGCTGACATCAATGCGGCGTATCTACCTTTTTAGATACGGCGTATCGGCCTGCCAGAATTGAATACAGTTCTTTGTTTTTCTTTTGTTTATCGTTTTCTAACCGATGATTAATGAGATGTTTCTCGAGATTTGTTTTTCCTATGGTCTCTATATTTTTACAGGTCCGGAATATTGAAGATGTTGATGGACTCCCGCATTTTATACGCTCGCACACTTACATTGGAAGATCATACCGAGCAAATCTTAGGGGAGTTCTCCGTTCTAATTCTTTCTATCTCTTGTTTTTAATTTTAAATACAAACAACGAGGACGTTGTTTAACTTAAGTGGGGGGATGGAGAATTAGAACGTTACTTGTCCTAAATTTTCAAAAATATGCTTTAATCTATGCTTAATTATAAAAATTTAAAAATTTTTTTTAGCATGTTTTTGTTTAATCTAAGTTGCATAGCTGCACACATAACCTTATTTTCAAAAATTGTGAACTTATCAAAATTCACAAATCTATGAGTGTGCCGGTGACTTGTAAACTTTAGAACTTGGCTTGTATACTACTCGAGACCACCATAATAAGTATTATTTATATAATTGGAGTGACTTGTCTAAATTGGTAAATTTCTAGGATTACACCCAAAAAGCCTATAAATGTTATGTGTTATTAACTAACTACACTGGTTAGTTAACCCCCGTATAAACCCTTTGTTTACTCTCATTTTTAGAGTAAGATACCCCTAGAAAAACCCTCAGAGCCATTCCTTTCGTTTCTTACACCAATGTTTAAAATGTTTCGTTACACCCTTACACCTTAGCCTTCCCTGTAGATTAAAATCCGTGGTTGGTTGATTGCTATAGGCGAAGTGTGTTTCCTTACATTACCTGTGTTTGCGTGCGTAATTCATTATCTTTGGTTAGGTCGGGAAATTGCACAATGCAATTGGAGTGAAAGTAAATATTGTATATCTTTGAGTTTATTTTTCGTGTGTTTACTACTTTCACTATTACCGTTATTTCTGAAGTCATGAAAAGTATGGAAAAATTATCCAGGATTATCATTATAGTGATGTGGTGAAATTTTACACATCTATGTTTATGTTTCAAGTTTAAAAAAAAAAAAAAAAAAAAAAAAAAAAAAAAAAAAAAAAAAAAAAAAAAAAATCGAAAAAATGAGAAAAGAAAAAGAAAGAAAAAGTTGGATGTTTGTTTTAACCAACTTATGTAAAGTTTTGTATTAAGTGGGAGATATCACCACTATTTCTTGTTGTATATTATATTTATGGATTGAATGGGAGTTGGCCGTTATGGGAACGCCAACTATGGTTATTCTTTGATTGAGATTTTATTGAGTATAATTCGTGTCTACCTAAAGCGTGTGTTTCAAGTGTTAAAGCGTGAGTTATTCTATGATATGAGTCTTATTCATGGGATGGTTGGGATAGTGATTAACCACACTTAGGATTTTAATTTATTTGTTTTGTTTATTTTTCATTTTTACACCAATTTATATCCCAAATATTATCCATACCCTATATTATTCTTTATCCAAACCTTTGATTTATTGAGATTAGGGATTTGAGCAATCTTAAGTATCGTAGTCGTGGATTCGGCTATGTATTTATGATTTTGTCGCCCTTTTTGATATAATATTATTGGTGAAGATTACTTGGTCCTATCTTTAGCCTATTCGAGTTAAGGATTTGAGCAATTGCAAGTATCGTGTTCGTGGATTCGATCATGTATTTGTGATTTTGTCGCCTTTTCTGGAATTTGAGATCGATAGAGATTAAGAAGAATGATTAACCCTTAACCAACAAACCCTTTTTACCGCTTTAGACTTGTTATTCCTTGGCTTTAGTGGGGGAGATGCGTATACTTGCCAAGCTTATGATAGAATATTCGTCACGACTGGACAGTTAAACGATTAGATTTGCTTTTATCGAAATATTTTATTTTGTTTCAAATTCGTTAAGTGTTTGGTTGTGCAATTATGATAAAACGAATAAATGCTTAATTATAAAAATACATCCTATTTAGGATACATTTTCATAAGTTTAATCTAAGGTTTACTTGGGGACAAGTAAAGTTCAAGTGGGGGGATATTTGATGACATCAAATAAGTATATTTTATTAGCATCATTTATCCTATGCTATTCGCTTGTTTTGTATTATTTTATATGGGAATCGATACTTAATCGCTTACTTTTGTGATTCTCAGTTATAAACAAGCATTTGGTGAAAGTTGACTATTTTGGACGTAAATTGGAGCAAAATGGATCAAGTTGGAAAAGTCTACTGAGCTGACGAAGAATACGCCGCATCATTCTTGATAGATGCGCCGTACATAAAGACTTAGATGAATCTGAGACCATTGCCTGACTTTGAAGAATGCGCCGCATGGATTTATCCCATGCGCCGCATATGAAACCTTGGTCAACGAGAAGAACCAACTTGTTTTACTTCAGATGCGCCGCATGAAGCTCCTGATATGCGGCGTATCAATCTCAAGACTTCACCAGATATCCAAGATATTGAAGAATATTCGCAAATATTATAATCTTGGGCCCCACGCGAAGTTACCTTGATACGCCGCATCGGACCAATCCGATGCGCCGTATCGGCCATATACAATCTTTACCAAGAATTCAAGAGATCAAGTGAAGATTAGAAGCTTAATGAAGAAGTCAAGATTACAAGTCGACACTTGAAGATGCTTTTGTATTTTGGCCATAAAATCTTCATCCGGACTCCGATTTAGTTGATTCAAGCGGCCACGCGAAGAGAAAAAGAAAATCTATCTGAATCTGAAGGAGATGCGGCGCATCTGGTCCTTAGATGCGCCGTATTGGGAGATGAGGCGCATCTAGTCTTTAGATGCGCCGTATTGGGTCAGTTTCAGACTTGGAGGCTACGTTTACTTATAGATGCGGCGCATCTAACTCTCTAGATGCGCCGTATCGACCCAGATTTCAGAATCTATAAATACCGAGCTCATTAACGAATTAGGGTATCATTGGGGACCCTTGGGGTCGTTCCCAGAAGACTAAAAACCCCTCCAAACAGCAGAAGACCTCCTTGAAGATCCAATCATCCTAGAAGATCATCTCAAGAACCTTATATTAAGTGTAATCGTTCGGTTAGCGTATCGTTTTCATTATGAATTCTTATTCGTTTGCTTTGATTACAACTTTATGTATTGTTACTGAGATTATGGGCTAACACCCTTAGGTGTTAGCCATGTTTATGAAGTCTATTTAGTTTATTTGTGTTCTTGATTACGTGTTTGCTTTGTTATTGGATTGGGTGCTTATCGATAAAAACTCGTTTATTGCTTATAACTAGTAAAAGTCTATGTAACTAGATTATGAACTTATTGGTTTAATGTGGTAACTTAACTATCTGTAATTGTGGTTACTTTAATTGATCATAAAGTGTAGTAATCCGAATCCTATTAGACGGCTTAGAGGGAACACACCGGAACCGTGCCTTATGCCACTATTAGGACTAGTAGCGCGTAATGCCAAACTAGGTTAGACGGTTTAAAGCGATAAGTTAGTATTGATGCTAGATAGGTCACTATGATCATGTCCTCTTTCCCACCACGATGGTAGGTTATTCAATTGTGACAGGATTAATAATCGGATTGATGGCAAAACAATTGAATGAATTAAAACAAGTAGACATTAGCACATATATAACTATAAGATGGATTAGACTTGGCTAGCATGTTCTTCTATCATTGAATTCACATTTTCTTTTAATTAGTTTAATATTTATTTTCTCGTATTTAGTTTAATTAAACACACAAAATCGTGATAGCCTCTCAGGCTAAAACCCCCAAAGTATTTACTTGCTTTCTAGGTTAGTTAGTTTAGTAATTAGAATACCTTTAGATCACTTTAGCTTCGCTCCTAGTGAACGACCCTTGCTTACCTAGAAACTATCTACATTGATCGGGTACACTGCTCGTGAGTGTTTAGAGTCTATAGGTTAGTTCGGCAATAAATAAATTTAAAACTTGGTAGAAAATTATAGACCTATAAAAAACACATCAAGTTTTTGGCGCCGCTGCCGGGGAGTGATTGTTTTAATTTGATTTATTGGTATTTTAGTTAGTTTTATTTGTTTCTGTGTGATTTTTTTTGTTTCTGTGTTTCTGTCTCAGAAAGACAGATACGGCGTATTTTTGTCTGTGAATACGGCGCATCTGTCTGTTTTCAATACGGCGTATTCTTGTCTGTGAATACGGCGTATTGACGTTCTGTGGGCAAAATTTTTTTTTTAGTTTGTGTGATTTAGTGTTTAAATTTAAAAAAAAAAAAAAAAAAAAAAAAAAAAAAAAATTTACAGGAAGCTAATACGGCGTATCCATTGTCTGTTGGATACGGCGTATTAACTTGTATCGCATACGGCGTATCTATTGTCTGTTAGATACGGCGTATCGACCTTCTGTGACCCAAAATTTTTTTTTTTTTTTTTTTTTTTTTTTTTTTTTTTTTAATTTATTTTCTGTGTTTATTTAATTTTTATTAGTTTAGTTTTTATTTTTGTTTCGTCTACTGCTGTTCTTGGTTGTTTATCTTTCAGGTAATAATGATGATGGACAATCCGGACATAACAATGGAAGAATATATTAGGTTTGAAGAGGAAAAAGCCTTGAGCAATAATCAGATGTATAGTTGGGAAAGAGCAAGATATTGTGCACAAGTCATCGAGACGAATGAAATTACTATGGAAGAATACTTGTTGCAGGAAAAGGTTAAGTCAAAGAAAGAAAGAAATGGGTTGCCGTTTCAACACACTTGGTGTATGTCAAATGATGATGAGGAGGATTCATACACCGTAAAACCAATTCCGGCGATTGTTATTGATAGTACTTTTTCTCCGGAGATTGAACAAGATGATGTGTATACGGAACCTTACATTGAAGAATATTCTGCAATCGTGTTACCGCCATTAGACAATCCAACGGATGAAGATGAAAAGTATTCTGATTTTGAGTTTGAACCATTTGACGCCATAGTTTATGATGACATTCCTCAACCAGATTTTGATCCAACGCAAGTTTTTGAAGAAATCTGGAATGACTTATTTAAGGATGGAATTCGGGACGATTATGAAATTGCAAGACCACTAGTTGAAGATGGAGATTCACAAGACGAATTGGAGTCACTTACAACAAAAAGTGGTACAAATTTATTTAATACTATTGATCCCGTTACTAATAATCTTGCTAGTTTTCCTAAACAGGTTGCAAAACAAAAGGATAATGAGGTGGAGTATATTACACTACCTATTGAAGCACCTGTGATCAACCCGTATTTGGTGGAGCTCGAAGAAGAATTTGGTGATGAGCTCTTAAACATTACTATGATTGATGAAGATGATGATTTCGACCCTATGAAGGATTTAGAGGAACTCGAACTTTTACTTGCCAAAGATCCTTTCTCATCTTCTGCGGAAGTCAAGGGACGCCTTACTACCGAAGAGAATAACCAAGAAGAAAGGAGACTCATTTTTCCTCAACATACTACTCTTTCAGAAGGAATGGTCAAGTCATCCAATTTATCAACCAAACCGGGTAAGAGTAGGAAAGATGTACATATATTGCCAAGGTATGATTTTTATTTATTTCTTCCATCTTTACTAGCAAATTTACACTCCTATAGTGTTTATTGCTATTATCACCCGCACTTGATTCCAAGTGGGGGGAACAATACCCTATTACATAGTAAATAAGGGTAGAGTCAGGCTCGTGACTCGAACAAAAACAAGCGCTTCGTGGGAGGCAACCCATGCTTATCTTTTAATTTATGTCAATTTAATTTTCTGTCGAGTCTATCCCAGGCCTTCGATGCGGCGTATCCAACCCCTATGGATACGGCGTATCGAATCATCTGGAATACTTTAGTCCGAACTGTTTTGCTGACATCAATGCGGCGTATCTACCTTTTTAGATACGGCGTATCGGCCTGCCAGAATTGAATACAGTTCTTTGTTTTTCTTTTGTTTATCGTTTTCTAACCGATGATTAATGAGATGTTTCTCGAGATTTGTTTTTCCTGTGGTCTCTATATTTTTACAGGTCCGGAATATTGAAGATGTTGATGGACTCCCGCATTTTATACGCTCGCACACTTACATTGGAAGATCATACCGAGCAAATCTTAGGGGAGTTCTCCGTTCTAATTCTTTCTATCTCTTGTTTTTAATTTTAAATACAAACAACGAGGACGTTGTTTAACTTAAGTGGGGGGATGGAGAATTAGAACGTTACTTGTCCTAAATTTTCAAAAATATGCTTTAATCTATGCTTAATTATAAAAATTTAAAATTTTTTTTTAGCATGTTTTTGTTTAATCTAAGTTGCATAGCTGCACACATAACCTTATTTTCAAAAATTGTGAACTTATCAAAATTCACAAATCTATGAGTGTGCCGGTGACTTGTAAACTTTAGAACTTGGCTTGTATACTACTCGAGACCACCATAATAAGTATTATTTATATAATTGGAGTGACTTGTCTAAATTGGTAAATTTCTAGGATTACACCCAAAAAGCCTATAAATGTTATGTGTTATTAACTAACTACACTGGTTAGTTAACCCCCGTATAAACCCTTTGTTTACTCTCATTTTTAGAGTAAGATACCCCTAGAAAAACACTCAGAGCCATTCCTTTCGTTTCTTACACCAATGTTTAAAATGTTTCGTTACACCCTTACACCTTAGCCTTCCCTGTAGATTAAAATCCGTGGTTGGTTGATTGCTATAGGCAAAGTGTGTTTCCTTACATTACCTGTGTTTGCGTGCGTAATTCATTATCTTTGGTTAGGTCGGGAAATTGCACAATGCAATTGGAGTGAAAGTAAATATTGTATATCTTTGAGTTTATTTTTCGTGTGTTTACTACTTTCACTATTACCGTTATTTCTGAAGTCATGAAAAGTATGGAAAAATTATCCAGGATTATCATTATAGTGATGTGGTGAAATTTTACACATCTATGTTTATGTTTCAAGTTTAAAAAAAAAAAAAAAAAAAAAAAAAAAAAAAAAAAAAAAAAAAAATCGAAAAAATGAGAAAAGAAAAAGAAAGAAAAAGTTGGATGTTTGTTTTAACCAACTTATGTAAAGTTTTGTATTAAGTGGGAGATATCACCACTATTTCTTGTTGTATATTATATTTATGGATTGAATGGGAGTTGGCCGTTATGGGAACGCCAACTATGGTTATTCTTTGATTGAGATTTTATTGAGTATAATTCGTGTCTACCTAAAGCGTGTGTTTCAAGTGTTAAAGCGTGAGTTATTCTATGATATGAGTCTTATTCATGGGATGGTTGGGATAGTGATTAACCACACTTAGGATTTTAATTTATTTGTTTTGTTTATTTTTCATTTTTACACCAATTTATATCCCAAATATTATCCATACCCTATATTATTCTTTATCCAAACCTTTGATTTATTGAGATTAGGGATTTGAGCAATCTTAAGTATCGTAGTCGTGGATTCGGCTATGTATTTATGATTTTGTCGCCCTTTTTGATATAATATTATTGGTGAAGATTACTTGGTCCTATCTTTAGCCTATTCGAGTTAAGGATTTGAGCAATTGCAAGTATCGTGTTCGTGGATTCGATCATGTATTTGTGATTTTGTCGCCTTTTCTGGAATTTGAGATCGATAGAGATTAAGAAGAATGATTAACCCTTAACCAACAAACCCTTTTTACCGCTTTAGACTTGTTATTCCTTGGCTTTAGTGGGGGAGATGCGTATACTTGCCAAGCTTATGATAGAATATTCGTCACGACTGGACAGTTAAACGATTAGATTTGCTTTTATCGAAATATTTTATTTTGTTTCAAATTCGTTAAGTGTTTGGTTGTGCAATTATGATAAAACGAATAAATGCTTAATTATAAAAATACATCCTATTTAGGATACATTTTCATAAGTTTAATCTAAGGTTTACTTGGGGACAAGTAAAGTTCAAGTGGGGGGATATTTGATGACATCAAATAAGTATATTTTATTAGCATCATTTATCCTATGCTATTCGCTTGTTTTGTATTATTTTATATGGGAATCGATACTTAATCGCTTACTTTTGTGATTCTCAGTTATAAACAAGCATTTGGTGAAAGTTGACTATTTTGGACGTAAATTGGAGCAAAATGGATCAAGTTGGAAAAGTCTACTGAGCTGACGAAGAATACGCCGCATCATTCTTGATAGATGCGCCGTACATAAAGACTTAGATGAATCTGAGACCATTGCCTGACTTTGAAGAATGCGCCGCATGGATTTATCCCATGCGCCGCATATGAAACCTTGGTCAACGAGAAGAACCAACTTGTTTTACTTCAGATGCGCCGCATGAAGCTCCTGATATGCGGCGTATCAATCTCAAGACTTCACCAGATATCCAAGATATTGAAGAATATTCGCAAATATTATAATCTTGGGCCCCACGCGAAGTTACCTTGATACGCCGCATCGGACCAATCCGATGCGCCGTATCGGCCATATACAATCTTTACCAAGAATTCAAGAGATCAAGTGAAGATTAGAAGCTTAATGAAGAAGTCAAGATTACAAGTCGACACTTGAAGATGCTTTCGTATTTTGGCCATAAAATCTTCATCCGGACTCCGATTTAGTTGATTCAAGCGGCCACGCGAAGAGAAAAAGAAAATCTATCTGAATCTGAAGGAGATGCGGCGCATCTGGTCCTTAGATGCGCCGTATTGGGAGATGAGGCGCATCTAGTCTTTAGATGCGCCGTATTGGGTCAGTTTCAGACTTGGAGGCTACGTTTACTTATAGATGCGGCGCATCTAACTCTCTAGATGCGCCGTATCGACCCAGATTTCAGAATCTATAAATACCAAGCTCATTAACGAATTAGGGTATCATTGGGGACCCTTGGGGTCGTTCCCAGAAGACTAAAAACCCCTCCAAACAGCAGAAGACCTCCTTGAAGATCCAATCATCCTAGAAGATCATCTCAAGAACCTTATATTAAGTGTAATCGTTCGGTTAGCGTATCGTTTTCATTATGAATTCTTATTCGTTTGCTTTGATTACAACTTTATGTATTGTTACTGAGATTATGGGCTAACACCCTTAGGTGTTAGCTAAGTTTATGAAGTCTATTTAGTTTATTTGTGTTCTTGATTACGTGTTTGCTTTGTTATTGGATTGGGTGCTTATCGATAAAAACTCGTTTATTGCTTATAACTAGTAAAAGTCTATGTAACTAGATTATGAACTTATTGGTTTAATGTGGTAACTTAACTATCTGTAATTGTGGTTACTTTAATTGATCATAAAGTGTAGTAATCCGAATCCTATTAGACGGCTTAGAGGGAACACACCGGAACCGTGCCTTATGCCACTATTAGGACTAGTAGCGCGTAATGCCAAACTAGGTTAGACGGTTTAAAGCGATAAGTTAGTATTGATGCTAGATAGGTCACTATGATCATGTCCTCTTTCCCACCACGATGGTAGGTTATTCAATTGTGACAGGATTAATAATCGGATTGATGGCAAAACAATTGAATGAATTAAAACAAGTAGACATTAGCACATATATAACTATAAGATGGATTAGACTTGGCTAGCATGTTCTTCTATCATTGAATTCACATTTTCTTTTAATTAGTTTAATATTTATTTTCTCGTATTTAGTTTAATTAAACACACAAAATCGTGATAGCCTCTCAGGCTAAAACCCCCAAAGTATTTACTTGCTTTCTAGGTTAGTTAGTTTAGTAATTAGAATACCTTTAGATCACTTTAGCTTCGCTCCTAGTGAACGACCCTTGCTTACCTAGAAACTATCTACATTGATCGGGTACACTGCTCGTGAGTGTTTAGAGTCTATAGGTTAGTTCGGCAATAAATAAATTTAAAACTTGGTAGAAAATTATAGACCTCTCAAACTCTAATTACTTACTTGTAGAAATACATTACTTGTTTATCAAATACATGTTTAGCTTTATGATGCAATTACGCAATGATTCAAATCTATGTGATACTTTTACTCTTTTATACCATTTATATCTTATGTGTAGTCTTATTATGTGGTACACTGTTCTGTGTAAATCTATTCTTGTGGATTCGCATCCAAAGTCATAGGAGAGGTATTGATAGTATTAGTATGGGACAACACCCCCACCCTTGTCCAGGACTCGAGACGTTGGGTGACATATACTATTTGGGATGGTGGTTCCCCACCTTCTATCACTCATCAAATACTACCTTTCTAACTCTTATTCATTCATAAAAACCTCTCTGGAAGACCAGAAAGTATCATTCATTCGTTTGGAAGCTTTTCAAAGAAAACGGGTTACCATATATAAACGTATATTCGGTTTATAACGAAGTGGGTTGTTTTCCTTGTGCTTCATTCGATCTCACACACGTCTCTACCACCCTTAGAGGTGTAGTAAGTAGCTTCAAACTCATCTCCATATCATCTTGCACGTTAGTTTAGTTACCATGCATAATATGAGTTACTCACTCGAACGTATTTATTGTCACTTATATATTTTACGTGCATTATCTTAAGTAACCCACAAAAGATGATGTGCCTCCACTGTGGAAGGCTTAGAAGTCACAACACACACTCATAACACCTTCATACTAACGCTATACACATGATTCGAACGCATGAACATTTTATGTCACACGTACAACTTAAGCTTGAAAACACTTAGAATTATTCTAAGTGTTTTGGATATATGAAACAGTTCCAAGTATCCTTGAAAAGGACTTCATATCTCACGAGTAAACTTAATGAACATGTCCCATTTTTCTACGACCTGTTAGACAACATAACTAGCTACCATTTTCATGTAAACAACTTGTAAAAATACTCATGACTCGACCCTCAAAAACGACCCAAGTGAAACGCATAAACCATGGTTGAAACTGCCAAAAATAGCGAGATGGGCTTTATAGCCCATTAAGCAGTTTATAAGCTGTTGAGATAGGCTGACTTTTTGGCACTTTTAAATATGAAAATAAGATGATAAAAATAAGCATTTTGATATACCCAACTCAATTCAAGCGTACGAATTAAAAACTTGTTAATGGGCTAGAGAATTGGCTCGTTAAGGGCCCAATGGTGAAGAAATAAGCTACTGACCATATAAGCTGTCAAAATAAGCTTTGTTAAACTTAAATATGACCCAGAAAAACTCGCCAACTTTTTCCACACTTTTTTTGCACATTTGGACTAAAAATGTAATGCAAATTCACTTAGGAGGACCAAAACTGCCAACCGAGAAAAACAGGGACTGGAACAGTAAAAACAGAATCTCTAGGGTAGAAATTGATATATTATTGAACTCCAAAGACTTTCAACTCCTATCATTGGTTTCTACTGTTCCATGTCAGTAATTTGAGTGGTCATTGGGATAGATTTCTGACATTTTGAGATCTTGGGAAGGGATATGGGAGAGTAGGTAAGCTTATCCTTTGTTTTAGAACTCTATATATGTCGATTTGTATTTAAATGGTGCCAAAATAATTTTTAGCGAGTGACCTTCACCCATTGTTGTCCAATCTGTTTTATTAACATCACATTATGCTAGATTCATCATTAGAAGGGCGTAGAAACAAGTGTGGGTCGAAATGGTTATGTATGTGACTTTTATTTGTATCGAGTTGGGTCAGAATCAAGCAAACACTTTGCCCTTTAAAACCTTATTAAAACTCGACATTACATTCTGAAATTAGACTCTCCAATAGTTTGGTGGGTGGTGAATGAGGTGATGTAAAAATATTTGTATGTCGTGTTTAAGATTTGAGAGAACGAGAGTCGTTTTGGAGAGTACATGGTCGACTGGAATTTAGCAAAAATAAGGGAGTTGGGCTTGAGTTGTGGGCTGCGTGAATAGTAGAACATGGGTAGGGGTTGGGCTGAAATTATTTTGGCCCGATTAAGTGTTAAGTGTGTAATTAAATGTGTAATTAAATTTCGTAATACGCGTTGAGCTCGTCCCGTTATTTGGTAATTTACGTGATATCTTGGTTAATATAATAAGGAAAATTTTAAATTTTCCCGTAAAAATGGTGATTCAAAATAATGACGGAGATTAATATATAATTAAACGTTGTTAATTATAGTGAAATTTTGCAGTTTGCTACATCATCAAGCAGGAGTGTGGGCATTAAAGTAAATGGTTCTGCCTCAGAAGGTATTGAGGAATCTACCAGTTATGGTAAGCTGTACATTTTTGAATGTTCCTAAAATTTTTGGAAGTTGCTAAATTTTTTGGAAAGTAGTAAATAATGATCAATTTTCCACTAAATGTACTAAATACTTGTCTGTTATGAAATCTTATTAATTACATAAGATCATCTTAGTTTCAAATAACCTTATCCCTCAAAGAATTGGAATACCGATTGTTATTGCAAAGGTAGACACAGTTTCGCTTAATGGAACAACATGGTGTAAGTGGTACGCCACAAGACAAAGGCATTCAAAGTTTATCATCAGACATACCTGACACGTCATTGGTTCGTAGACGTAGAGGGAGACCGATTAAAGAGATACCAAAAGGTATGATACATGGCTATTTTATAAAGTGTTTGCTCAATAATCAGAATCTAGACTTGGCTCTTTTTTGAAAATGATTCCAATTATCTAATTATACAGGAGTCAACCATCAACAAAAGTCAAGGCCAGTCTTTATCAAAAGTTGCAATTTTTTTTGCCTAAGCCAGTCTTCACACATGGTCAGCTTTACGTCGCTGTGTCTAGAGTAAAAAGTAGGAAAGCATTGAAGGTTTTGATATACGACAAGGATGGTAAAGTTTCAAACAGTGCTTTGAATGTTGTTTACCATGAAGCGCTGCAAAAGATTTCATCCGCCAGTAGTTAAAATGCTTTATTTTTTTTGTTAGTTTTACCTATGTACTTAATTTTAACATTATCCAGTTTTGAAGATTCTTCGTTTATTCTTTTTTGTTATTTTTAACAAATTCAATGTTCTTTTTAATTTTCATTTTTATTAATGAAATGAACAATTTTGTTTGAGAGTTAATGTTAGTTTTTTTAACTTTTTACCTTTTAAGGTTATATTTTCTAATTGTTATAAGCTGCCCGTGATTTATCACGGGTTTATAGGCTAGTTCCTTGTAATAGTAAGTACGTAAGTTCCAGCAACAATTGAACACTTTGTACCTAACTCAACTCATTTAATATATGTTGAATACAAAACTCACCTACGCCTATACGCTGGAACGAGTCCAATTTTTTTACAGGCAACTCGAGCTCAAATCAATTAAGTAAAGTCAAACTTTTATTTTGATCAGTTTGAGGCCACCAGAGCTTTCCTAGGAATAAATTCGAACTCAAACTTCTTCAAGCCTAATTTATTGTATCTTTGTTTAAGCATATACATATTATTTACACGTTGTAGGGGCTAATATGCATAGAGGAATGCTAGACCCACATAAAAAAGGTTTTGGTCAACGTACTTTTTTAAATGTACCGAGTTAGTACGTGTACTATTTTTTGTTCCACTTAATGTAACGTACTTTCATGTTTTGTTCTAATCTAGTACGTGATGATGACGTGTCATGTTATAAATGGTGACACGTGTCAGACTTTCAGGTATATCACGTCATCATCACATACTAGATTGGAACAAAACATGAAAGTACGTTACATTAAGTGGAACAAAAAATAGTATACGTACTAACTCGGTATATTTGAAAAGGTACGTTGATATTTTACAACAAAAACCCACATAAAAATTACACAAAAAAGATCCACACGCTGACGTGTTTGAGAGTGATTGGTCTAATCAGAGAAAAGAGGAAGAAAGTATAGCAAAATTAACTAATCACTTCCGAACACATCAGCGTGTGGATTTTTTTTGTGTAATTTTTATGTGGGCCTAGCATTCCTCATATGCATACCCGTCCTATGAATGAGACCCTTAAATACATAGAATATGAACAAACATGTTTTATTATTACTACGATATGTGAGAGACTTGGCGAGGAAGAGAGCTTTAGGGGTGTTCACAATTCGGCTAATATCCACATGCACCGAATACTGAAACCGAAAAGAACCGAACCTAATTTGTAACCAAACCGAATGTATCAAAACCGAACCGAACCAAATTAGATATTCGGTTTTCGGTTTGGTTATGAATTTGGCAAAACCATAACCAAAGCGAATCGAAAACCGAATTCGTATAAATATATATATTTTTATATGTTTATATACATAAAAGACCATTAATTTGTTTTACTATAGATTAAACACTTTTTAAGCTTGAAGTATTATTTTTTTCTAAAAATATGTGTTATTAAATTTTTTTTTTTTTTAAAAAAAAAAAATATTAAATGTAATTCGGGTTATTCAGGTCAACCCGAAAATCGAACCGCATTCAAATTTGGTTTTCGGTTCGGTCAAGTAGAATTTGAATTCGGTTTGGTTCGGTTAAGTACAATTTGAATCCGGTTCAGTTTGATTTTTGGTTTTAATAAAAAAAAATTTAACCAAATTGAATAAACCGAATAACCCTATAGCAGAAGGCTTAATCATCTTTGAAACAAGTTTTAATATTATGGCTGGGCTTAAAAGATTCTGAAAGTACAACTGGGCCAAATGTATACTTATCTTGGTCTCTTGGACAACAAAATGAAGGCTTGTTCGGGTCCAACTAATATGAAAAGATAAAAAGTACATATATATACGTTGACGTTGACTTTAAGATTGACTTAAGTAAGTGAAGTAGCTAGTCTTCATAGAATGCATATGTTCAAACAATCACATCTCAACGCATATGAACTTTTACGCTACTGAAGAAAAAGGTATTCTATAATATCAAACCCTCAATCATAGTCATTATGTGAAACATTTAGGTATTACTATTATTATCATTATCAATATCAATGGTGTCATTGTGCAGATGAACCAGTCAGGAGTTGTGCAACTAGGCCCAATCGATGAGCAGATTCCATTAAGCCAGCAGCAGCAAGATATCACTGTTCCTGTTGCTTCTCCACGTGCTAACTCAGGTCCAAATTTACCTCAGTTGGATCTCCTTGAAGGTATTTGACTATTTTCTGATATACTAGTACATTTTATTGTTAGTTATTATTATATTATAAAGCTTTTTCGTATTCTAAAGATTGTACGGTTGTACCCATATTCAGTTTTTTTATAAAAGACCTGATTTACGCTGTTATTGTTTGTCGATTTTTTATAGATTTTTGTTTGTGCTGAGACTTTGAGTGGCTTTATGTGTTTATGTTATGTAGGGAAACATGTCATTGTCAATCAGTATTTTCTACTAAAAATAGAAGGTTTTTGACCGGCATATATCAATGTAAATTTGGGTTATGATTATCTGTATGTAAGTTGTTAAACAAGTAAACATAATAAATACGGATCACTTAACAACTAGATCAAATGGTTACAATTTCTAAAAATGGCTAAAATGTAAATATGTCAAACATAGAGTAATTTTTATGGGTTTTTTTAACTTGTGTCATGGTTAGCACAAGTTTAAAGCATTAAATGAACACATTTATTCCCTCAAAAAACTTTATTTCTATATAAAACAATGATAAATTTGGTAAAAATCGTCAATTTAAGAAACTATTAATATCAACTAAAATATGGTAATTTCACTTTGTTTAATGGCTTAAAGCTTGCCACACAAGTTAGAAATTCCCAATTTTTATTTATAATTCTCTTTTATCATTTTATTACAAGATATTGATTGTTATCCGTAATTTTTAAGCTGTTCATAAAAAGTTTCATAGATATTTTAGGCAAAAAGTGTTTTCGGCCAACAAAACCCAATTTTTTATAACCCACACAAATATTTGCTTCATTTGACCCATACCCATTTGACCTATTATACAATTTTCCGCCTTTACTTTTTTGGACCCCTGTTATAGTTCGTTTATTTCTTGGATTCGCCATGGCTATGATTCCAGATTTGATTTGCCACTGGTTGACAGACCGTTCCATTTGACAAAAGGAGGAGATTTTGCGCTTACGGGGTGTTTGGGAATTTCTTGCTAAAAAAGTGTTTATATACTTATTGCTTTTTAATACAAGTTGTTTATATAAACAGTCTCAGTAAGCTTATATAAATCAGCTTATACACTAAAAAACAATCGCAAAGACCATCATAACTACTTATCTGTCGCATCAAAACCCAATAAGCAGCTCCAATAAGCAATCCGAAACTTATACTCTTCTGTTATATATTATTTCATTTAGAAGTTCCACATGGAGATGTGCTATTGTATCCTGGAAATAATAGATAAAACTAATTTTCACCAAATTGAAGGATATAAACTGGCTATATACATTAAAATTGACGCTAATCTTACTAAAAGGAATGTTAATATGATTAGAGTACTAACTATTTGCATTGAAACTACTTTGAAGGCCCCAGAGAAGAGTACCTCAAAATTGGTGTTCCTCTATACGAAGCATCGATTAAATGTGACTGGAAAGCTGCTAAAGCCATTTTGGAGAAGTACCCAAATATGAAATTGCTCAGATACAGTATCACAGAAAATGCGGAAACGGCACTTCACGTTGCGGCATCTGCAAAAGGTCCCAAACATGTGGAAGAATTTGTGGAAAATCTGGTGAAATTAATGGAAAAGGAAGACTTGGCACTTGAAAATAAAAATTGCAACACTGCCCTGTATTTAGCAGCTGCAGCTGGAAACATCAAAACAGTTAAGATTATGATGGAAAAGAACCGGACATTGCTTGCAATCCCTGGCGGTGGTTCAACACAAAAGAGGCCACAAATGATGCCATTGTACACGGCTGCCTTATTTGGAAATCATGAGGTGGTGAAGTATATGTATGAAAAATCCAAGGATTTGATCGATGATGGTTGGACAGATGAGAACCGCGCTTGGCTTCTTGAGAAATGTGTTGAAAATGATATGTTCGGTAAGCATTTTTGTTATTTATCGTGATATGAGTTTCTACTCGTTGTTTTGATTAGTCCTAGTTATGCAGGCCCCAGTTCACTTGAGTTATGGTAGCTAGCTAGACACAGACACCTTGAGCAACTACTTGCAGTAGTATCATACACCATAATCTCAGTTTTTTTTTCAATATATATTATATATAGATATATATCTAAAGCTAGATAGATAAAACTTATTGAAATGATAACCATATATCCAGCATGGCATTTAACCTTTCATCTGCAAATTCTTGAAGGTTTTCATTAGCTTGTGTTTGGTAGTTCTATTAATAATGGTATTCTTAAAAGATAATTAAAATGTTCGATATCTTTTGTTTCTAAATCTTCACCTCATTTTGGACACAGTAAATCATTACCTCTCTCCTTGATATATTTTGTAAATTATCTCTATGCCTTCTAGTTCTTTTCATTATTGGTTCTTGTTGCTTTTAGCGTAACATTTTCCCTCACAAATTGATTGTCATATGTTTTATAGATATCGCACTCAAGATAGTGGATAAGCACAAAAAGCTTGCTAGCAAAGGGAGTTTACTTGGAGTTTTGGCTCGCAAGCCTGGTGCTTTTTCTGTCAAAAAACATAATTTTGTTTGGGGATTCATCATTTGGGGTAAACATCTCAATTTCTTGATGTTACTTTTGTTTTTTAAGATCCAAACTATTAAGTACTTAATAAATCCAAATGGCTAATAAATGCAACCAAGTTTCTCCTTGTTTACTTAAAAATGCACCCACAGTTTCTCCTTGTTTACTTAAAAATGCACCCACGGTTTCACTTTTTTGTATAAATAGGTATCAAACTGAAACATGATCATTGCTATCAGACTGAAACATGAAAGCTAGTTGTGTTCTTCACTGAGCATGAACAAATTTTACATGTTAATGAACGAGCACGAAAAATTTCTTCATATAAGTATCTGTGTTCGGTTAAACTTAGAACATGAACAAGCACGTGTGTGTTTGTTTACAGCCCTATTCATAAGATACACCATCCCTTTGTATTTGATCAATCGAGTTACTAAATGCCAACTCCACTCGTTATTTTGTACTCGTAAATAAATTTGGCTTCTTTTGTTTTTGTTGATCTCAGTTTTTACGTCAATTGGCATTATGGTGGGAGCTTTTGAAAAAGAATGTAAAGCACTGCAATTGCTAAAGATAATATGGGGAGAGATTGCAAAAAAAGACAAGAGTGAAATTGATCGTATAATCAGAGGGCCAACTGATCCAATTAAGCAAGACAACAAGTCAACTTCTGGAAGGGTCGTTCAAGCTATGCAACTAGAAAACCTCATTTCTGAACATGTTTCCAAAATGAAAGATGAAACGCAGAGCATAATGGGAGAGCATCCTGATTCGGGTAACCAAGACCCGAAGCTGAGCAAGGTAGATCAAGCTCTGAAACTACAACAACTCATTTCTAAACAACTAGTGAACATGCATGCTGAAACCCAGAAAATAATTAAGGAAGACAGCAAGCCAGTTTCTGAAAACGTAGATCAAGTTATCGAACTAAAGAATCTCATTTCTGAACATATTCTGAACATGCATGTTGAAACCCACAACATAACCAGAGGGCCGTCAGCTTCTGGACAGGAAGATCAAACTCATGACCTACAAAACCTCATTTCTACACATATTGCCAAAATGCTCGTTAGAACACAAAGAATCATAAATAGAGCGCCTGCTGTACCAACTCCGAAGCCAACATACTCTAATCGAGTACTCTTTGTTGCTACAGAAATGGGTAATACTAAGTTTTTAGTTGAGCTCATCCGTTTATATCCTGATCTCATATGGAAGATAAATGATGATGGTCTAAGCGTATTTCACATTGCTGTCAAACATCGTCATGAGGGTATCTATAACCTATTGTACGAGATAGGTGCAATGAAGGATATGATAACTCCTCTGAGAGATGAACACGAGAACAATATGTTGCATTTAGTTGGGAAGATTGCAAAGAAAAAGCGACTCGAGGATGTTTCCGGAGTTGCTTTACAAATGCAACGAGAACTATTGTGGTTCCAGGTACATATATTCCCCCCAAGCGTCTGGGATTCTTATACGAACCATCTTTGTTTTTTGTTGACAATTAGCATATCCATAAAGAAGTTTATAACATCTATAGTTTACTTGTTTTTGTAGGAAGTATGGAATATGGTCCCTCCTTCCTATAGAGAACGGAAGAACAAAGATGATTTAACACCGCACGAGTTATTCACCAAAGAACACAAAGATCTAGTTAAACTAGGTGAAAGCTGGATGAAAGACACGGCTAGTCAATGTATGGTGGTCGCAGCACTTATTGCAACCATAGTATTTGCTGCAGCTTTTACTGTTCCGGGTGGATATGCCCAAAGCAATGACCAAGCTAGTAACCAAAAGAATGGTGTCCCTGTCTTCCATTCGAAAGCAACCTTTATGGTTTTCGTTGTGGCAGATGCCATTTCTCTTTTCTCATCTTCAGCTTCAATTCTCATGTTCTTATCTATCCTCACATCTCGTTATGCTGAACGTGATTTCTTGGAGTCATTACCCAAAAAGCTAATGCTGGGTTTAGCAACTCTTTTCCTGTCAATAACAACCATGACGGTGGCTTTTAGTGTCAGCTTTTTCATACTTTACCACAGGGGTTTGTTATGGATACCGATCCTGATCGGTGCTTTAGCTGTGTTGCCAGTCCTGCTATATATTAAGCTTCAATACACTTTGTTTGTTGATGTTATTCGGTCATCATATGGTTCTAGGTACCTCTTTAAGCCCAGGAAACATGTTCTTTACTATAAAAACCCTGAGGTCTAACCATTTTCGTTTTCAATTATAACGGCTTTTTTTTCAAGATGTGCTTTGTAGTACGGTTGTAAGTTGTACGTGGATTATTATGTATCTTTCGAAAGACAGAAAATGTATATTCTGTTTATTTGTTTACTCGTTGGACTGTTTTGCCCAGGTTTTGTTAAATTGTTTATAAATCCCAAGACAATGTAACAAATACTCCGTACCTTAATTATCATAAATTTTGGATTGAGAATGCTCGGTTGTGATTTCTAATTAATTCGTCCATTTTAGGTATGACACTAGTAGGAGTGTTTGGGATACTAGTGCTGGCACATGAGGTGCACGTGATCTCTCTCACCACTTACCTCACACTCCTAACTAACTTTGGCGCCCATTTCCCTTTATATAGCTATCTCTTGTATTCATTTGTCCTTTAGCTTTGAATGAATAAAACTCTATATTCTCTTGATTATGTTATTACTTACATTCCATTATAACTGCCATTTAACCATCAACCACTTTTCCCGCCAAAACTAACAATATCACTTTGAATCCCATTTCTTCCTTATTGAGTTCCAAGCTTATTGTTGCCTTCCACACAGTTCTTCATTGAGTTCACGAAGTGTTGTATATCAAGTGGTATCAGGAGCCTCTTTTCTGGCCCATATTCTTTTCAAGAGTGTTACACTGACATTCTTGATTTTCCGGTTATCTTCTCCGGTTAATTTCCGGCAAGAAACAAAGATTCCGGCAAGAAATTAGTCACTACTAATTTCGCCTGCTCATTTTACATCTGATTAGTGTCAACCAATTGTACGGTCACAAGACTAGTGCATTGGCTGCTTAAATCCTCTAGTTTTGAACAAGCTGATCAGCAGCAATTGGGTTGAATAATCAAGAGCAGGATTGGTAGTTGCTATTTCATGTGTTGATGAGCAATAGTAATACTGTTGCAATTTAAATAACATGACATTCATATAAATAAATAAACATCACCAAAGCACGTAGCGGAAGCAAAGATCAATTATTTAACATGTATAAAGATTAACCGAATATAAAATTTACATACCTTTGATCCTAGCAAGAACAAGGATCTTATTTCAATTCTTCTTCTTAAATCAAGCAATAGGATTAACGAGAAACCCCTTACCGTTTTGTTTCTCAATCCAAGATTGTGTTAACTAAAGTAAGTTAACTACCACGTCTTGTACACACGTACTATAACCAATCAATATTTGATGCTAGTGAAAGAACACAATAATTAAACCAAACTATTTTGTTTAATGTTAAAAGTCGACCCACCCCCCTCTAAGGTAGGTCGATCGGTTTTAGAAGCAAAGAGAAGAAGAAAATAAACTTAGGGTTATAGTATAGTGCACAAGGTAAAAAACTAATGACCATTGGGTTTATATTTATAGGCTAGAAAACTTGGAGGAGAAGTTTGAGTTGGATTGGGTTTGGAAACCCTCTCCACCGCCGGCCATAACATTCCCCAAGGGAATTCCAGAACCTTCTCGACCTCTATTTTCACCTATGGTCCTACCTTTATTTACTAACGATCGTTAGTCAATTCCGTTAATTACTTACCGTTCGTTAGTCGTTATTTCGTGTCCAAATAATTAAATATATCACGGTTATATATATTAATTATTTACATTGATCATTCATACGTAAAGTGTGCAATCCCATGGTCCCGAGTTCGATTCTAGTCATACACGATTTAATATTTTTCCATAACTCTAACAGCTCCCACTTGGAAATCTATTAAAAGTGTAATTGACATTGGTTAGCGTCTAGCAACACGCCAATGTCCCTAGTACAACTCGGGTGGTGGTCTCCTAGAAAAACCATTCGATGATTCATCATCATACTCATCTTTTTGTTTCTAATACTACATTAATAAAGATATGGATGTTAGTCATTCTTTATTAATAATTCTGTTTCTCGTTGTTTATGATTAAGCAAGATTACCAAATCTTCTGAACATATTCAGGGGAAATCTTGGGTGTTGCCACACATACATCTTACTAATCCTACGAGGGGCCCAACAGTATTAAACTCCAAAAAATTTGAAGGAACAAATTCTATCTTGACTACGAGCATAACTCACGCACTTTACAACACTCCTGAAAACAATCCTTATAGCTACCAGTTACGTATAGCGGTAAATTGAATCACAGAAATGCACCACATGCATGACAATTATCTGGCATCTCAAGTCTGAGGATAACTATATTCACATGATTTGCTTGATGACAAGATCCATAAAGTAAACTCATGAAGTTGGGATAAGTCCTATATTCAATTCATTGAATATCATGTGAAATTGGTATGACAACGCATCAATATACTTTCAAGTATATTCTACCAATACTCAGATTTGTCTTAGTTTAATGATATTCCCATATCATCAATCGACAACGGACAGTTTAGAATATATAAATATATTCAATGATATAAACATGCAAATATAGGATATATTATTAAGAAAATGACAATAAAACATAACAAGTATTTTATTTCATTAAAATAATAACTGTTCAAAACATCCCATTATCCAAACACTAATCACAGATGGGCATGAAACTACTAGCTAAACGAAGTCCTATGCCTTCAGCATGTTGATTAAGCTTTCCACCAGGTAAAGCCTTCGTAAACGGATCAGCTAGATTGTAATCTGTGTGAACTTTGAGTAACTCGATCTCGCCTATCTCCACTTGTTCTCTAACGTAGTGATATCGAATCGGGAAATGTCTGGCGCCTTTCATGATTCCAGGCTCATTGGCAAATGTAATTGCGGCTGAATTGTCACAATACATCTTTATAGGTCTTTCGATTGAGGGCAGAACGCCAAGCCCTGAAACGAACTTCCTAATCCAGACGGATTCTATTGCAGCTTCTGAAGCAACAATATACTCGCTTTCTGTTGCAGACATCGCTATAGTACTCTGCTTCTTGCTCTTCCAATCCACAGCACCTCCATTGATGACAAAGACATAACCCGTCTGAGACTTCGTATCATCTTTATCACACTTCCAGGAAGCATCGCAGTAACCTGTAACACACAGCTCTGCATCTGGATTTCCCCCATATACTAAAAACATATCATCCGTAGCTCTCAAATACTTGAGAATATGTTTAACAGCAGTCCAGTGGAGCTCACCTGGATTCTGCTGATAACGACTGGCAGTGTTCTGAGCAAACGCCACATCGGGCCTTGTACATCTCACCGCATTCATTATAGATCCCACAGCTGAAGCATAAGGGACTCTACTCATGCGTGCCACCTCTTCAGGTGTTGAAGCACAAGCTTTGCTACTTAAGCCATGTTCCACTTGCATTGGCAAATATCCCTTCTTGGAATTTTGCATACTGAATCTCTTCAATATTTTATCAATGTAAGCACTTTGGCTTAAACCAATCAACCGCCTTGATCTATCTCTATAGATCTTGATTCCCAGAATGTATGCTGCTTCTCCTAGATCCTTCATGGAAAAACATTTCCCCAGATAGGCTTTCACCTCATTCAATATTTGGAATGTTTTTACCCATGATTAATATGTCATCAACATATAGGACTAGAAAAATCACATCACTCCCACTAGCTTTGTGATATACACATGGCTCATCGAGATTCTGAGTAAATCCAAACCTTTTGGTTTCTTAATCAAATCTCTTATTCCATTGCCGCGATGCTTGCTTCAATCTATAAATGGATCTTTGAAGTTTGCATACACGGTTTGGAAATTCTGGATTCACAAACCCCTCAGGCTGCACCATATAGATATCTTCATCTAGGCGACCATTTAAGAAGGCGGTTTTGACATTCATTTGCCAAATCTCATAATCATAGTGTGCTGCTATGGCTATGAGAATCCTAATAGCCCTAATGTCAGCTACAGGAGAAAAGGTCTCCTCGTAGTCAACACTATATGTTTGGGTAAAGCCTTTAGCTACCAAATGGGCCTTATAGGTGTGTACATTGCCATCCATGTCAGTTTTCTTCTTCAAGAGCCACTTACTCCCAACTACCTTGGCATTCGGAGGAAGGTCTACTTCAATCCAGACTTCGTTATCTTTCATGGATTGCATTTTCCCATTCATAGTAATCTGCCATTTATCCTTTTCAGGATCATTCATGGCAGCTCTATAATTAGCAGGTTCTCCAAGATCCCCTAATATAGTTTCCTCAACTTCTATGTTAAGACATAGACGTTCAGGTGCTCTTACAGTCCTTACGGATCTGCGAATGGGAACTACTTCAGGTGGAGGACCCAGACTATCCGGTTCCACAGGAAGTTCGTTGGTGTTTTCGGAAGGTAATGTATCCTCTTGATCATCTTCCAGATCATAGAGCCTCCCACTGAATTCTTGAGATATGAGATCCTTTTCAAGAAAATCTTCATACCTAGCAAAAATTACCTTGTTTTCAGGTGGGTAGTAAAAGTAGTAACCCATCGTTTCCTTTGGGTATCCTACAAAGATACACTTTACAGATCTCTGTTGGAGTTTATCTGCTGAGTCATGTTTAACAAACGCCTCGCAACCCCAGACCTTTAAATTAGACAAGTTAGGCGTTTTCCCAAACCATAACTCATAGGGTGTCTTATCAACCTTCTTGGTCAGAACCATATTTAATATGTAAATCGCAAATTCCAAAGCATAATCCCAAAAGGATAAAAAAAAAGTAGTAAGATTAAACATGGATCGCACCATATCCAATAATGTACGATTCCTTCTCTCAGATACACCATTTTGTTGTGGAGTATATGGAGATGTGAGATGCTGGACAATTCCATTCTCACTTAGATAATATTTAAACTCCTGACTTAGGTATTCACCACCTCTGTCGGATCAAAGAGATTTAATCTTCTTTCCAAGTTGCAATTCTACTTCAGCTTTAAAAACCTTAAATGTTTCAAACACCTCATGTTTATGTTTAAGTAAATAAACATAACCATAACGGCTAGAATCATCCGTGAAGGTTAAGAAGTAGCTAGCACCTCTCTTTGACACATGTCTAAGTGGTCCACACACATCAGTGTGTATCAAACCAAGTAGATCATCAGCCTTTTCAATACGATTATTAAAAGGTTTCTTTGTCATCTTCCCAAATATGCAAGATTCGCACTTATCAAATGATTCATCATTGATATCTTGCAAAAGCCCATCGCGTTGCAGCTTTTGCATGCGAGTCTTGCCTATGTGAGTAAGCCGACAATGCCAAAGATAAGACGAATCCAAGACATTCTTGACTATCTTATTATTGATGCTATACATCGAATTATAATCATTACATTCATTCATATCAATCTCAAAAACACCATTCACAGCAATAGCATTAAAATAAAAAAACATTATTTAATGAAACAGAAATTCCATTGCTAGAAACAGTATGTTGAAATCCAATATTCAATAAACATGAAAAAGAGACCACACCCCTAACAATTGCAGGTGTATAATGACAATTATTCAAATTCAGTACTAAGCCCGAAGGCAAAACTAATTTAAATATTCCTATGGCTTCAACAACTGCTTGTGCTCCATTGCCCACTTGAAGAAATTGCTCCCCATAGGCCAGTCTCTTCATAACTCTAAACCCCTGTAGTGTATTGCAAATATGAATACCACATCCAGTATCGTATACCCAGGAATTTAATTTATGAGTTAATGAATATAATTCAATCATGAAAAAGTTACCTGAAGTACTGGCTTTCTCAGTCTCACCCTTCATCTTTTTCACTCGCAACTCCTCAAGATAGAGAGGACAGTTCCTCTTCCAGTGTCCCATCTCGTGGCAGTGGTGGCAACCCTGATCCTTCTTGATTGGATTGGCCTTGCTCTTCTGAGGGTACTTCTTGGGCGCAGGCTGATAGGTCACAACTTGTTTGCCCTTGTCAGCTTTACCTTTCCCCTTATTCCCTTGCGGTTTTGGCTTATGAACCCTACCTCCTTGTATTGCTAGTACTTGAGGAGTAGGAGCCTTGCCTGGTAAACCCTTTTCGTAGTCAACGATCATTGCGAGCAATTTCGTTACTGTCTTCCCCGAGCAATGCATGTTGTAATTCTGAACAAAGCCCTTAAAGTCTTTGATCAAGTTCACACACACATTCTCAGGATAAGCATAGTTCATGAGCATTAGTTGGTCCATGTAGCTTTTTATCTTCAACACATAGTCACGAACGGGTTTACCTTCCCCATGCCTACAGCCGTGCAATTGATCTATCAAATCATACAATTCAACAGCTGGTGGCTTTTCATATGTCTTTTTGAGTTCTTCCAGCATATCTTTAGGAAAATAGTTCTCAAACTGTTTTTGCAACTTGGGAACCATACTTTCGAGCATTAAGCACGCAACTTCATTGTGCTTATCGAACTCAGACTGCCATTCTGCTTTGACTTCATCAGATTCAGTCGCAGCTGGCTGTTCAGGGCAAGACTTAGTCAAATAATCTAACTTCTTGGACACTCTCAGAACAATTCTAAGTGACCTATGCCAGTCATTGAAATTTGTGCCAGTCATTTTTTCCCTCTCAAAGTGAGCTTTGAAAGCGGAACTTAGTACAGCGTTTTCGGGATGAGCCATTTCTACGGAAAAAGTTCAAATATTAGTATTTTCGATAATAAAATTTTCAAGAAAAGAAAATTACCCAGGCAATATAAATATAAGCATTTAATTTTCTTGAAAACTATGATCCAACTTTCCATAGTTCCACTACATCAATTGATTTGCTAGTAGTGGAAGTACAAAAGATAATAACTTGTCGTACAATAATCGGCAAAACAATTTCCGACTCCTAGATCATTATGGGAATTACATTTGCCAAAAACAATTTTGCAATGTAAGCATGTTTCTTCCCATCTCATGCTTTAAGTTTCAAGATCTCACTTACAACTTAATTAAGTCATCTAATTTAGAAACTGCAAATACCCCATGTCATGGTCTCACGCCATGGAAATTTACCTTGTCATTAATATTTAGGTCAATGTCTCACTTACGCTAAATATTAACTCCAAGTGTCTCTTATAATTAGACAGTATGAACTTAAATTTTAGGGTATTTTATTTTGATGTGACAATCAAAATATATACGAAGAAGCATGCACACATCTTCGTATCATAAGTTTTCAAAACAATTTTTAATTACCAATTTGGCTAAGAGTTAAATCAACAAAATTTTAATTGAGGTATTGGGTTCACCAATCAAAGAATTACCTCCAATTATCGCCCACTATATCCTACTGCTGCATGAGTCAAAAGACTCAAGTTATTCGGATAATTACCACAAAAGTGGCGCGTGGAATTGAGGTCAATTCACCCTTAAGATGATTTTGTACAAATTTATAGCATTACTTGGTAGCTCCAATTAGACGCACAAAGGAGCGGAAAGGCAAACGTCCGCCCAAAAGCTAATTAAAAACGCGTCCCTTTCGGATGACAATTTAATGTCAAGCCTCCTTATACCCCTCTTATAGTTTGTCTACATTGGGTGAGCCGTTCACACTATAGGTACAAAACTCATCATTCAATCAAAAGTTTATGATACTAAGTCTTAAAAAAAATATGTTATAAATTATAAAATTGCTAGTCTCGCCTGGGAGCAAATTACTGTGCGAAGCGAACCACTGTCGGCACATAAGACTTGGCAATATATAATTTACCACATCAAGGTTTCATAGTTATTAGGTTAATTTATTTTCTATTCCAAAAATTACCCTCTTTTTCTTACAATTCAACAATAATTTAAACAAAAAAGACAAGTAATTTAATAAAAATAAATAAACACATAATAACGCATATAATCTTAACCATTAAATCATATAGCCACATGCAAACCTTTTTGATAAATGCTATTAATAATCTATATGTAAATTATTATGCATATAATTACTAAGACTCCCATTGGTTTCCGAGCTCATTATACCCAATGGACCACATACACCAACAAGTTGGTAGCGTAAGCTTTAGTAAAAATACACCACGTTATACATAAAAGATTCATTAATTAATTAATTAGGTCTTCCTTAATTTTAGATCTATCTAAAACATGTAACAAATAATATCAAATCCTAATCCATGATTACCTTGCATGAAGTATCATGGATTAGTTCCAGGAACGTAACCCTTTACACACATAAACACACATGTTCCTAATTTTAGGGTTACAAAACTAGCTTTTTAATTAAAATGGGATCGAACCCCCCCCCCCCCCTAAAATTAGATTCGATTTTATTGTTCTAAAAACCCTAAATAATCGACTAAATATGTATAATCCAAATCAAGATTCGATTTTTATGCGTTTCGGTAATACAATTACATGTTAAACGGCTCGTGATGCCACTGTTGGAATTTAAATAACATGACATTCATATAAATAAATAAACATCACCAAAGCATGTAGCAGAAGCAAAGATCAATTATTTAACATGTATAAAGATTAACCGAATATAATTGTTACATACCTTTGATCCTAGCAAGAACAAGGATCTTACTTCAATTCTTCTTCTTAAATCAAGCAATAGGATTAACGAGAAACCCCTTACCGTTTTGTTTCTCAATCCAAGATTGTGTTAACTAAAGTAAGTTAACTACCACGTCTTGTACACACGTACTATAACCAATCAATGCTTGATGCTAGTGAAAGAACACAATAATTATACAAAACTATTTTGTTTAATATTAAAAGTCGATCCCCCCCCCAAGGTAGGTCGATCGGTTTTAGAAGCAAAGAGAAGAATAAAATAAACTTAGGGTTATAGTATAGTGCACAAGGTAAAAAACTAATGACCCTTGGGTTTATATTTATAGGCTAGAAAACTTGGAGGAGAAGTTTGAGTTGGATTGGGTTTGGAAACCCTCTCCACCGCCGGCCATAACATTCCCCAAGGGAATTCCGGAACCTTCTCGACTTCTATTTTCACCTATGGTCCTTCCTTTATTTACTAACGGTCGTTAGTCAATTCTGTTAATTACTTAACGTCCGTTAGTCGTTATTTCGTGTCTAAATAATTAAATATATCACGGTTATATATATTAATTATTTACATTGATCATTCATACGTAAAGTGTGCAATCCCATGATCCCGAGTTCGATTCTAGTCATACACGATTTAATATTTTTCCATAACTCTAACAAATACCAATACATTGGTGAAAACAATTTATAACTGACAACTGTTCTTTTCACAATCAAGAAGATGGCCCCTGCAACCAGGGTCACTACCACCAGTAATGGTGAAGATTGGGTATCAAGACAGGCATTTGAAGATGCATTAACTGAAATAAGACAATCTTTGGTAACCATGAATAATTCCATCACTGCTTTGAGTATTCAGAACAATCAAGTGGTCAATAATGGTGGTGGGAGAAATGCAAGTCAATTCAGCCGATTAGCTAAGGTAGAATTCCCTAAGTTCTTGGGTAATGATGTCAGGGGATGGGTGTTCAAATGTGATCAGTTCTTTACCATTGATAACACACCAGAAGAAGAGAAGGTAAAAATTGATTATGTGCACTTATTTGATAAGGCCTTATTGTGGCATTGACAATTTACTAAGTATCTTGGTGATAATGTTGATTGGGAAGTCTATAAAGAGGCTATAGTTAAGAGATTTGTTTCTGTATTTGATGATCCAATGGCTGAGTTGAAAAATGCAAAATATGAGAAAAATGCTAAAGAATATCAAGATTTGTTTGATAAATTGCTGTGTAGGGTAGATGTTAGTAAAGAACATGCCCTTAGCTTGTACTTGGGGGGGGGGGGGTTACTGGCTGAACTTGAAATGAATGTCAGAATGTTTAAGCCCAAAATATTGGCTAATGCATATTGTTTAACTTGCCTTCAAGAAGCTACATTAGAGGATGTTAAGAAAAAGAACAAACCCTTTGGCAGTTCAAATGTGGGTAGATTTGGGTCTAATAATGGAGGAGAAGGTGTTACAAAACAGCCACTACTGGCTTTGCCTGCTCTAAATAACTCTTGGAAGGCTAACCCAAGCACCTCAATTAGGACACCAATGAGGAAACAATTGACTCAGAGGGAATATGAGGAGAAAAGGGCAAAGAATCTATGTTTCTATTGTGATAAGAAGTTTGTTCCTGGTCACAAATGTGAAGGGGAGTTGTATTCACTAGTAGTTTTGCCTATGGATGATAAAGAGGAATTTGTTGATGCTGAAGAGTAATTAGTGGAATTGAGTGATGTTACTGACATGCATCCCAAAATTTCACTAAATGCTTTCACTGGAGTAAGTTCCTTGAAGACTATGAGAGTGGTTGGAATTGTAGCAAATGAGTACAAAATACACATTTTGGTGGACTTAGGATCAACCCACAATTTCTTGGATGTAAATGTGGCCAAGAAGATAGGCTGTAAGTGGAAACAGACAAATCCATTAAAGGTCTCAGTGGCTGGTGGTAAACAACTTGTGAGGGTAGGGGAATGCAAGGGTTTCCAATGGCAGATGATGGGTGAGACATTTGTTACTGATGTGATGCTTTTGCCAATGGGTGGTTGTGAAATGGTACTAGGCATTCAGTGGTTATCAACCTTGGGTGACATGAAGTGCAATTTCAAGGAGTTGAGACTGGAATTTGCATACAATAATAAGAAAATGGTGTTGAGAGGTACTTCAAAGACTCCAGTGCATTATATGGAAGGGAAGAAGCAATTGCAGGGCATGGAACAACCACAACAAGCTGAGTTGATGATGTTGTGTGTATATCCAAACACTGGATTAGATTTGTGGTCAATTGAAACTCATGGGTCAGATACAGTCACAGAGGAAGTGCAGGCTGTGGTTGACTCATATGATGATGTGTTTGCAACACCAAAGTAATTGCCACCCCCAAGGTCTCATGATCATAGAATGCCACTAATTGAGGGTACACCACCAGTTAACATTAGGCCTTATAGACATCCTTCTACCCAAAAAGATGCTATTGAGGTCATGGTTAAGGAACTTTTGGAGGCTGGAGTAATCAAAACTAGCCATAGTCCTTTTGCATCTCCTGTGGTAATGGTTAAGAAGAAGGATAACACATGGAGAATGTGTGTAGACTATAGACAGCTTAATAAGAACACCATAAAAGACAAGTTCCCTATTCCACTTATTGAAGAATTGATAGATGAACTTCATGGGGAAACTGTGTTTTCCAAATTGGATATGAGATCAGGGTATCATCATATTAGAATGTTTGAGGATGATGTGGCTAAAACTGCTTTCAAGACTCATGAGGGCCACTATGAGTTTCTTGTAATGCCATTTGGATTTACCAATGCTCCATCTACCTTTCAAGCCTTGATGAATGAGATCTTTAGACCTTTCCTGAGGAGGTTTACAATGGTGTTTTTTGATGACATTTTGGTATACAGCAAGTGTTTGAGTGACCATGTGCAGCATCTGACTCAAGTTTTGGAAACACTGAGACATCATAAACTGTATGCAAAGAAGAGTAAATGTGTGTTTGGCACTAGCCATGTGGAGTACTTAGGCCATGTAATCTCTGCTGAAAGAGTAGCCATCGAACCTTCCAAGATCAAAGCCATGGAAAATTGGCCACAACCTAAGAACATCAAGCAATTAAAGGGGTTCCTTGGGTTAACTGGATACTATAGGAGATTTATAAAGAATTATGCTACACTAAGCAGGCCATTGACTCAATTGCTCAAGAAGAATGGGTACAAGTGGAATGACCAAGCACAAGCAGCCTTCCAACTTTTGAAAGAAGCTATGGTCAAAGCTCCAGTTCTCAGTTTACCTGATTTCACAAAGCCTTTTGTCATAGAGACAGATGCATCTGGGGTTGGATTGGGAGCAGTCCTATTGCAAGATGGCCATCCAATAGCTTATCTCAGTAAGTCACTCTCACTCAAGCATCAAGCCCTTTCTACTTATGAAAAAGAGTTTTTAGCAGTGATCTTAGCCTTAGAAAAGTGGAGGGGGTACGTATTGGATAGACATTTTGTGATCAAAACTGATCACTTTAGCCTCAAATACTTGTTGGATCAAAGGATGTCTACACCAGCTCAGATGAAATGGTTACCAAATTTAATGGGATTTGACTATGAAGTGGTGTATAAAAAGGGTAGTGACAATGTTGCAGCTGATGCCCTTTCCCGACTCGAAGGTCATGGTGAACTATTGGATATAGCTGTCTCAACTATCACCACTTATCTATATGAAAAGATTTTCAAAAGCTGGGAGAATGATGCTCAAGTTCAAGACATTGTGCATAAGTTGTAGAATGGGCAGACTGCAAAGAAGCACTATGCTTGGATTAATGGACAATTGCTCAGAAAGAATAGGCTAGTGGTTGGAAATGATAAGTAGTTGAGAACTGAGTTACTAAAACACATCCATAAGGTGTTATTGGAGGTCACTCAGGCATACAACCAACCACTCAAAAGGTGGTATCCTTGTTTTATTGGAAAGGCTTAAGAAGGGAAGTGAAACAATTGATAAGGGAGTGTTTGGTTTGTCAGAAAAACAAGCCTGATTTGGCATCTTACCCTGGACTGTTGCAGCCATTACCAATTCCACAAGGGGTATGGAAGAGTATCTCAATGGATTTTATTGAAGCCTTACCAAAATATCAAGGCAAGGATACAATTTTGGTTGTTGTGGATAGATTGAGCAAGTATGCTCATTTCATTGCCCTGTCACACCCCTTCACTGCTGCACAATTGGCTCAAACATTCTTGGATACAGTTTATAGGCTACATGGGCTACCTGAAAACATAGTATCTGACAGAGACAAGATCTTTATGAGTAGGTTTTGGAAGGAGCTCTTCAAGCTGCTACAAGTTAAGCTCTTAATGTCCACTTCATACCATCCTCAGACTGATGGCCAACCTGAGGTTGTAAACAGATGCCTAGAAGGCTATTTGAGGTGTATGGTAAGGGAGCAACCTAAGGAGTGGTCTAAATGGCTGGCTATGGCAGAACTGTGGTATAACACAAACTACTATACCTCAATTAATACTACTCCCTTTGAGGTATTATATGGTCAACCACTACCAATACATGTGCCATACTTGGGAGGTGAAAGCAGGGCTGAGGCAGTGGACAGGTATTTAAGAGCAAGGGAAGAGGCTATTAACATACTCAAGTTCCATCTACAGAGGTCTCAAAACAGTTGAAACAACAAGCTGATAAGAGCAGAAGTGAAAGGAACTTTTAGCTTAATGATTGGGTTTGGCTTAAACTACAACCACACAGGCAAGTCACCATTAGACAAGGAAAACAAAATAAGTTCTCACCAAAGTACTATGGGCCTTTTAAGGTGTGTGAAAAGGTGGGGAAGGTGGCTTATAGACTGTTGTTACCTGAGCAGTCTCAGATACATGATGTCTTTCATGTATCTCAGCTCAAGAAGTGTAGAGGTGAAGTGCCAGACAACCAATATGTTGTCTTACCACATTGTGATGATGTTGGAATGTTTTTCATACCACCCATAGCTGTTTTAGACATGAAAATTGTCAAGAAGAACAATGCAGTGGCAGTCTATGGTCTCATCCAATGGGCTAATGGAGGTAAGGATGATGCCACATGGGAGCTATTGGAAGACTTGGTCAAACGTTTTCCAATGTTTGATATCAGTTCTTGAGGACAAGAACAGTTTAAGGGGGAAGGATTGACACTAGTAGGAGTGTTTGGGATAGTAGTGCTGGCACGTGAGGTGCATATGCACGGTTTTGAACCGGTCATGTGAGGTGCACGTGATCTCTCCCACCACTTACCTCACACTCCTGACTAACTTTGGCGCCTATTTCCCTTTATACAGCTATCTCTTGTATTCATTTGTTCTTTAGCTTTGAATGAATAAAACTCTCTATTCTCTTGATTGTGTTATTACTTACATTCCATTATAACTGCCATTTAACCATCAACCACTTTTCCCGCCAAAACTAATGATATCACTTCGAATCTCATTTCTTCCTTATTGAGTTCCAAGCTTATTGTTGCCTTCCACACAATTCTTCATTGAGTTCTTGAAGTGTTGTATATCAAGGTAGTACAGAGATGTATTTTGTAACCAAATTTCTTATAAGTTCATGATAAAGTAATTAGTTTGAGATTGCCTCTGTTATCTGTTAAAAAAATTAGTGAATAATATAAAAAGACTTGGGGTCATTTTATTATCTAATTATTATATACCAAAATACTTGCAAGTTGCAACTGTTACTCCGTTAGGCTTAGATGTCAACCGTTGACTTAAGCAGCTAGATCTATAAATCTTAGAATGCTAATGCATGACCAAATATAGTTAGTCACTTGCATCCTAATGACTTTTTAGTTTTCATTCACTAATAAGTACACTGGCTGAAGCAAAGGTAATATCAGCTAAATAGTCTAATCATTATTATGTGAAAAAGTTAGCTACATTTCTATGGGTATTAATGGTGTTAATTTGCAGATGACAAATCAAACAGTTGCGCAATCAGCATCTATCGGTGTGCAGAATCCTGTAAGCCAGCAGCAGCAGCAGCAACACGAAACGAAGGATACGGTTACGGCTGCTTCAAAGGCTAATACCAAACGATTAACACCGAATTTACCATGTCGAGATCTACTTAGAGGTAAACTTTGGTATCCATTTTACTCCTTTACTGCTATTTTATCCCACAATAGCTGATGTTTGTGTTCCCATTTTTATAAATATATTATCTCGTTATTGCGTTTTGAAATAACAAATAATCATTAATACCCCACATCTAGTTTCATATAGAAAAGTAGGTGATTCTAGCTGTTAATTATTTGATAGTTTGCATATATATATATACTTGTAGTATTTTAGTTTTAATTTTCTTAAAATCAGTCTCTGTAGCTGATTTTGTCTATACCGAAATAGCCATTTATTGAGCAATTATGTTTTTGGAGACTAGAAATTAAAGATCAAAATTTCCAACAAGAGAGATTCAGTTAAAAATAAGAAAAAACCAACTCCATAGAAAAAGTCAAAATTTTCCAAATAGCTATAATAAGTGTAGGTTGGCAGGGACACCTCAACCCTGTGTACCTACTAGGTACCCATCACCCCTACCCGGCAAAGGTGTGAAGCCTGTGAAATGCCTAACTATGGTACCAAGTGCATGTTGCGGGTCGAACCCGCGCCATTTTTAAGGCCATGCATTAGCCCAAGCTTTAACAGGCAGCCGGTGGCCATCTGCGCTAAGCAGATGTAATAGAAGTAGTCAGTAATTTTGTTTTGTAAAATTGTTGAATAACTTTGTTTAACTATTTTGATGAGATTCCCTTAATTTTAACATGTCTTGCGCGCCAAATTGAAGGGGGTTTGAACTAATCATATGCATTATAATTGTGGTTCATAGTGAAAAGAATATTAAGATGAATATATAAGAAGTAACTTTTTTTCCCATTCAAACTCATATAGGGCTTAGAAAAGACGAGCTGGGAAACCCGCGCGTTGCGGCGGGAATATGGTGCTAAGTCTTGTTTGAAAGTTAGTTATTAAGAAGTAAATTTAAAAAAGATCGATAAACCAAATGACTATTTTTTAAAATGGAGTAAATTTGAAAAGGATCGATAAGAAGCAATAATATTTGTAAGGTTGCAAATACAATAGATAAGAAGCAATAATATTTGTAAGACTGCAAACACAATAAGTTTTAAGTTAAGCATCTGAGATAGACTCTATTTATGATAACTCATGTATTTTTTTATTTTATACTCCAATAGATTAGCTTGTGTTAGATATTTACAAATTTGAAAAGTATAACACGAATGTAACATAAGATAAGAACTGGCATGTAAGCCCAACCCATTTGATACATATGGTCCAACAGCAAATGATTTATTTAAGCTAAGTCCATATATGTATAGCACTAATATAAACCTACACATTTACTCACTTGTGCAGTCAACACCCATAGTACAAAAACATCCGCCTCCCAAGCGTATCATGTCTGGAAGATCAAATCGCCATTTCTATCTTGAATCATCATAACATCATCGATCTGCAAAACACATTTAAATACTTTGTGTCAAACACATCCGAAGTTTATACTCATTTTTTATATATAGATTTAAACGATTGAAAATTAGTACTGATTTTGATCTGTTCTATGTTCATTAGTTGCTGCTTCTTGCTGCTTGTTCGTGTATTTAGAATATTGTTGCTGCTTGTTGCTTGAGAATAATTAATTACAATATTGTTGCTGTTTGTTGCTTGAGAATAATTAATTACAATATTGTTGCTGTTTGTTGCTTGAGAATAATTAATTACAATATTGTTGCTGCTTGTCTTAATTTTTTGAAGATGTTTAAATAGAAAGAATATTTTTTGTGTACCTGTCTGATGGCTCTTTAGGATTTTGTTCAATATTGTTGCTGCTTGTTGCTTGTATGTTCTTGATATTAGGTTGCGTCATCCTGTGTATGGTAAGTGAAAATAGGAAAGTTATGTAGTGCAAAAGTTAGTGGATATAAAAGTATGTATATAAGTAAAATATGTTATTAACCTGTATGCAAATCTGTGCTAAGAAATCTCTATAAACTATATTCTTTGTCATATCTGATGGTTGTTCACCATCAGATTTCAAAAGAATTTTTAACCCACTTGGTGATGTTGCACGGGATAATGCAACATATAATTTGCCATGGCCGAAAACCGGTTGTGGTAGATAGACACCAATTTTGCTCAGAGACTGCCCTTGACTTTTGTTGATAGTCATAGCATAACAAAGCTTGACTGGAAATTGTTTCCGTTTAAAAATGAAAGGGTAGTTTGGGTCTTTGTGGATTAAAGGCATTCTTGAAATATATACTTTCTCGCCAATTCTTGTGCCTGTAATGATTTCTGCCTCAATCAATTTTGACATAAGGTTTTTCACTATCATTCTTGTACCGTTGCAAAGGCCACCACACATATTAACATTCCTTAGCAGCATAATTGGGCTTCCAATTTTTAAGTGAAGAATGTTTGGTGGTAATCCTGGAAACTTAAAACTGTTTAAGTATTCTGGGGGATATAGCATCTCAGTTGCAGCACCGTCTCGTCCTACTGGGATCGCTTCATCTGTACTTATGTATGTAGTAGTTTCTCCTTCCACTTGTGATAATATTTTCTCATTTATCTCATCCGTTGTTTCATTCTTCGGGCACACAATTGCTTTTTGCTGCAACATTTCGGCTGTTGGTTGCTGTAATGTCTGCTTGTCATAGATGAAATCGATGAGTCTTTGGAGACCATTTTCGTCATCTGGTATTTGATATTCTGATGGGATTTTAATCCAGGCAGCTTCTGTTGGATTTTCTTCATCAGGTTCTCCAATCTGACCGTCACCTATATCAAGTAACCACGAAGAAAAATCACGTGCTTTTTCTTTTTCGTAGTTGTTAAGATTTGGTTGAAGAAGCCTCATGTTTTGTTTAAGCTTGAATACTCTAAAGTGTTTCCATAGATAAGATTTAGCGATTGATGATCTAATTATTTCTGATTTTGTCCCCTTCTTTTTTACTGGGAGTGTTTGCCTGAAGTCACCTCCTAACATTACCGCTTTTCCGCCAAATGGTTTATCAGGATTCGCTAAAATATCACGAAGTGTTCTATCCAGGGTTTCAAAGCATCGACGATCATTCATTGGTGCTTCGTCCCATATTATTAACTCCGTTTCATTCAGTAAAGCCGACATCATAGAGTTTTTTTTTTATAATGCACATCGACTGATCATCTAGCTCTAGCGGTATTTTGAATCTAGAATGCGCTGTACGACCTGATGGTAGGAGCAAAGAAGCTACTCCTGAAGATGCGACTGCTAATACAATTTTGCCTTCTGAACGTAGTGTATTGATAATTGTTTTCCACAGAAAAGTTTTTCCTGTTCCGCCATGTCCATAAATGAATACCAACTCTTGTTGCTTATTAGCACATGCATTCACTACAATATTGTATATGTGCTTTTGTTCTTCATTTAGTTTCGCAACTGATGTTTCAGCTTCTTTTTTTAATTCTTCACGATCATAATTTTTTTCCTCCATCAATAATCTGTTTTGTAATTTCTGGAGCAAATCATCTGGAGGCAATGAGAACCCAAATTCTTTGATTGATCTTGAAAACCTGGTCAATATGATCTCTATTTCATAGAGAATGAAGTTTTTTATTTCAGGATCATTTACATGTAGATTTTTAACGCCACTTGTCTGAGAAGCTTTTTGAGGAATATCGTCTGCCATAGAACGCCAGTGCTTTTCCCATAGTTGTAACGGGTTAGAAACTTCACAGTAGATCAGTATGTGAGAAAATAGCATACGTAATTCTGATGATGATGCTCTTGTCGACGCTTCTTCTAATGCTATGTCCCATTCTCTATCATCTTCAAGAAGTCCCATAGCTTCACATGCTGCTCGATATGTTGAGAAAACACAGCCGTTGACAGTGCGTACATCAATGAATGATTTACAACCTTTTTGGTGTGTAAGCAACATACGAAAATAGAATAATTCTCCAGCTGCTGGATGTACATACACCAATCTACCAATCGAATACCTTGTTTTAATTTTCCTTCGCTTCCAGGTTTTTGTGCCTTCATGCCACGCATATTCAGACGGAAAGTCTAAATATGTAAGATGGCGCCCATCTGCAAAGGATGCATTGTATGCAAACCATTGTGTAAGTGTCGTGAGTTTTCTTCCGTCGTCTGTGACAACGCGTTTCAAAGGTTCTTTTTCGCCAAAAGTTATCTGCTGCATATCTTTTAAATGAACTGCAAGTATCTGTACTGGCGGTTCTCTGTGATGGATAGGAAAATCGAGTATCCTCCAGTAGGATTCATGCGGACATAAAAAACGGCCATCAATGAAATTTTTTATTTCATCTATTTGTATTTTCGGAACAGATGTTGAAGGCCCAGGGTCACCGATTGGTTTAACGATTCGTGCAACAATCCGATCTGTTCCCTTTGAAATGTATTTAAATAAGTATTTTATAAGCATACTCCAGCCACAGTATTCTACATTAATGTGCGCATGAAACATCAGACAAAGCAGACGGTTGTATGGGACAACATAACTGTTGTCCAATTTTAATTCACCTTTCGGGACAAAAGCTGATGTTCTTCGCCTTCGGTAGTGTATGTGCCCGTCTTTATCAAAATAAGTATTATCGTTGTATTTCTTTGGAAAATTCTTTGTGCATACGCCTTCTTGCATACATGGTGCATTGGGTTTAGCATTTCCACACGGCCCATGCATCATCATATCAGCAACAACCTTGTATGCTTGAGGATCAGATATCTTGTCGGGCAATTCTGCTGAGATAAATTTATCCACTTCTTCTGGACCCTTTATTTTATCTTTTGCATCTATCCAAAGGAGTGTATGACAATGTGGCAGCCCTCGTTTTTGGAATTCAATTGTATAAAGCACTGTATCCAAAAAAAATAAATAAAACAAAAACTGTCAGTATTATATTTTAAAAAATATGGTCTCTAGTGCATTTTTTGGTAAGAATTTAATTAAAAGTTTTGGATACCTCCAGTACAGCGGCCAAAGATATGTCCTTCTTTCAAGACTTTTAAAAAATCATTAAGCTTTTCTTCGAAAACACGGCATACGACATCAGGTCTGTCGGCTTGCGTTAATTGTGGATACTTTTTCATGTGTCTTTTAATTTCTGGCCAATTAACATTACATGTAAATGTAATGAAGTACTGTGGATTCCCAAGGACTCTGCATATTGCAAGAGCATCAAGATAATGGCTGTACATGTATCTTGGGCCACCTGTAAAGCTTGAAGGAAGAATTATTTTTTGGCCTATCTGATTTCCGAAGTGATCTCCTTTTGAAATTGCGTCACAAATACCTGATAAGCATTCACTTCTAAGTTTGTTTTGATTTGCTCTAATAAAATCCAGCCGATCTTGTTCAATTGCACAATACACTGACACCAAGTACTGCTGAAAGAGACGACCTGCTTTAAAGAGGAGCCCGAACTGATTTAATCTTTCATGTAGCTGGTACTTGTAATACATGTTCATAGACAATTTGCTTCGGTTCTTGCGTGTAGCCACTTCTCTGAGTGTCATTCTGGTGTTAAAACCTGGCTGCCCATACACGAATAGAAGAGGATACTGCAATGACATATATGAGCTATGAAGTTTGTTGATTCGCTTCGGCCTTTCATCTTTGTACTCTATAATCACATCATAGTCTGTTCGGCTGTTTGTAGTGTCTTGTAAGATTATTGCTCCAAGAGTTTCAGAACATGGAAGCTGATACTCACGGCTGCCAATGACATTGTAAAGCTGAATCTTGAATTCAGTCACAGTGTCTTCATTGCATTTGTCTCGTGCAGTTCTGAATATCTGCACCAATTGATTGTGCTCATCCAGAATTTTGATTAAATTCTGGACTATATCAGCTTTTAGTCCACTGCGTTCTTTTCCACCAAATGGTTTCATCCTATTAGCAACTTCATTTTGTGTATCATAAATGTAAAGTTGCATAAACTTAGGTTCATCTTTATTGGTTGGACATATTGTTCCTATCCAATGGTATATTTCACCTGAAATTTTGAAGACATACGGGCCTCTGCCGTCATTAACTGACTCGTCTATTTCTGCACCGAACGACGTCATGCTAAACATTTGGTTATATGCTCGAATGTTGTCCAAAAAGTGCTTGTCTTGGAGTAGTTGTTTCATATACATTGGTGGCTCTAACTCTTGTGGAAGGTGGACTTTACCATCTGCGCAGCACTTGTTGTATTTCACCCTATTTAATTGTTCATGTTTTTTCGATCTTTCTGAATACCAAAATTTTGCATTGCAATGTTCGCATGCATAATCACAGTCCCCAATATCAATGTATAAGTGAGACATAGCTGCAATTCAGGAATTTAAAATATAAATTACACACATTGGTAAGCATTGGAAAAAAAAAAAAAAAAAAAAAGGAAAAAAAAAAAGAATTGAAGAAAATTTTAACATTGTTACTTTTCTTTGTTTACCTTGATTATGTAATGTAGTTGTGACATTGCACATTTGCTCATTGATTGAGTTGTTACGTATTTGACAGGAATCATCTATCGAATTTATAGTGCTAGATTCAAATGATCTTGTGTTATTGCTGCTATCAAAAAAACCTGTAAAAAATGGTTTGTTAATCTTAGTATTTAAATCACTAAAGTAGGATTTTACTGTTATTTCATTAGTTTAATTATATATTTGTTTATGTTTTTATTGATGATTGGTTACCTTTGTTGTTTGTTGTAGTTGCAGTATTGCACACATGGCTGTTGATTGAAGCATTTTGTAAATGGTCGTTGGGAAGAATGGCAGGTGAAGACGCTTCTGTAATCCCTTGACTCTGTTGACTGTCATCAGAAAATGTATAGGTATTTTCACACTTTGCAGTTCCAACAGTTGAATCACCTTGTTGAGTACCATAATGGTGTTTTTTCATTTGAATATCTGAAAAGGTTAATTAAATTTGTTAATAGTGGTCATAACAAATGTTTACATAAAAAATGGAATACATGAAAGTGTAAAAAATTGTCTTATTGACTATATATTTGTTTATCTTTTAATTCATGATTGGTTACCTTTATTGTGTGTTGTAGTTGAAGCATTGCAAGCATGGTTGTTGACTAAAGTATGTTGTACATCATGATCCTGAACAGTGGTAGATGAAGATGCTTCTCTAATACTTTGAATTTGTTGGCTGTCATTAGGAAATGCAGAGGTATTTTCACGCTTTGCAATTCCAATACTTGAATCACCTTCTTGAGTACCATAATGGCGCTTTTTGATTTGAGTATCTAAAAAGGTTTATTAAAATTGTAAGTGGTGATTATAACAAATGTTTACATAAAAAATGGAATGCATGAAAATGCAAAAAATCATTTAAATTACCTTTATGTGTTAAATTCAAATGTATGTTGTTGTTCTCTTCTATTGTGGTTAGTGCATTACCTGTATTTGTATCATGTATTAAAACATTTAGTGATAATATAATTTATATATATAACACTAATATGTTTAATAAAATTACCTTTAGATGCATTTTGATTATGAGGAGTCGTCTCATTTAATATTAAACTTTTACGTTTTTTCCTTCCACTTTCAAAATCATACTTGTAATCACTCGTTGGTAATACAGGATATTGATAAAATTGTCGGCATTCAGCAGCCCTTGGTGTCACTGTATCTGCATAAAATTCTAGTTTGTTCAGCAATGATATTATTCGAGTATTAAAATATTTTGTGATAATATAATTTACCTTTAGATGCATTTTGATTATGAGAAGTCGTCTCATTTAATGTTAAACTTTTACGTTTTTTCCTTTCACTTTTAGTTGTTTTTAATACATCTGCTACATCTGGTATATCTGTATAAAGTAACAATATAGTCAATGATAATTTAATTTATCTATATAATAATAAAGTGTTCAGTGAAATTACCTTTAAATTTCTTCTGATTAGGAACAATGCTGCCAGACAATGGAGAACCTTTTCGTTTTTTATTTTCATTTTTCAGATTACACTTGTAATCATCTGCTGTTGATATCGATGAAGGTCGCTGTTGTCCATTTCCTTCTAAAGCAGCATTTCTTTCATTTGAAGATATCACATGGAATGTGTTCAACCCAGAGGACTCATGTTTTTGGATATTTGAGCATATATTTGTATCTTTCGGTACTTCATTGTAAGGTATTTCTTTCTCATCGTTTTTTTCATTATTTTTATTTACAGTAGACAGCTCTTTTTCCAAGCCATCATCACTACTATTATAGTGCATATAATTGTTGGAAAAATCGTCTAAACCATTTCTGAATAACCTTCTAGGCATTATGACGGTTGTGTATATAACTTTATATGAAACAATATCAATCTATATGTAAGCATAGGTAAAAAATGCATATGTATAACAAAGTACATGTCCAAATTTTTTTTGGATTTAAGTATAATGCAAAAAGTTAGTAATCTTATACTAATGTTAATATTATAATAAAAGGGTACTTAGATACATTCAGGTATGCACAAACTGACCTTGTAAGAAGCTTTTTCTTATCTGCAGGGATATATTTGGAGAAGACAAAGGTGGATGAAATACAATGGCTACATAAAATGAAATATTCAGTTGAGAAAACAGCAGTAAACAAACATGTACATAACCAAGGTTGTTGTACATACCTATTTTGACGAAGACCAAGCTGGATTAGATACAATGGCTGCATAGAAACAACTATCCAGGTTATAAAACAGCAGTAAAAAAACGTATGTATAACCAAAGGTTGTTGTACATACCTATTCTTGGATGAGTGTAACAGAAGTTTCTGGAGTTTAAAGAGTTAGATTATGTACATTAGTACTTATTTAGATGATAGAATATTGTAAATATCATTTTTAGGTGACATGTGTAAGCATCAGGCAGAGTTTAAAGCACAAATATTTGTGCAGCACTGTTACTAATTATCATACCTTTGTTAACTGTTCTGTACAAACCATAGCAGCATATATCACTGTTTGAACCACTGTTACAAACAACCCATCAAAGCAGCAAAACCCACTGTTCCGAACAACATTTTTATGCAGTGGTTATTGTTTGAACCACTGTTCCGTACAACAATGTGATGCAGCCCAAATCCCCTCTTTTAGTATAGGGCTTATAATAGATTACCTCAAAATTGGTGTTCCTCTATATGAGGCATCGATAAAATGTGACTGGAAAGCTGCCAAAGCTGTTATCGATAAGTACCCTCAGATGGAGTTGGTAAGATATAGTATTACTGAAAATGGGGAAACCGCACTTCATGTTGCTGCCTCAGCAAAAGTTCCCAAAAAGGTAGAAGGGTTTGTGGAAAATCTGGTGAAATTAATGACAAAGGAAGACTTGGCACTTGAAAATGAAAGTTACAACACCGCCCTCTATTTAGCTGCTGCAGCAGGAAATGTCAAAGCCGTTAAAATTGTGGTGGAAAAGAACAGGGCCTTGCTGACAATCCCTGGTGCTGGAAGAACAATGATGCCGCTGTATGTGGCTGTTTTGTTCGGACATTATGAAGTGGCCAAGTACCTTTTTGATAACTCCCACGGATTGCGTGACGACGGCTGGACAGATAAAAATCGTGGTTGGCTTCTTGAGAAATGTGTCGAGAATGACATGTTCGGTAAGTATCTTACGATCTAGTTATTAAAACCACATATTCTATATATTTGCAGTGAGAGTTGTGCTTGTGCAGGTCGTTTTCTTGAATTAGGAAGGTAGCTACACATTTACTTTGGGGAAACTACTTGTAGTATTTAGGGGGTGTTTGTTTAAGCTTATATACGGATTATTAGCTTATATGTGTTCGGCTTATATAACATAAGCCACAAATTTGTGGCTTATTTTGACACTTATGGGCTTATATAACATTAATATAAGCCCATAAGTGTCAAAATAAGCCACAAAATTGTGGCTTATGTTATATAAGCCGAACAAATATAAGCTAATAAGCCGTATATAAGCTTAAACAAACACCCCCTTAACTTCATAATTTCACCTCAATCTAGTTATCCGGCGCTATAAACTCAATTTATTCTTCCATTTCTGTGCAAATTTCAGATGTCGCGTTAGAAATAGTGAAAAAATATCCAAAACTTGGTACTAGTGGGAGTGTACTCGGAATTTTAGCTCGAAAGCCAGAAGCATTTCCTGACACAGTACCTAGTATCACTGGGAGAACCATCAATTCGATTAAACGTCTTTACTCCTTGATGTCTATTACACATCAACCGTCTCAGAGTAAGCGTCCAGAAATTGGTACCGAGACTGTATCTCCAGAACATTTGGATGAAAAGGTTGAAACATCTCCTAAACCCAAATGGAATATCATTGGTCGAACCATCAAGTCGGGTAAACATCATCTCAACCTTTTTATGCTTGTCAATTAAGTAAAATTTTGTTTTTTAGATCCAAACATACTGATCTTTAAATTTTAAATTAGTATATACTAAAACTATTAGTTAAGTAGAACCTTTTAAAATGCAAAATTTATAGCTTTCACTAAAAATTTGTTAATCGAGTTGCTAAAATCCAACTTTATCCATCTTTAGTTTACATTAAAATATTTGGATCTTCAATTTGGCTTCTTTTCTGATTGTTTTCAGTTTTTGCATCCGTTGGTTCAAAGGTGGGGGCTTGTGAAAAGAAAAGTAAAGCATTGCCATTACTTAATATCATTTGGAATGAAATTGCGCAAAAGCCTAAGAGAGCAATCGATGACATACTCAGAGGGCCAACTGATATAAAGCAATATGACAAGCCAGATTCTGGAAGTCTAGATCAAGCTTTTCAACTTCAAAAACTAATTTCCGAACGTATTGTGAACATGCATGTCGATATCCAGAAAATAATTAATCAAGACACCAATCCAGCAACTTCTGGAAAGGAAGATCAAGCTCTGCGATTAGAAAAACTAATTTCTGAACATATTGCCAAAATGCATGTTGAAACCCAAAATGTAGTCAAAGTGCCAGCAGAAACAACTTCGAAACATCCCAATGTACCATCAACAGGAAGAGTAATAAGAACATACCCTGACCGAATATTGTTTGTTGCTGCAGAAATGGGTAATACAAAGTTTTTAGTTGAACTCATCCGTCAATATCCTGATCTCATTTGGAAGGTAAATGATGACAACTTAAGTATATTTCACATCGCTGTCAAACATCGTCATGAGGGTATCTACAACCTATTGTATGAGATAGGCTCTATGAAAGATCTGATAACTCCTCTCAAAGATCCAAATGGTAACACTATGTTACATTTGGTCGGGAAAAGTGCAAAGCAAAAGCGACTAGACGATGTGTCAGGAGTTGCTTTACAAATGCAACGAGAACTCTTATGGTTCCAGGTATATATATTCCTCCCTGACCCTTTGTTTGCTCATGATGAGTAGGCATACCACTCATTTACTTATGAATGGGTTGATGTGAGTTATGTTGTATCACAAATGATTCAATGAGTCCACAGTGTACTATCACAAATGATTTAACTAACTATTTTAGTTTGTTTGTGTTTTAGGAAGTCGAGGCTATGATCCCTCCTTCTTATAGGGAACGGAAGAACAAAGATGGTTTAACAGCGTACGAGTTATTCACCATGGAACACAAAGATCTGGTTACACTTGGTGAACGTTGGATGAAAGAAACAGCTAATCAGTGTATGGTTGTTGCGGCACTTATTGCAACCATAGTATTTGCTGCAGCTTTCACGCTTCCTGGTGGCTATGATCAAAACAATGGTCTCCCTTTCTTCCGTTCAAAAGCAATCTTAATGGTTTTTGTTGTGGCAGATGCCATTTCTTTTTTGTCGTCGTCAGCTTCCATCCTCATGTTCTTATCTATCCTCACGTCTCGGTATGCTGAGCGTGATTTCTTGGAATCGCTACCTAAAAAGTTGATGGGAGGTCTAGCAACTCTTTTCCTATCAATAACAACCATGACAATCACTTTTGGTGTCAGCTTTTTCATATTTTATGATAAGGGTCTGTTATGGACGCCAATCCTTATCGGAGTACTTGCTGTGATGCCGGTCCTCCTCTATATCAAGCTGCAAATTGGTCTGTTTATTGATGTAATTCGGTCGACATATGGTTCTAGGTACCTGTTTAAGCCCCAGAAACATGTTCTTTACTATGAAAACCCCAAGGTCTAACCATTGTCGCTCTCGATTTTGGCGGGTATCATATCATAATTCCAAGATATGCTTTGTAAAATGATTGTGTTCTATTACTTTAAGTGATTGTTTGTTTCTTATTGGACCCATAAAATTATGAATAATATATACTCGGCTGTTGAGAACAGTGTTAGATGGTAACAAGACGTATACTAAACATAATTACATTTGTAGGTGGCTGCAAATTGAAACAGCTTCATTTCAAGATTGCCTTGGTTGTATGCAGCAAGAACTAATATAACTATAATGAAAAAACATGGATGAACTAATTGACCCGGCCAAGCTTCGGGTTCACGGTTCAATCAGTTTAACCAGTGGCTCAACCGGGTTTTTTGCATAAAACTGGCTTCAATTCGGTCACCTAACCGGTTTACTGTTCAACCGGCCAAGTCAACCCGGATTTTAAAACATTAATGTGGAGACTTAAGAGTAGTATGTTGAATCTACAATTGTGGGACTAGCACTTCACTACTACTCAACTATAAAACCTCATTTTATAATTACCTACGACTCAGCTATTTAAGTTGTGGTGCTCATCTTATTTAGTTATTTTGCAAAATTTTCATTTTGATAAACTGTTATTGTAATGTGGTATCATAATAATTGAAGTTAGAGAGAATAAATTAGTTTGAGATATAAAAAAAAAAAAAAAAATCAAATTTTTAGATGACGAAAATAGGACTCGCCATAGAACTATATATAGAAGTAGTATTTATGTGTCATGTGAATGCTATTGATGTTTGCGCATACAACTTAAAACATAAATATAAATTCAAAGGGAATAGATCAAAATATTAGTATCGGTGAGAAGTATAAAAAAACTTGAAAAAATTAAAAATTCTTGAAAAATTGGATGTTGTTGCATAAAAAAATTGTAAAGAAACTTTTTTCTAATTTTGTATCTTTATACATTTTTTTAATACACAAAAAATGATATTTTTCATAAAATTTTCAACTTGTTATATTTTGATGTACAATAAATTTTGATACATATTCTATATAGAAGTTGGATGCAAAGCGAAATTTCGATGCACAAAAAAAGTGATTTACAAAATTTTAATGCACAAACGATTTTTTCATGATTTTTTTACATCAAAACTATACAGTGTTAGAAAAACTTCCTTTACAATTTTTTGATCTATCAATTTCCTCATTGTTGAAGTAAAACCCCGCAAGAAGGTCCCACTTCTATGTATCGTCTTCCGGAGTGACTCCTTCGGACTATGCTCCCTCCTACACACAAGAGGAACACGCATTAGACTCGCCCTGGGTTTTATCCCAAGACCAACCTCCAACGTGAGAGTAAGTATCGGGTGATTATGTTGTGAACAGTGATATGAGAGTAACAGTAATCAGTGTCAAAAATCATGCATATTACAAATGAGGTGCGCGTATTTATACTACCCACACCTACTGTACCTGTTTACCTCGGAAATCGTAAGTTGACCTTTGTCTGACCTAGCAGGTAGGTGTCAGACCACGTGGTGAACACAATCCCGTGAAATCCGGGAAAGTGACAGTTGATGGGACTGTTCCATGTGTAAGGCGGCGGTTCTGTCAGAAATATGTCCGGAGACCCGAGATAGTTCGAACGAGATGCGACGTCCGGACATGAAAGCATGGTCCGGACGAAGTCTGACGTCCGGACACATACACCAACATGTCCCCCCAGTATTGTAGTATCGGTTGAAGACCGATGGTGCAATACTTAAATAACACTTTTACGGCTTTTCGGCATACGTCGTTCGGGCTAGTGTCGCACTTGTTTCATCGGGTCACGAGTGTCGGTTCGGGTAAGAGTGTTAGAGGCTGTTTGAACATTCGTGGGCTGGTTGGGGTCCAAGCCCATGGGCCGAATATAATAATATTTTTACTGTATGCCAGACAGCTGTGTGCGACGTGTACCTTGCATCCTAGAGATCTGACGTCCCAGAGTTTGCCACGTCAACCAATGGCAGACTGATGCGACATTTCGCTTCCCTCTAGGTCTCCTATATATATATATATCGCTTTACCTTTCCTCATTTTTTCACCTTTTACTGTGTGTATTTTTCTTAACTTCGGAGGCTTATACTTTTTACTATCGGAAGAATTTGTGAGGTGCGTTTCATTCTTTGTACTGAGCTTTGTTATATATTCCTCGGCATCCTTTTAGCCCTAGCCGTTAGGATGAGCACATCCGAGAACCGTCCGTTAGCTAGTAGGTCTGGGCCTTCTTCCGATATGATAGTGCCTAAATTCGATATGCACATACATATTCAAAGATGACCCAGGGAGACTTAGATAAGGTGGTAAAAGAGTTTGGGATCCCAGCGGATTTACGACCTACACTCCCACCGGACGATATGACTATGAACAATTTACCGGACGATAAGATAGGTATTTACGTTCAGCAGATAATAACCTGGGGTGTAAGGATTCCTTTTTCGGCCTTCCTGTTAGCGGTAATACAGTATTTCCGGGTACACATTTCTCAGATCGTGCTGATAGGTTTAAATAGAGTAACTATGTGTTGAGATTCGGTGCTATAGTTTGGATGTGCAACCGACCGTCCCACTATTCCGAGTATTTTATAGACTCTGTAAACAAGGTCACTGGTTTTCATTTGAGAATCGAACAGGACGAAGGGCTAGGAAATGTTTTGCGGAGGTGCTTAGTGGGTTGAAGCATTGGAAAGACCATTTTTTTCTGATAGATCGGAGAGCAATTCCGAACGCCATGCCTTGGAGGCATAGAGATTCCAAAATCACAGATGGGTTTCCGGAGACTCACTCCGATAGGGATGCTAAACGGGTCGCTGCAAAGGTGATTCCTCTTAGGAAACCCTCCGGCGCCCTTTTATGGATGACGGGTCTCTCTAGAGTTTCTGAGTATCCCGAGTATGAGCTTGTTGTGAGGGATGCCGAGGGAAAGGGTAATACCATATTATTTTGTCCTAACCGTATATAACCTGTTGCCTTGTATTTGATCTTCACCTTCCCCTCTTTTTGTAGCGCTTACGATGGTTGAATACTTGGAGCTCCCTATTGGATTGTGACAGAAGTTAGCAAGGGTGGACCATTACCGGAAGGGAGCGAGAGGATTGATAGGACAACTGCGCCGCTGGTACAAGGGAGTTCAATCCCTGAAAAGACTTCACTGCAAAAGGTCGTAGAAAGGCCGGACTCGAGTGTGTTGGCCGTTAGGGAGGAAAAAGAGAGGAAAAAGCAGATGATGGAGCAGGTTGGTACGAAGAGGAATGCTGAGGGATCTTCTGTTGTTCAGAAAAGGAGCAAAAAACCGAGAAAACAGCCCGAGGGCAATGTGGAGGGGGAGGCCTCGTCCGATGAAGTCTCGGAGAGGACTCCTCCTCAGCAATTTTTTGTGCAAGGGGTGGTTCACGTTGAGGAAAGGCCGGGTAGTGGAGAGGAGGACCCGAATCCGGAAGGCGAGAATGCCGAGACCGGGCATAATAATGCGAAACTCTCTGAAAGGCAACCAACCGAGGAGAGTCAGCCACAGAATCAGCAGCCTCCGGATCATGGTAAGAAATGCTCTTCTTGTGGATTGTTCGTTCTTTCCTTTTTCTCATCCCTTATTTTTACAAATCTGTCCAATCATCCGGAGAATTCGCTACGTTCTGTCCATCCCTCTCCCGAATCCGAAGGGCACTACTCTGCATGGGGAGGTACATGAATCCTTCTTTATGGTTTCTTTCTTAGCTTTTGCCTTATGCTCATTTGCGGTTGATTTTATTGCAGATGGAGGTTCTTCCGGAAGAGAGCCTTTTGTTCTGGAGTGGTCTTTGACCAAGGATGTCCGGTTGAACTCCTATAGGGCGTGTCAAGAGATGTTAAAACATCTCGCGACTCCCGCCGAGCAGGCTTTTCTGGAGGAGATGACAACCAGCCGGCTGATTCGGTCGTCCTACCTGCAATCCGCCAACGGGATTGCAACGCAGGCGGAGGTGTTGCGTCGGTTTACTCAGCTTATCACCCAGCACAGGGAGTTGGAGCACGCTCAGAAGGCTGCCGGACAAGGGCATTGTGCTATGACTGGGAAGTACGATCGTCTAGTGGGGGAATTTAAAGCTTTGGAGTAGCAACTGGCGAACGAGCGAGAAGCCACTCGGGTCCGGGAAGAAGGGTTGTCCGACCAGTTGGCAGATATGCAGAAAGATAGAGATGATTGGAGAGTGACGGCTGGTAATCAGGTGGAGAGGATCAGGGAGCTGGAGAGGGAACTCAGGGAGACAACTCAGGCTGTTAAGCAGTTGGAAGGAGGGAAAGCAGAGCTGGCGGAAGAGGTCAGTCAATCAGAAATCATCCGCTACAATACTGTGAAAGAGTTGATTCCGGCCGCGTGCCGAAGGTTATTTGAGAGTCATGAATATAAGAAGAGTATGGGGAGGGTTTATGGTTTGTCTTATTCCGCTGGATTTTTAGACGGTCTTAAGTATGAGCGGAAAAAAGATGATGTTGAGAAGTTTTTGCCCAGATTTCGGAAACTCAATATGGAGGCTCCGAACATATGGCAGGCGGAGTACAACAAATTGTTCGAGGCCCAATATCCATACATTCAGAGGCTTGCTGATTCCGCCCGTCTCCCATTGGGTGATCTCATGAATCTTTTCCCGGACCTTCCTCCCCAAACTTCGAAGACCACGGCAGCTCTCCATTCCCAGCAGACCGGAACTTCTTCCGGTCGTAAAGGGGATCCTTGATCAAGCTCTTTGATTTCTTTTCGGGTTTTTTGTGGGATGAATGTAATAGGAACAATGATTGTAACTAAGTATTTGTATATGGCTATCTGTGGCCGATGCTGCCACTTTTTGTATCCTCAGAGGGATGAATAGAACAATAACTTGTTTATATTTGTAGCAAAAATGTTAACTTGTTTGTGCCTTCCGTTTGCTTAACTCGCAATCCATTTAATCCGTTCATGATTTGTTTAATTCAAAGTCGGAGAGTTTTCACGATCCGTTTAATTCGAGGTCGGAAAGTTTTCACGATCCGCTCACGAGGGAGGGAGTGTTTTCCTCAATCCATTTAGTTCCAAGACGGAGAGTTTTCACGATCTGCTCACGAGGGAGAGAGTGTTTTCCTCAATCCATTCAATTCAAAGTTGGAGAGTTTTCACGATCCGCTCACGAGGGAGGGAGTGTTTTCCTCAATCCGTTTAATCCAAGGTCGGAGAGTTTTCACGATCCGCTCACGAGGGAGGGAGTGTTTTTCTTAATCCGTTCAATTCAAAGTCGGAGAGTTTTCACGATCCGCTCACGAGGGAGGGAGTGTTTTCCTCAATCCGTTTAATCCAAGGTCGGAGAGTTTTCATGTAACATCCCGAAAATCGTGTCCAGCGGGAGCAATCTTGTCACTGGGGTGCTACTCAATTGGTATCACAACATAAGGTACAAAGAACGGTTTTACCTTAACTGTTTAGAAGAAAGTTTCATTATCAAAACGTTAAGTTTACATCATCTGAAAATAGTGCGGAAGTAAGGCCCAAAACGATTAAAGCGGTCCCAAATATAAATATCAGAGTCGCCTATGACCATGCCGTTTGCCAAGCGCCTCCAGAGATAAGCTATAACCTTAAACCTGAAAATACATGCTAAAAGGGTCAGCTTACGCTGGTGAGTTCATAGGTTTTAGTTTAAAATGTAAAGCATTCAGATAACGATTTCCTAGCAAAGGCATTGTAAATCCACTCAGTCCCAAGTCCCGCCCATACAAGACTTGCAACCTGTGTGTTTACAACCCACTGCCAAATAAGATTTGGTTTAGGTAAACAAAGTAGTAGGTGGACCAAGATAAGGGATTTGCTACACTGGACTAAGTTAGATATAATCACGAAATCCACATCATGAGCCGCCCTCAAGGAGGGTCTCATATCATAACCAATCATGAGCCGCCCTCAAGGAGGGTCTCATATCATAACCAATCATTCCAATGTCAATCATTCCAATATCAATCATTCCAATATCATAACGAGATCTCAAGTAGGGCCCTATGCGACTCTAGCCAGGTGACCTGGTTATAGCAAGGGGTTGCTACCCTGGTATAGGCCGTAAGCAGATATCTATTCTTAGCTAGGCATCATGGTTATAGCAAGGGATTGCTACTCTAGACTAAGTCAACATCTACCGCAAGTAAAATCCTTAGCCAGTCAACAAGTTATAGCAATTCCAAAACGACGGTTAGGTCCATTCAAAATAGTTTAAATGTTCTCACTCATGAATACCAGATAAATCACGTAATGTCATCAAATAACCAGATATAATGTATCAGCCAAATAGTCAAAATAGAGCAAGTAGTTCACGTATTCCAAATAAACAGTCATGAGTTTAGTTAAAAACGAGCATGTATTCTCCCCCGAAAATAGTTAGAAAACCGGTAAAAGTAGGGGCCATGAACTCACCTTAGCCACAGAAATGCAAGATCACAACTGACACGACTGGCATCTAGAGTATATCACAACGGTCTCAAAACATACGGCACGACGGTACACGGAGGTACAAGCACGGCGGTACACAACGGTCGAGGATCGGCACAACCTAATACGTATACGATTATCTCAAAATACGTCTCGCAAAAGTAATAAAGTCTATAAAAGACAAAGTGTCGTAGTTTTCGTGGATTACTCAGTTTTCAAAACTTATCAAAAGCTTATTTTCAACGTTTCGTGTGGTGTGGTAAGAAGACATGGACTCGACAGACAACTCACGCCAAAGAGAATAGACATCAACAAACTCGAGAGAATACTGACGAGAACTCAAACCAAGGAAGACAAACTCAGAAGCTAAAGACAAACAAACACCTCAAATCAAATAACTCAGTTTGTACGTTTCGACATTTACCCCGTTATCCCCAAATAATTTGTATAAAACATAAACGTTTTATAATAAAAATAAGTTTAACTAATAAAATTAGTTTTTCTCGAGTCGTCGAGACTTGGATTAACCAAAACTGAAATTACAATATTTAACAAGTTTTATGTTTCGTTATCGTTCGCGTAAATATTAGCTTTGGTTTTATTGAAGATTTTGTGTCCGGTCCGAGTTCAATATATTAAATTCTATTCGAGTTTAATATATTACACCGTCTCAAGTCTCAAAATGTTCAATAAGTCCAATATCTAATGTTGTACATCCGATAACGATCCATGATTGTCCAATGTCTAAATATAATAATCAAATCCATATCCAAATCAAATTCACAATCCAAGTATTATCCGGAACGTACTAACCGTCAAAGCCAATAAAGAACTCGTTAGTTTATTATATTTTTATGCCACGAGTCTATCACTAACACACTCTTAATAATCTAAACACACACTCATTTTTGGAATGGACAAAAATAATCAACCAACAACAATTAAAACCAAACGAGCTCACTCTTAAGTGGGCTATTGAGCCCAAACAACTTTTAATCACAACTCCAGTCCATCATAAATTCGGATTGCAACCCAACCAGAAAAACTAAAACGTACCCTTGCGGGTTCACCGTTAGACCGAGACAACAAGAGTAATGCACCCTCTTGGGTGTACTAGTTAACCGAGGACAAGCAAACTAACGCACCCTACGCGGGTCGTTGTACCAAGTGTCGAACCCAAACATAACTCAAAATAGATAACCACGACGAGATACAAATAAATAAGATCACGTTTAACGTTACCATGCCGAGACCAAGAGGTCTCGGCTCGAACCTGCTAACAGCAGCAACCACATGGACCAATACTACATTAACAGTGACAATAACGACATCAATAATAACCAAACGGTGTCTCAATTCAAACGTAAATCCAAAATAACACCACCAAAGGGTTCGGGTTAACCCGACCCGTATCCAAACCGTATCAAACAAACACGCTTAGTTTTCTTACCACACAACTTTTATATCAAAACAAGTTTAATCCCGTTTTTAATCCACGAAAAATAGTGACGAAAATGAGTATAATAAGTTTATCCAAAAACAATAAATAAGAAGTGTTTTCTCGATTTTACCATGTCGAGAAACGAGAGAGAGGAGAGGAAAGATGGCGGATGGTGGCGCGTAGTGACTGAAAACTCGAACAAAAACCTTCGATCTATACACGTTACAGCTACAAACATGGTGTCGCCGGAAAACTCGCCGGAAAAATCATAAGTTACCGAGAGAGGAAGAAATAGGTGAGGGTGGGTTGGAGGCGCGTGAGCCATATAGAAATGATGAGGAAAGTGTGAGGATTAAGGTGGTGGTGGCGGTGTGGTAGTGTGAGCGGTGGCCGGAGGCGACCGGAGATGGCCGGAAAAATTGAGAGAGAGGGAGAGCGGCTGATTTTTAGTGGAAGAGTTATCAAAACCCTAGAATGAGAAAAAGTGTATTATAAGTTGGTTTATATAATACTAGATTTAGGTTAGATAAAGTCTAGGGACCAATGCTGTAAATAACAAAGTTTAGGGTTGAAGGAATAAAATTTACTGCAGGGACCATAGTTGTAGTTTTTGCTAACTATCACGAAATGAGACTCGGGGCTCGTTTAAGATAGCAAACGATCGATTCAAAACACGAGAATTTCACCATTGCACTCAGAATAATTTTTCCAATGAAAACGGCTATTCATACGCCTCGTTTCTCATAAATAATAAAATAATCAAATCAACTCGTCGGTTGTGCTAGTACGCGTTGTGTACAAATTTCACGTTTCGCGAGATAAATTTCACGTTTTCAAACCAAATAAGTTCAGAAATGATCCGTTTATGAGGAACGGAGAAAGTCTCGAATAAAAAATATATTCGGAAAAGTACGGGTGGTTACAATCTCACCTCCTTAACAGAATCGCGACCTCGCGATTCAATTCAAGTTACTCTTTACGGTTGAAAAGAAATGAGTAAATACACACGAGGATTCGTCGTCACGTTCTCACGTGAATTCAGGACTTTTTCACGAGCTTCGACGAGCTTTGTCGACAGGGATGCGACTTTACTAAAGTCGTTCGATTTCACGGTTCATGATTTCGATAGGTTTCTCAACAAGGTTTAAACATTCATCAAATCTAGATCTCTCCCGGAGGAGTAGTGGTTGTCTCATCGGCAAGTCATTTCTTCACAATGCGCATAAAAACGTTGCGAACACTGCTGAGTCCTGACGGTAGCTCGAGCCTGTGTGCTACCGGTTCAACTCTAGCAAGGGTTTCAAAAGAATCAGTACGACGAGATTAAGCTTTCGATTAAGCTTTCCACGTTTACTAAACGTATCACACCTTCTAAGGGTGAATCTTTAAGCATAATCTAGGTTTTAACTGGGAATTCAAGAGATTTACGTCATTTGTCAGCATAACTGTTCTGATGATTCGTGAGCGGCACGCAATTCGGTTCTGATCTGAACGGTCTTCTCGGTAGTCTCATGAACAAGTTCGGGGTCAGTAAGTTGGGCATCCCCAACTTCTACCCATCAAGTCGGCGGTCGGCACTTGCGGCCATAAAGTGCCTCGAACGGTGCCGTTGAAATACTGGAGTCGTAAGTATCGTTATAAGAGAATTTGGCCAACAGGAGGTGTCGATACCAACTATTGCCAAATTACGCAGGAACACAACATGTCCTCTAACACTTGAATGATTTTTCCACTTTGGCCATCAGTCTGGAGATGATACACAGTATTCATCTCCAAATCTGTTCTCATGGCTCTTTGGAGTGATTTCCGGGAATTTGATGTGAAACAACTATCCCGATCAGAGAATGGTAAGAGTCGACACTCTATACCGGGTAATGATTTCATATGAGTATGGACGAGCAAGTTTGCCCATACTGTCGTTTCATCGATTAGAGAAGGTGAGTAGATTAGGTAGGATTATCAACAATTACTCTGGTAGCGGCGCGAGATTTATTTCCGAGGTTGCGTTTATGATATGATTGATTATCCGGTAAGGAGATAGCAAGGATCAATTGTGTTAATACAAATAGCGTCCCAAAAACGTTATTTATATTCTTTGATCTTTCATTAGTTTTGTTAATGACAAATATAAGGAATATCTTTTAGCAAATAATAAATACTAGCTTAGTTTCTTGAGTACACACTTTACACTTCACATATTAACTATAAACTACATGTTTAGTAACTTGTTTCCTTAAAAGGAAACTTTAATTCATAAACCATTCCATGACATCATTGTATGCATCACATACAATATCTTTGATATATCTTGGTTAGATATGCAAGCAACATAGTTGACATTTGAAGATCTTGGAAGATATGGTAAGATACAACTAAGATATGGTAAGAGACAACTATTACATAGCTGTCACATCCCACGGATCCAAGTCTTATAAAGGACGGATCCCTTTTGAGGGATCCGCCGGATCCGTGAGCTGAAGATCAGCTTGCCTATAAATAGGAAGCTGGTCATTTGGCTCTATCATCACTCATATAGCTTAAACACATATATTCATTCAGTACATATCTTACTAACATCATTCATAGTTGCTTTTCACTTTGATCATCCATTTTGTAGAAAGGAGATCAAGCATTCAAGGATCTACAGAACCGTAATCCTTTAGTTGCATTACTGTGTGATCTTGTAGTTTGTTTCACACATCATATCTATCATTTGTAATCAGTGAGTGTGGTTAGTACTTTAGTCCTTAAAGTACAAAGAGTGTAGGGAGTGGTTGTACCCTTGTAAAGAACTCGACATCTAGCTTAGTGTCGGTAAAGTAATTAGGCGACGTCAGGTTGGTTCTACCTTGTGAAAGAACCCGGTGTTTAGCTTAGTACCGGAAAAGGAAGTAAGCGACGTGTAAAGGTTTTCTCCGCCTAGGAAAGGAGTTTGTTTCTTAGTGAAAGATAAACTCTCGAGTAGGAAACTCGGGGAGTGGAGTAGGGCAAGGAATAGAGTTCTTGTAGCCGAACCACTATAAACAACTGTGTCGTGTGGTTTGATCTTTCCTTTCTTTATCTTTTGTTTACATTGTGTGATTATTTATTTGTGATTGTTTCCTTTGAATTAACATATAGTAACAAAGCAAATAAAACTTTAAAAACGGTAAAAAACTATTCAACCCCCCTTCTAGTTTTCCACAATTGGCATCAAGAGCTACGTTACTTAAGATCTTTAAAATATATTGTATTTTAAAACTTAAAACGATCCATGGATTTTGAAAACTTTAAAGAAGGGCAATCTATGCAGAGACCACCTCTATTTGAACCAAATTGTTTTATTTATTGGAAAAATCGCTTTGAGACTTATGTAAAGTCAAAGGATATAGATCTATGGTATATTATAGTTGATGGTGATTACAAGCCTATTAGTAATAATATTTCGGGTGGTCGGGATGAAGGAGCTTCTCTTACTCGTCACAGTGATGAGCAAAAGAAACTAATTGCCAAAAATAACGAAGCCAAAATGATGCTTTATAATGCCTTACCTAAGAAAGAATATGAAAGAGTTTTTATGTGTAAAACGGCTAAGGATATTTGGCAATCTCTTATTATCACACATCAAGGAAACTCACAAGTAAAAGATAACAAAATTGATCTTCTTGTCCAACAATACGAACAATTTGTTATCTCTGAAGATGAGACCATTGATAGTGTGTTTGCTAAGTTCAATACTATAATTACATCACTTAAAGCACTTGATGAATCTTTTTCTAGCAAGAATTTTGTCAGGAAATTTCTAAGAGCACTCCATCCAAAATGGAGAGCAAAGGTGACAGCTATTGAAGAATCTAAGGATCTCTCAAGCATGACACTGGATGAGCTCATAGGAAACCTAAAAGTTCACGAAATGATTATGGAAAAAGACTCGGAAATTGTCAAAGGCAAAAAGGAGAAGATTAAGTCTATTGCCTTGAAAGCCAAAGTTGAGTCAAGTGATGATGAGTCTTGTTCAAACAGTGATGATGAAGAATATGCCATGGCCGTGAGGGATTTCAAGAAATTCTTCAGGAGACGAGGAAAGTTTGTAAAACCACCTCGTGATGAAAAGAAATCCTCTCGGAAAGATCGTGATGATAAGAAAGGTAAGGATGATAGGAAATGCTATAGGTGTGGTGACTCCAGTCACTTATTAGGAGAATGTCCAAAGCCTCCAAAGACCAAGTCTCAAAGAGCCTTCGTTAGTGGAGCTTGGAGCGATAGTGAAGGAGATGATGATGATGAGCCTAAGAACAACGAAATTGCACTTATGGCTAATGACACAGAAGAGGTACATTCTGATTCATACTCCTTTATAGATGATGAAACCTTAGAAATAGAATATAACAAACTGTGTGATGTCACTTTAAAAATCATAAACAAAAACAAGTTTTTGAAAACAAAGACAACACTTTTAGAAAATGAAATATATCGGCTTAAAGAAAAAGCAATACGAATTGAAAAAGGTAAGGTTAGTAAAGAAACATGTGTGTCTTGTCAAGAACTAAAACTTGAACTAGAAACCTTAAGAACCACACAGGAAGATTTAATCAAACAAAATTCAAAGTTTAAAAGGTTTGATAAAAACATAAGTTGTGCAGATGAAATAATGAAAATGCAAAAGCTACCTCATGATAAAACAGGACTAGGCTTTATGAAATTAGGAACCTTAAGTGAATATAAAGAACAGACTAGGGGTGTTCATGGGTCGGGTAATATCCGCAGTAACCGAAAACCGAAACCGAACCGAACCGAAAATAACCGAACCGAATTCTTAACCGAACCGAATTGGTCAAAACCGAACCGAACCGAACATTTTATTCGGTTTATGGTTCGGTTATGGGTTTAGGATATTGACCCGAGAACCGAACCGAAAACCGAATTATAATTAATATTTAATATTTTTTATATATTAATTAAAAAAATATAACTTGACTAACCCTAGGTCCTATGATGTTAGGGTATTTTGTGTTCAATAGATGTTAAAACTTGTCTAGGTATGTCGTTTTGCATATATTTTGGCATACCGTAATGGGGACATGTGCTATGATTAGTTATTTTTTAGGAAAATTTCGGTTTTCGGTTTTGACCCATAACCGAACCGAACTTCGGTTCGGTTCTCGGTTCGGTTCGGTCACAAATATTTTCGGTTCGGTTCGGTTTTCGGTTATGACCCAAAAAAAATTTTTAACCGAACAACCCGAACCGAATAAACCGAATACCCGAGAACCGAACCGATGAACACCCCTAGGTGATTATAAGGAACAGACTGTGAATAAAACTGATTCAACCAAGTTGGACACCCACGGATCCGACGGATCCAAAAATTTGGATCCGCCAGGTATATCCAAGGGATCCGCGGGTACAGAAGTTGAACAGAAGGTTCACAAAGTCGACCGTTCCGAGTTTGTTAAAGTTACTAAGAAACCTAATAGTATCATAACCAATAATAAACACAAACCAGCAGTATCTTTAGGAAGAGGTCAAGCTAGAAATGAATATAGAGTTAAAACGGATCAACAAAGACCTCAGATGAGTTTTCCCAAACACCCCTTTCCAAAGAGTATAGTTAATTCACAACATACTTATCAAAATAATTGGAACCAAAATATGTCTAGAAACTTTCATGGTCCTAATTATATGCCGTGGAACAATTGTCCACCTTTTCAATACATAAACCATGATAATGTCATGTTTAACCCAAACGGACCCATGAGATATTGGGGACCAAATGCTTGAGTCTTTTATGAACTTAGGTATGCTTGAAAGTTGATCTTGAACCTGATGAGTGGATCAAAGATAGTGGGTGCTCAAGACACATGACGGGAAACAAAAATCTTTTCTCAACCTACCAAGTGTATGACGGAGGTAATGTCACATTCGGTAGCAAGCTTAAAAGTAAAATCATCGGAAAAGGTACAATCTCTCATGACTCTCTATCTATTGATGATGTTGCTCATGTAGATAATTTAGGATTTAATCTACTTAGTATAAGTCAATTATGCCGCAAAAAGTATAACGTCCTTTTCAGTGAAAATGGAAGTAAAATACTTAAAGATGGCATAACCGTAGGAAAAGGTGTTTTAAAGAATAATGTCTATGTTATGAAATTAGATAAAACACCTAAAGATAAGTTATGTCTTACCTCCTTGGACGAAAACTCAACTCTATGGCATCGACGCTTAGGTCATGCTAATATGAGGCTTATTCAATCCTTGTCTTCCAAAGAACTCGTTAGGAACCTACCCAAGTTGAAATATGACCAACACTTTTGTGATGCTTGCAAAATTGGGAAACAAGTACATAATAGCCATAAGGCTAAAAACATGGTATCTACATCTAGATGCCTAGAATTATTACATATGGATTTGTTTGGCCCGTCGGCTATACAAAGTTATGGAGGAAATTTTTACACTTTAGTCATAGTAGATGATTACTCTAGATATACATGGACAAAGTTTTTGAAAACTAAAAATGAGGCATTTGATAAATTTGAAATTCTAAGCAAGAAAATTCAAAATCAAATAGGAAGTAATATAGTATCTATTAGAACTGACCATGGTCGAGAATTTGACAATGAAATTCAATTTGGAAATTTTTGTGATAATAATGGAATAACTCATAATTTCTCGGCTCCTCGTACACCTCAATCTAATGGTGTAGTAGAACGTAAAAATAGAACAATTCAAGAAATGAGTAGAACTATGTTAAATGAACAAAACATACCACAAAAGTTTTGGTGTCACGCTGTAGATACTTCTACATATATCCTAAATAGAGTTTTAATTAGACAATTTTTAAATAAAACTCCTTATGAAATTTATCGAGGCAAAAAGCCTATATTAGGATATTTTAGAATTTTTGGAAGCAAGTGCTTCATTTTAAACACAAAGGACTATCTCACTAAGTTCGACCCAAAGTCGTATGAAGGTGTATTCCTTGGGTACTCGCAAAACAGTAAAGCATACATTGTATTAAACAAGGAAACATCAAGAGTCGAGGAATCGTTGAACGTAACATTCAACGAAAGTCCGCCTCCCTCTAAGACATCACCTTTGGTAGATGATGACTTAGTTGAAAGTCAAATGGTTAATGATATAGAAAACATTGAAAACGACAATGAACCCATAAAAGGAGAAATTATTAATATTAAAGAAACTAAAAGTCATCCATTAGAAAAGTCATAGGAAAACTTAATGAAAGAACATTAAGATCCAAAGCTCAAAATGAAAGCAATTATTTTTGTTTTATTTCAACGGTTGAACCCAAAAACATAGACGAGGCAATAAAAGATGAATCTTGGGTAATTGCTATGCAAGAAGAACTAAATCAATTTATTAGAAATGATGTTTGGACATTGGTCCCTCCACCTAAAAACCAAACCATAATCGGCACTAAATGGGTCTTTAGAAATAAAATGGATGAAAATGGTATTGTATCTAGAAATAAAGCTAGGCTAGTAGCTCAAGGCTACAATCAACAAGAAGGTATAGATTACGATGAAACTTTTGCACCCGTAGCTAGACTTGAGTCTATTAGGATATTACTTGCATATGCATGTGCACATGATTTTAAGTTATTTCAAATGGATGTCAAAAGTGCTTTCTTAAATGGGTTTATAAATGAAGAAGTATATGTTGCACAACCTTCCGGCTTTGCCGACTTTGAAAAACCAAATTATGTTTTCAAACTTAAGAAAGCTTTATACGGACTTAAGCAAGCACCAAAAGCTTGGTATGATCGACTTAAGACTTTCCTAGTTGACCATAAGTATACCATGGGCCTAGTAGATAATACTCTCTTCACCAAGAAAAAGGGATCACATATTATCATAGTCCAGATATATGTGGATGACATTATATTCGGTTCAACTTGTCAAGAGTTATGCGACGATTTCTCAAAAATCATGCATGACGAGTTTGAAATGAGTATGATGGGGGAACTAAACTTTTTCTTAGGTCTCCAAATTAAACAATTAGAAGATGGGATATTCTTCAACCAATCAAAGTATATCAAAGATATGCTTAAGAAGTTTGGTCTTGAAGACTCAAAACCTATGAGAACACCCATGTCCTCCGAAACCAAACTCACTAAGGATGAAGAAAATGAATCCGTAGATAGCACTAAATATAGAGGAATGATTGGTAGTTTACTCTATCTTACGGCTAGTAGGCCTGACATTATGTTTAGTGTTTGTCTATGTGCACGTTTTCAAGAAGATCCAAAAACGTCCCATCTTGAAGCCGTTAAAAGAATATTTAAGTACATCAAAGGTACTACACACTTAGGATTATGGTATCCCAAAGGAACGGGTGTAGAAACCATAGTGTATACCGACTCAGATCATGCAGGTGACTATGTTGATAGGAAAAGTACTAGTGGTATTTGTACTTTTGTAGGATATTGTCTCACATCATGGTTCGCTAAGAAACAAACTGCCCTCGCAATCTCAACAACAGAAGCAGAGTATGTGTCTGCAGGAAAGGCGTGTCAACAAGCACTGTGGATGAAACAAGCTCTCGTCGACTATGGAATTGAACTCAACAACATTCCCATTCTTTGCGACAACAAAGGTGCTATCGATTTAAGCAAAAATCCAGTCCAACACGCTAGAACCAAACATATTGAAATACGCCATCACTTCCTTCGCGACAATGTACAGAAGGGAATCATCTCAATTGAGAAAGTTTCCTCAGAGGACAACATTGCCGATATCCTCACTAAACCACTTAAACGTGAACCTTTCAACTATCTTAGACTTGGATTAGGATTAATGGAACCTAGTGATTAGGAGAAACATTAGTATAAACATTAGTTTAGCCACACACGACACTAAACCAAAACATGTGTTCTGAATCCGCGGATCCAATCGTCAACAAAGACGGATCCTTTGTTTGGGATCCGCCGGATCCGCCGCATGCTAAGTCCAGTTTATTATTTAATAAACAAGAACAAGTACTATTCACTCCTCACTCCAAAACATATCACCTTACTATACTCGACACACACTTAATCTCCATCACATTTTAGACCATTTTCTTCCACAAATTTGTGCTTCTAACATCACTGTAAGTATTCTTATCATATTTATACTCCTGATCTGCGTCTAGGATCTCCATTTCATGCACAAAACCAAAACTTGGGGTATATGCATAATTCTTGAAAAATCATGAAGCATATTTATTTCATTGTACTTAAAAACATGTTTTTCTTAGTTAGGAATTGCATCTCATAGCACATTGTCTTAATTTAACAAAAACCCCATGAAAATTTTTCACTAAAATCTTCTAACGACTAGGTAAAATTTTTTTTCTTACATTGTTCATACAAATGCAAAAACGTTATCTTTTAGACTTCACTTGCATAATGTCTCTTGAATGCTAAAGGGAATACATAACTAATATGTATTTTCGGGTACATTCAACCGTAGCTACATTGAAATAGGAGTGTTTGGGTTATCTCTCGTTTTATAAACAAAACTTGCATAAACTAATTTTTCTTGCATCAAAAGGAGTCGAGATAACCGCACCTCCACATCGTCCCCATGTAGGCACACACTAGGAATCTTACACTTCCTTTAATCATTTTAACTAAAATTATGTAACTTTTTGTAATTAGGAAAATCATGCCTCCCGCAACCAACTACGATCACAAGAAAACCGTTAACTACTTACCCAAAGTCCACAAAACCAAGGGTCTAACCGATGCCCAAATCGAAATTTTCAAAGTCTTAGAGAAAAAGTATGTTCATGAGGGTAGAGCCGTAGATGCATCATTTTATGAAGGCACTCAACTTAGGGAACAATTAGCCGCAATTCAATTTGATTCTCTTTTAGACATAGATGAACCAATCATTCCTAGGTTCATACTTGAGTTCTATGCTAGTGTAGGTCTTAGCTCGAGTGATGAAGGGTACTTAAGTCTTCATTTCACTCTAAATGGAAATCTTGTCAACATCCCTCTTGATCAATTTGGTGAGGTCTTAGGAATACCAAGTCAAGGTACATGTATTTACTCGGACAAATGGTCCTTAACAATCTTAGACTCCAATTTCGATAGGACGGCACCATATGCCACTCCTCTCCAATCAAAAGAAGTGATTAGGGAACATCTCTTCATTCCTAAGAACAACCCCACAAGAATGTATCGTGGTCGTGAAGTTGCTAGAGATCCATTTGCAATAGAACTTAACGAACTAAGACCCGAATTCAAGAAGATGGAGGATGTGTTAAGGGCAAATGTGATGTGCACCATAGGAAACCGTGATCATATCAACGCTTGTTTATGCCACATGATGTACAACATCTCTACTCGTCAACCCTTCAATCTTGCTTATTATGTTGCCAAACGAATGTGTGACATTCCGGTTCAAAGCAAGATTGCAATGCCTTATGGTATGCTCTTAACCCGACTTTATAGAGCCTTTGCACCCGCTCGTCCAAACCATCTAGGCTTTGTTCCGGATTACAATGAAATTGAACACACCTTCGTTCCTTTGAGTGATTTTAGGGTTAGTATTGATAAGGGCAAACGTCCTCGTGTTCCAACATCATCCTCATCATCTTCCATGAGTGAAGATGATGGTATGCCAAATTCTAGGATTCCTCCACCCGAATACTTGAGCCATCTTCCTCCAATTCCACATGAATCCGCTGAATATCGAAACATCAAAGGAATGGTGAAGAATCTGGGGCGTTGGATGATGAAATTACACAAGGGGATGAAGAAGTTGAAGAAGAAGCTGAGTTAATGGAGTGTTTGGTTTTAAACAATGTTGGATATTGTGTTGTTAAATTTCTATGTGTCTTGAATTTATCTCATAATACTTATTGTGTATGTGTAATAACTAACACTTGCAGGTAGATAACCATCACGGTTATCAATTTTCCGGGTTATTGCCTATGTTTGGCATAACACCTAAAACGGTAAGTTTCTAAGTATGGATTTAACTATGTGCAATCATGTGTTAATATTATCTTATTTAGTTGTTTTGCTATACATATTAGATGTTAAGTAAGGTCTAGATAAATTTTCGGGTTTTCGTCGAAAAACGCGAAATATGACATATGTTCTGTTTACTTTCTTAGTTTTAGGCCTGCGGATCCCGCGGATCCCAAAATAAGGATCCGCCAAGGCTTATCGTTGGATCCGCCAAACGCCATCCTGCGGATTTGGCGGATTGAACAATAAGGTTCCGCATTTGTAACCACTTGGATCCGCAGGATTCCCAGTAAAATTATAAAACTTTTTCGACTTATCCCGACTCTTAAATCTTAGTGTTTAGTATCATTTAGGATCTATTCACTGATCATAATTCATCTTAGAATCATTTAGGAACTCTTAGAAACTTAGGAACAAAATTTCCCACCAAAATTTAAATTTTTGAATTTTAGGTGTAAGTTACCAAACTGATACAAAGAAGGAACCCTTTTTAGGGATCCGTCAAATCCGTGGAAATATCAAATCATCAGATTTTCCACTATCCTCTTGTATTAACTGCATATCCAACACATATTACTCAACCAAAGCTAAATGGATTGACTTCCTTGATATGACCTGCACAAATTTTTGTTCCAAATCATTAGTAACCAACATTCTCTATTGGATTCACATCAAATCCAAACACACAGACTCACAAACCTTCTGTCTATAAATTAGTACTTTAGGATCATTTCTTCACACAACAAACACTTCCTCTCCTGTACACTTTAGATATCCTTCTTCACCATGACCAAGTCACACAACTCTTCCACATCTAGAACTCCAAGAAGAACAGCCCGCATCAGTGTTAAACCTTGCTGTTTTATCAACTTAGCAAACTCTTCATCTGAGGAAAATTCTCCTCTCAATATATCATCACCCATTGCTAGTGAAAATTTTCTTACACTCTCCACCCCAACACCATCACATGTTGTTATACAAACACCACCACCAACCATTACTCCAATGGCCTCTACTCCACCACCGGCTCCATCACAGACTGTTAGATCACCATCACCACCAAAATCACCTAAACTCCAACCCTTGGAATTATTTAGGACTCCTCCTACATCACCACATCTTGATGACTTACAAGAACTTTCACCAAAACTACCCAATCTTCCACCCATGACTTTTGAAGGTCAACAACCCATGCTTTTTCACCCGGTTTACCCGGATATCCATGGCCCTTTATACCATGATGCACAATCATCCCAACCTCAACAAAAACCTCTATCACCCACATCCACTCTAGTTGCCATTGACGAGGCAATGTGGATGAATATACCTCACACCCAAGAGGAGATTAGTGAAGAGCTCAATCGTCTCTACACTCTCTCGGGTATGGTTGACCATCGCCTTCATGAAGCAATGGACATCCAAAACATTCTTATGAACTCCCTCCAAACACCACAACAACCATCCAACAACAACAACAACCAACCACCATCACCACCACCACCACAAAACTTGGACCCTAGTCTTCCGCCCGGTTTCTCAACTCATGATTGCGCACATTGTGAGAGAACGGCTCACTTGGCCCAAAGGACCAACATCTTGGTCCATGAGCTTCAAAACGAGATGAGGTTCATCTTGAACCATGTTCTTGAACGTTTAAACGCAATCTCTCATCCTTCTCAATAGGAGCTCTTTAGATTAGTTGTTTGGATTTTTATTTTTTTAGTTGTTTGTTTAGGACCTTTTTATTTTATTTTTTTTGGATGTCTTCTTATTTGTAACATCATTTCACTATTGTGACTTTTGTCACAAAATTTTCAATCTATATGAATGTGATGTTTTTATGCTTATGAGTGATCAACATATTGCATATTATCATTATCATTATGAACTAACATTCCTATATTGCATACATTATATCTTGCATATGATTGCTTTAGGTACAAATTAACATCAGACACTTAGTTTGACTTTTTAAAGTCAAACATATTGAAAGGCTTGTTTGGAAGAACACTTAACAAGCATTCTACTTCTTCATTGAAGTCATTTCATAACTAACAATTCATTTGCAGCATATCATACCCTTCAATAGTATACGTTGGTACTCGAGAAGTGAGGAGTATACATCGAGGGGGAGCATCTCATAAGCATCTCATATACTAACCGTTTGTTTTGTAGATTCATGCATCATTTACTTGATTACTCCATTTAGGGGGAGTATAAAACAAGGGGGAGCTCTTAAAGTTCTCAAAATCGCATTCCGCTTCGCTACTCTTTTTGTTTCGACAAAAAGGGGGAGAAAGGACTAAGTTTGCATCAACTGTGAATTATCACAGTACATACATTTTTTACAAAACTTTTCTTTAATAAACAAACTTAATATATATTTTTAAGAACTCATGCTATATTTATTCTCTTGCTCAAAAATATACTTTATGTTTTGTCATCAACAAAAAGGGGGAGATTGTTAATACAAATAGCGTCCCAAAAACGTTATTTATATTCTTTGATCTTTCATTAGTTTTGTTAATGACAAATATAAGGAATATCTTTTAGCAAATAATAAATACTAGCTTAGTCTCTTGAGTACACACTTTACACTTCACATATTAACTATGAACTACATGTTTAGTAACTTGTTTCCTTAAAAGGAAACTTTAATTCATAAACCATTCCATGACATCATTGTATGCATCACATACAATATCTTTGATATATCTTGGTTAGATATGCAAGCAACATAGTTGACATTTGAAGATCTTGGAAGATATGGTAAGATACAACTAAGATATGGTAAGAGACAACTATTACATAGCTGTCACATCCCACGGATCCAAGTCTTATAAAGGACGGATCCCTTTTGAGGGATCCGCCGGATCCGTGAGCTGAAGATCAGCTTGCTTATAAATAGGAAGCTGATCATTTGGCTCTATCATCACTCATATAGCTTAAACACATATATTCATTCAGTACATATCTTACTAACATCATTCATAGTTGCTTTTCACTTTGATCATCCATTTTGTAGAAAGGAGATCAAGCATTCAAGGATCTACAGAACCATAATCCTTTAGTTGCATTACTGTGTGATCTTGTAGTTTGTTTCACACATCATATCTATCATTTGTAATCAGTGAGTGTGGTTAGTACTTTAGTCCTTAAAGTACAAAGAGTGTAGGGAGTGGTTGTACCCTTGTAAAGAACTCGACATCTAGCTTAGTGTCGGTAAAGTAATTAGGCGACGTCAGGTTGGTTCTACCTTGTGAAAGAACCCGGTGTTTAGCTTAGTACCGGAAAAGGAAGTAAGCGACGTGTAAAGGTTTTCTCCGCCTAGGAAAGGAGTTTGTTTCTTAGTGAAAGATAAACTCTCGAGTAGGAAACTCGGGGAGTGGAGTAGGGCAAGGAATAGAGTTCTTGTAGCCGAACCACTATAAACAACTGTGTCGTGTGGTTTGATCTTTCCTTTCTTTATCTTTTGTTTACATTGTGTGATTATTTATTTGTGATTGTTTCCTTTGAATTAACATATAGTAACAAAGCAAATAAAACTTTAAAAACGGTAAAAACTATTCAACCCCCCTTCTAGTTTTCCACAAATTGTGTTTTCGAGGGACGAGTGAAAAGTTAGGCGGTTGTCCCAAGGAATCGCGGTTCAGGTTACTCTTAAGATCTTAAAATCTCTGTCGGGCGTGGAATCTTGCCAAATGGAGAGTTTAACGAGTTCAGAGTACAACTCTGAGGGAAGATGTTGATTGCTATCAACAATCAGTTGGGTGAATCAGTAATGTACATAGTACTTAAAGCAGGAGATAAAACATTGATTGAACAGCTTCGATTGAACAACGTCGATTGGAAAGATGAACATCATCGATTGAGCACAAGACTTAGAGTAGAGGCGACTGTAACAAGGCCACAACAAAACGAGGCCGAATAATAAATCCAAATCCAGGATGACGTCCAAAATCAAACAACTCGAGTTAAATCAGAATTAAGACTAATCCAAACATAGTCAATCTCGAATCCAAACGTTGTCAAAAATCGAATCCAAAAGTAGCCAGAATCAAATCCAAACGAGGCAAAAATTAAATCCAGACGTAGCCAAAATCAAACATAAGCGTAGATAAAATCAAATCCAAACGTGGCCAAAATCGATTCCAAACGAAGCCAAAATTCAAAACCAAACGTGGTCAAAATCGAATCTAAACGTTCCAGTAAGCTCGGACGGCTTATAACGCTCTTAAGAGGTTACAAATAAGTAACTCGGATTAAAACAGTGCCAATCGGATCTAACTCGACCCGATGCAATTTACGGCCAGACGGCGGCAAACAGGATTTCCATATAATGGAGAAGTATAGCGATGCCAAGGGCATTACGATTCATGCGGTGTTGTGATGCCAGTGTGTAGTGTGTGTGGAAGTAAAATTTCATGTCCGTGTACACACGCAAAACTGTACCATTCCAAAAATCAAGGACCAACCCGAACATAATTCCATTATAACTACTCCAAGTATTGCAAAATTCACCTCTGAGTCGGACATAGGTGATCAGGCCATGTCCCACTGTCCCTGGTTGAATATAGGTGATCAGTCCATATTCACCCGAGGTTCAATGAATTTTGGAATACTAAGCCTAGTTATACTAGTAGTATGTCCATTATATCTAGAATCATTCCCAAAAATCACGACAAGTATACAAACTCGACATTCAATAGTGAGATTACGCAAGGAAATAGCGTAACTCAGTGACAGGTTCGGTGCAAGTATAAGCATATGGAAATGCTTATAGTGAACAGTTAAAATGAATGGATATAAAATATCCAAGAGTCTGGTACACAACTCAACAAGTATCCTCAAACAAAATAATACGCGAGGCATCGGCTTGGCAGGCAAGCACGTGGCGGTCATAATGTTAAGTTTTCATAAAAGTGGTTATAGTCCAGGTTTTTAGAAAATAAACCCAGTTCTCTATAACCTAGGCTCTGATACCAAAATAATCTAATATAAATAAGAATAGAATATAATAATAATTAAATAAAGAAGAGCTAAAACCTAGGCTCTGATACAAAACTGTAACACCCCGAAAATCGGGTCCAGCGGGAGCAATCTTGTCACTGGGGCGCTACTCAATTGGTATCACAACACAAGGTACAAAGAACGGTTTTACCTTAACCGTTTAGAAGAAAGTTTCATTATCAAAACGTTAAGTTTACATCATCTGAAAATAGTGCGGAAGTAAGGCCCAAAACGATTAAAGCGGTCCCAAATATAAATATCAGAGTTGCCTATGACCATGCCGTTTGCCAAGCGCCTCCAGAGATAAGCTATAACCTTAAACCTGAAAAGACATACTAAAAGGGTCAGCTTACGCTGGTGAGTTCACAGGTTTTAGTTTAAAATGTAAAGCATTCAGATAACGATTTCCTAGCAAAGGCATTGTAAATCCACTCAGTCCCAAGTCCCGTTCATACAAGACTTGCAACCTGTGTGTTTACAACCCACTGCCAAATAAGATTTGGTTTAGGTAAACAAAGTAGTAGGTGGACCAAGATAAGAGATTTGCTACACTAGACTAAGTTAGATATGATCACGAAATCCACATCATGAGCCGCCCTCAAGGAGGGTCTCATATCATAACCAATCATGAGCCGCCCTCAAGGAGGGTCTCATATTATAACCAATCATGAGCCGCACTCAAGGAGGGTCTCATATTATAACCAATCATTCCAATGTCAATCATTCTAATGTCAATCATTCCAATGTCAATCATTCCAATATCAATCATTCCAATATCATAACGAGATCTCAAGTAGGGCCCTATGCGACTCTAGCCAGGTGACCTGGTTATAGCAAGGGGTTGCTACCCTGGTCTAGGCCGTAAGCAGATATCTATTCTTAGCTAGGCATCATGGTTATAGCAAGGGATTGCTACTCTAGACTAAGTCAACATCTACCGCAAGTAAAATCCTTAGCCAGTCAACAAGTTATAGCAATTCCAAAACGACGGTTAGGTCCATTCAAAATAGTTTAAATGTTCTCACTCATGAATACCAGATAAATCACGTAATGTCATCAAATAACCAGATATAATGTATCAGCCAAATAGTCAAAATAGAGCAAGTAGTTCACGTATTCCAAATAAACAGTCATGAGTTTAGTTAAAAACGAGCATGTATTCTCCCCCGAAAATAGTTAGAAAACCGGTAAAAGTAGGGGCCATGAACTCACCTTAGCCACAGAAATGCAAGATCACAACTGACACGACTGGCATCTAGAGCATATCACAACGGTCTCAAAACATACGGCACGACGGTACACGGAGGTACAAGCACGGCGGTACACAACGGTCGAGGATCGGCACAACCTAATACGTATACGATTATCTCAAAATACGTCTCGCAAAAGTAATAAAGTCTATAAAAGACAAAGTGTCGTAGTTTTCGTGGATTACTCAGTTTTCAAAACTTATCAAAAGCTTATTTTCAACGTTTCGTGTGGTGTGGTAAGAAGACATGGACTCGACAGACAACTCACGCCAAAGAGAATAGACATCAACAAACTCGAGAGAATACTGACGAGAACTCAAACCAAGGAATACAAACTCAGAAGCTAAAGACAAACAAACACCTCAAATCAAATAACTCAGTTTGTACGTTTCGACATTTACCCCGTTATCCCCAAATAATTTGTATAAAACATAAACGTTTTATAATAAAAATAAGTTTAACTAATAAAATTAGTTTTTCTCGAGTCGTCGAGACTTGGATTAACCAAAACTGAAATTACAATATTTAACAAGTTTTATGTTTCGTTATCGTTCGCGTAAATATTAGCTTTGGTTTTATTGAAGATTTTGTGTCCGGTCCGAGTTCAATATATTAAATTCTATTCGAGTTTAATATATTACACCGTCTCAAGTCTCAAAATGTTCAATAAGTCCAATATCTAATGTTGTACATCCGATAACGATCCATGATTGTCCAATGTCTAAATATAATAATCAAATCCGTATCCAAATCAAATTCACAATCCAAGTATTATCCGGAACGTACTAACCGTCAAAGCCAATAAAGAACTCGTTAGTTTATTATATTTTTACGCCACGAGTCTATCACTAACACACTCTTAATAATCTAAACACACACTCATTTTTGGAATGGACAAAAATAATCAACCAACAACAATTAAAACCAAACGAGCTCACTCTTAAGTGGGCTATTGAGCCCAAACAACTTTTAATCACAACTCCAGTCCATCATAAATTCGGATTGCAACCCAACCAGAAAAACTAAAACGTACCCTTGCGGGTTCACCGTTAGACCGAGACAACAAGAGTAATGCACCCTCTTGGGTGTACTAGTTAACCGAGGACAAGCAAACTAACGCAACCTACGCGGGTCGTTGTACCAAGTGTCGAACCCAAACATAACTCAAAATAGATAACCACGACGAGATACAAATAAATAAGATCACGTTTAACGTTTCCATGCCGAGACCAAGAGGTCTCAGCTCGAACCTGCTAACAGCAGCAACGACATGGACCAATACTACATTAACAGTGACAATAACGACATCAATAATAACCAAACGATGTCTCAATTCAAACGTAAATCCAAAATAACACCACCAAAGGGTTCGGGTTAACCCGACCCGTATCCAAACCGTATCAAACAAACACGCTTAGTTTTCTTAGCACACAACTTTTATATCAAAACAAGTTTAATCCCGTTTTTAATCCACGAAAAATAGTGACGAAAATGAGTATAATAAGTTTATCCAAAAACAATAAATAAGAAGTGTTTTCTCGATTTTACCATGTCGAGAAACGAGAGAGAGGAGAGGAAAGATGGCGGATGGTGGCGCGTAGTGACTGAAAACTCGAACAAAAACCTTCAATCTATACACGTTACAGCTACAAACATGGTATCGCCGGAAAACTCGCCAGAAAAATCATAAGTTACCGAGAGAGGAAGAAATAGGTGAGGGTGGGTTGGAGGCGCGTGAGCCTTATAGAAATGACGAGGAGGGTGAGAGGATTAAGGTGGTGGTGGCGGTGTGGTAGGGTGAGCGGCAGTGAGCGGTGGCCGGAGGCGACCGGAGATGGCCGAAAAAATTGAGAGAGAGGGAGAGCGGCTGATTTTTAGTGGAAGAGATATCAAAACCCTAGAATGAGAAAAAGTGTATTATAAGTTGGTTTATATAATACTAGGTTTAGGTTAGATAAAGTCTAGGGACCAATGCTGTAAATAACAAAGTTTAGGGTTGAAGGAATAAAATTTACTGCAGGGACCATAGTTGTAGTTTTTGCTAACTTTCACGAAATGAGACTCGGGGCTCGTTTAAGATAGCAAACGATCGATTCAAAACACGAGAATTTCACCATTGCGCTCAGAATAATTTTTCCAATGAAAACGGCTATTCATACGCCTCGTTTCTCATGAATAATAAAATAATCAAATCAACTCGTCGGTTGTGCCAGTACGCGTTGTGTACAAATTTCACGTTTCGCGAGATAAATTTCACGTTTTCAAATCAAATAAGTTCAGAAAGGATCCGTTTATGAGGAATGGATAAAGTATCGAATAAAAAATATATTCGGAAAAGTACGGGTGGTTACATTTCACGATCCGCTCACGAGGGAGGGAGTGTTTTCCTCAATTCGTTCAATTCAAATTCAGAGAGTTTTCACGATCCGCTCACAAGGGAGGGAGTGTTTTCTTTAATCCGTTTAGTTCCAAGACGGAGAGTTTTCACGATCCGCTCACGAGGGAGGGAGTGTTTTCCTCAATCCATTCAATTCAAAGTCGGAGAGTTTTCACGATCCGCTCACAAGGGAGGGAGTGTTTTCCTCAATCCGTTTAATCCAAGGTCAGAGAGTTTTCACGATCCGCTAACGAGGGAGGGAGTGTTTTCCTCAATCCGTTTAACTGTTATTGTAATGACACCCTAGAGTCCAACGTAATTGCATATCGGAAAACTGTTCCCTTTATGTATTAGGAACGATGTAATTTTATAAATGTTAATGAGCTTCGGCGTACCGATTTTACAAGAAACAATTTCGCAGATTCATTGCGTTCCACGTCCGAGGTACCTCTCGGTCTTCCATTGTCCGGAGTTTGTATGAGCCGTTGTCATAGGCCTCGACCACCCGATATGGGCCCTCCCAATTAGGCCTTAACTTTCCTTGGTTTTCGACCCGGCTGGCCTCGTTTCTTCGGTACACGAAATCTCCCACTTTGAAGGATACCGGGCGTACCCTTTGGTTGTAATACTGCTCGACCTTTGTTTTATATTTGGCTTCCCGAATAGCTGCCATTTCTCGCCTTTCTTGCAACAAGTCCAGGTTTAAGCGTTGCTGTTCTTCGTTGTCTTTCGGATTGTAAAGCATGGTGCGGTGCGTGGGCATTCCAATTTCGGCTGGGATAACCGCTTCACTACCGTACGTCAGACTGAAAGGGGTTTCCCCGTTACTTGTTTTCAGAGAAGTCCGGAAGGCCCATAGGACGTTCGGTAACTCATCCACCCATCCTGCTCTTTCTCTCCCTAGTCTGGTTTTAATACCATGACTCTTGTTGGCCCTCTCAACTAAACCGTTGGCTTGGGCATGTGCCACCTCTGTGTTTATCTACTTAATTTTTAACTTCTCGCACCAACTTTTGAATGGGTCTTTGAAGAAATTCGTCCCGTTATCCGTGACTATAATTCCCGGAAGTTCGAACCTACAAACAATATTCTCCCACACAAATTTCTTTACGTCTTTGCCGGTGGTTCTAGCCAGGGGTTTCGCCTCTATCCACTTTGTGAAGTAATCGACGGCCACAATAACAAACTTTACTTTTCCCGGAGCCTCCGGAAGGGGGCCTAGTACATCCATTCCCCATTGGTAAAAGGGCCACGGTGCCATGATGGACGTCATAATAGTTTTTGGTAGCTTCGGAACCGGAGCGTGAATTTGACAAGAGTCACATTTGTTAATTTCCTCCCTGGCATCCCTGTGCATAGTCGGCCAATAATAACCTTGCCTCATTAATTTGGCCACCACCGACCTGGGACCGGGGTGCATTCCACATGCCCCCTCATGTACCTCTCGTATGACGTAGTTTGCCTGAAGAGGACCAACGCACCTTAGCATCGGACTAAGGTATGATTTTTTGAATAACACATCTCCTTCCATCACATACTGAGGTATTTTCATCCGTAGTGCCCTCGCTTCGTTGGGGTCTTCCGGCCATATACCTTCTTTTAGGCACCGGATGATTGGTGTCATCTAGTTGTCCTCTTCTTCCTCTACAATCGCCCCCACCTGTTTTTCTTCGGTCGACGGCTTTTCCAACACTTCGACAAGAATCTCTTTGGTTAGATGGTTGAAGGCTACTGAGGTTAACTTGCTTAAAACGTCTGCCTTTTGATTTTGTGCCCTTGGTATGTTATGAATTTTGAATTTTTTGAAATTACCGACGTACTCTTTCGCCTTTGCCAAGTATCGTATCATGCTTTCCTTAGTTGCTACGAAATCCCCGTTAATCTGACTTGCTACCAACTTAGAGTCCACCCGGACCTCTAGGGATTCCACCATCATCTTTTTGGTGAGCCGTAGGCCGGCGAGAAGCGCTTCATATTCCGCCTCGTTGTTAGTACTTTTGAAGTTCAGACGGAGGGCGTAAGTGTGTTCATTCTGACAGGGTCCGATCAACACAAGACCCGCTCCGGAACCCTTACTGTTTGATGCACCGTCTGTGTATAGTATCCAATCCGCTGGATTGGAGATGTCGTGGACCTCTTTTCCTTGGTTTTTCAGATGTGCCTCTTTCGCTCCGACGGGAATTTCTAATATGAAATCCGCGAGGACTTGCCCCTTAATTGCGTTTCTTGGTGCATAAGTGATGTTGTAGGCTCCTAATTCTACGGCGAACTTGGCCAACCTTCCGGAAGCCTCCGGCTTATCCAGAATTTGCTTTATCGGTTGGTCCGTTATAACTCGGATGGGATGGGCCTCGAAATACCTTCTTAACCTTCTTGACATGTGTAGTAACGACAATGCCAGCTTTTCAACTAGAGAGTAATTCTTTTCGGCTTCTTGTAGGGTTCGGCTTACATAGTGAACGGGTAAATGTTTCCCCTCCCTTTCGGTCAACGGGATTGCGCTGATTGCATCTTTTGCCGCCGCTAGGTACACATATAGGACTTCTTTTGTCTTGGGTGTCGACAAAGACGGGAGGTCTAGAATGAGTTTCTTGAGTGATTGGAACGCCTCTTCGGCTTCACTGGTCTATTTGTATTCATCCTTGTTTTCCTTGGTTATATTTTTCAGAGTTTCGAAGAACGGAAGGGACCTCTCGGCCGACTTTGCTAAAAATCTGTTCAGAGCTGCCAGCTTGCCACTTAGGCTTTGCATTTCCCTTAACGTTGCTGGAGATTTCATTTGCGCAATCACCTTCATTTTACTCGGGTTTGCTCGGATGCCCTCAGAGGTCACCATGTAACCTAAAAACTTCCCTTCTTCTATGCCGAAGGAACATTTCTTCGGATTTAACTTCATGTTGATCTTTCGCAGGTTATAGAAGGTTTCGGCAATGTCTGCCAACATTTCCTTTTCCCCCTTACTTTTGATTACCATGTCGTCGGCGTAGGCTTCTAAATTCCTCCCGATTTGACTTTGGAACGCCGAATCAACGAGACGCTGATACATAGCTCCAGCGTTCTTTAGTCCGAATGGCATTTTTGTGTAGCAGTAGGTCCCCTGCTCCGTGTAGAACGCTGTCTTTTCCTCGTCTTCTTCAGCCATCTGGACTTGATGATAACCTTTGTATGCGTCTAGAAAACATTTGTACCTGAATCCTACGACCGATTCGATCTTCCAATCGATTTTCGAAAGTGGATAGTAGTCCGTCGGACACGAGGAGTTCAAGTTTTTGAAGTCAATACACATTCGCCTACTTCCGTCACTCTTTTTTACCAGTACCGGGTTTGAGATCCAGGTGGGATAACGGACCGGCCTGACAATTCCTGCTTTCAGCCATTCGTCTACCTCCTTTAGTACTACCTGATTCTTTTCCGCAGATAAGTTACGATTCTTCTGAGCAATTGGGAGTCGGAAACGTTGACATTTAGATGGTGCTTGATCAGGTGACGTGGAACTCCGGTCATATCCGAAGGTTGCCATGCGAATACGTCCATATTCCTCCTCAACAACTCGACCAGGTGTCTTCGGCATTCCCTCGAAAATCCTGTCCCTATCGTGACCGGCTGCTCCGGATACGCGGGATTTACTAAGACCGTCTCCGACCTATCCGTGCCCGTATTGACGATTTCTGCATCTTGGGGGACATCCACTATCTGCTTTTCCTCTAATCTTCTGCATTCCGGCACCATGGCTAATCGTGCAATTAATGTTGCCACCCCTTTTGGTGTGGGGAACTTGATCATAGAATGAATTGTCGATGGGATTGCTCTTAGCTCCTTAAGGCCAGTTCGGCCCAGTATCACGTTATAGGGCGATGGAGACTGTACTACACAAAATTTCATAGTCGTTTTCCGGAACATACCGTGATCACCGAAGCACACGTCTAGTTCGATCTTGCCTAATGGTCTACTCGTTTCCCCTGAGAACCCTACCAGAGAGGTGCTCGTTCCCTTGAGCCTTGCCCTTATGTCTGAGCAGAGATTATTGAAGCAATGCTCATACATCACGTTCACGGAGGATCCCTCATCGACATATATCCTTCGGACCAAGTATCCTTCTATGTCACATTCGATTATGAGTGGTTCCTCTGACAGATCGCCCGTCGTAACGGGAGGAAAAACTATCGGGACACTCATCCACTCCTCGTCATGTCCCCCGTATCTTCTCTTTCGATTCTCCGGCTGGCTTCTTATCATGCCGATCATTTCTGTTCTGGCGGTGTGTCTGCTATTGGTTTTGTTATTTCCCTCTTCGGGACGTAGGGTGTGAAAAGGAGACCCGGCCATGTCAATGCTTTGGTAGATTGAATAGCGGGTCCCACGGATGGCGCCAATTTGTTGAAGTAAAACCCCGCAAGAAGGTCCCACTTCTATGTATCGTCTTCCGGAGTGACTCCTTCGGACTATGCTCCCTCCTACACACAAGAGGAACACGCGTTAGACTCGCTCTGGGTTTTATCCCAAGACCAACCTCCGGCGTGAGAGTAAGTATCGGGTGATTATGTTATGAACAGTGATATGAGAGTAACAGTAATCAGTGTCAAAAATCATGCATATTACAAATGAGGTGTGGGTATTTATACTACCCACACCTACTGTACCTGTTTACCTCGGGAATCGTGAGTTGACCTATGTCTGACCTAGCAGGTAGGTGTCAGACCACGTGGTGAACACAATCCCGTGAAATCCGGGAAAGTGACAGTTGATGGGACTGTTCCATGTGTAAGGCGGCGGTTCTATCAGAAATATGTCCGGAGACCCGAGATAATCCGAACGAGATGCGACGTCCGGACATGAAAGCATGGTTCGGACGAAGTCTGACGTCCGAACACATACACCAACACTCATCTTGTGGAATTTTTTGAGAATTCTTAAAAAACTCTTAATTTTTCTTCAATTTTAATTATTCTCATGAATATTTGTCTTTTTATTTTAACTTTACTCTAAATTCAAATAATAATAATAATATTCCTCTTCTCACCGGCGATCTTCCCTAGCTGCTTTCGTTTTTAGTCGCACTGCCTAATGAGGAGATTTTTGAAGGGTTGAACGTAACACGATGGTGTAAAATATAACGAAGAGAAGATTGTCTAGAAATGGTTATTTAACTTTAAATAGGTAATGAACCTTAATAGGGCTGTTCACGAGCCAATTTAAATCTACGTCATCAAATGAATTTGATCATTTGGATGTGACGTCAGCTACCTTTAACAAGAGATGGATTAGTTTCCATTCATTTCTCATTTTATTTAAACATTTAATAGATGGTGACTTATAATGATAATATAGTTTATTATTTGTAAAAGACCACTAGGTATTTGGCTAATTTGCATCCGCAATCTTCGGACCTAGGTACCTAAGTTGAGCCGCCTCCTTTATGGTACCCCGTCAAACTCTAGCCGCCAATATTCATCCCTTTTTCAAAAAAAAAATAAAAAATAAAAGATGTATGCTTTTATTTTTTGTTTCGTTGTTTCTTTGATTTTGCTGTTGCTGTTGCTGCATGATGAAGATTAATTTCCGTTTTTTGTCGTATGTCGTCATCAAAATCAATTATTTGCTTTAATGTTTTTCCTTTGCTACCGCTTTATTTTGCTTTTACTACTGCAGATGAAGATTTGCCTCCGCTTGTTGTCGAACGTCTTCATCAACAAAATTTTATTGCTTTAATGTTTATTTAGCTTTCTCATTCAATCCGAAGTTTCGCGATTTCGCCGTTCGAATTGCGGGAGAATATTAGATGATAGATATGGCCCAAGCCCAATTTATGGGCTTAGGGTTCATTAGGGCTTAAGTAATTTACATTATAAATAATCGATCAATTAAACATAATACCCACGAGGTTTACATTATCTAACATTCATATCAAAATGTTTACATTGGCCGGAAAAACCTGATATCATGCAACCCTTTTAGGTGTTAATTGGCACTTCTTAATTCTTATATTAACAATCACCTGAATATACCACAAAACTTGCATAATTAAATTATACTTAATTTCAAAGCTTTTCAATCGTTAGATTATAATTAATTCCAAAGTTTCTTGCTCTACCCATATCTACAAGTGCAATACCCGTGCGTTGCTTAGGTATACTTTCTTTATGACATTATTAGGAAATATATAAAACAGTAAACTGAAAAACCGTCATTCTGCACTTTAAGATTTTTCAAGACTACGCGGAAAACTATATAAAAAATATATATAAAATAAATGATATAACAAATGTATGTTATAAATTAAATACTTATAACCCCAAACTAAAATCGACCTACAAAGTTCCAAACCTAAAATGTCTTTGCACAATACATGTTCGTTTCTCGATCGAGATAAAGATATTTTTCTAGTTATCTTTCTTAAGGTTTAACTTTAAACATTCATTGGTGATTTTAGAGTTCAGTAATTGTTTTTTAATAATCTTTCAATTGAAACTATTATATCATTTTATATAAAAAATACTGTATGAATCAGCAAAGTTTAACGCACATACACGTTCCAACATAACACATTACTTATAGCCAAGAAAGATCGTGTTACAACGCTGCAAGCAAATGCATGTTGTCCCCGACACAAAGGCATCTAAATGTATGTAAAAGATTGAAATATGCATAGGATGATTTGTTAAAATGACAATACAAACTCTGAAATAAATAAGTATTCATATATACATTTGATGTTCAAAAAACTTTTTTTTTTTTTTTTTTTTGATATGTTTATTTAAATATGATTTTGACGGATCATTTATTTTATCAACAAAGCCTTTGACCCATTCGCCAAATCTTGTTCAGTTCCATCCAAGCTCCATCTTGTGTCAATCTGTGTTAGACAATCCTTTTGTTATAAGTTCAATTCAAAATATAGGTAGCATGTTGTTTCATAACAAACTATCATATTTCCGTACGTATAAGAGTATACCAATAATCTAAATGGCTAAGATTGAGTTTAGATATGATACAACAACGAAAATAAGACTTTGTTAGAAGTCAATGGACTAATTAATTAGCCATGCAAGTGATGATGGTACGTATGCTCTTGGCCTCTTTTTGATTATACTAAATTGCATTTGGTTAAATAAAATATATGCCTTCTAGATTTTAATTAACAAACATGGGGTTGAAGAATTTATTGGCAATTTGGCATAGCCAATAGATGCGCAACAATGTAATGAAGTTGACTTGGTATCAATATTCATTTATGCGGCTTAGATTGATTATAGAGTTGATCCAACGGCTGAGAGATGGTGTCATGTCACTATTCTGTCTCTGCTCCGTTGTTAATATATAGTATAATTTTTGAATTTTCAAAAACAGTGCATGCAATTTAAACTTTATTTTTGTATCTTTCCTTATTCCTACGTTTCCTGTAAGGGTGTGAATGTCAATTTTAATTTAGTTAATCCAAAAACATATATTTCACACGCTTCCTAGTAAAGGCACGAATGTCATTTTAGTCATGCCTCAACACAGACTCAAACCAGGTAAAGCATTTCATTTTCAGGAGGTTAACATGGCAAAAATAATAATAATAATAATAAAATCTATATCCATTATAATTAGTAAATGGTGGTGATACTTACACTACAAAAAGTGATGCACACACCACAATATCACATTATTAATACACTAGCAGGGTACCCGCGCGTTGCGGCGGCGGGTACCCTGAAATAAAATTTTTCGGTGAATCATGTATTTTAGTTTATTATGTTTTTTTTACAATACATTTACGGATATCAAGAATTTCGTTTAGCTCGTGCCCGTTGGCTCGTGTCCGTTCGGGCTCGAGCCCGTTTGGCCCATGCCCGTTCGGGCTCGAGCTCGTTTGGCCCGTGCCCGTTCGGGCTCGAGCCCATTTGGCCCGTTGCCCGTTCGGGCTTGAATATTTGTATCATGTGCTTTATTATTTGTATTAGTGACATTTAATGAAAGAATTGTGTTTAAGTTGGTTGTACAATATGCTTGATAATTTGTATTTCTTATGTAAGGGGTGTTTTAATTATTTAATAACTGCATTAATTGTATTTATTGACCCGTTAATTAATTGTATTTAATGTACATAATGATTTATTTATTGTATTTAATGTTAGTATTTCTATTTTAATTAGTTGTACTTTGAGCTTAAGAACTTGTAAATGTTAGAAAATGTGTTTTAATTACTTGTACTTTTAGCTTTATAACTTGTATTGCTTAATTTTAAGTATTTCTATTAATAGTAGGCCTTTGTGCATTATAAGATAGTAATAGATAATGGTACAACATGATATTAAATAAATTATAGTGTGTGCATCACTTTTTGTGCTGTAAGTATTAACACCCATTAGCAAATGACTAACAAATCTAGGATCTTAGAGCATCCGGTATCGTCTTCGTGGTCCTTCGCCGTGCTTACGTGGCACGCTCTCCGTGCTCCACCGTGACACCGGCCCTTCTCGCCGTGGTTCGCCGTCCAAGGTAATATCGTGCAGACGACGAGCTCTTTTGTCTGACAATTAGAACGTTTTGATGGATATTAAATTGCAAACGGTAATATTACCGTTTAAATTAAACCATTTGTCCTTTTTTTTTATTTTATATATTACCGTTTAAATTAAACCGTTTGTCCTTTATAAAAAAAAAAAAAAAAAAAAAAAAAAAAAAAAAAAACCCAACCACTATATATATACCAACATACACATATATTTCCCAATCTCACTTATATATACCAACATACACTGATCAAATAAACTCCAACTCAAAACAATCATGTCGCAAAATTCAAATGAAAATATGTATTTCACGAACATCCTCGCCTCGAATCCGTACGCGGGTTCGTCAAACCTGGCTACCCATTCATCACAAAATTCAAACTCCCCATCGCCGGAGACAAAAAGCAATCATGAAAAAATATCAAGTCAACGACGAGGATGAAGACGAGGATTAAGTTTATGTTTAGTATTTGTTGTATCGTTATTTTAATTCACATATATTTTTTTTTTTCTTTTTTTTTTTTCGTATCGTAACTTTATTATTAGTATGTGTTTAAATTTGTTGTAATGTGTTTTTATTTGAATGAAATTAATTTAGTTTATTTGGGTATTTGAAAAAAAAAATAGATAGTGGTGGGGCCCAAATGAGTAAGTTGTGGTATGTTATGATAAGGGGGTTGTTAGTTGTGGTTTGTTGTGGTGACGTGACACTCTTAAGACCCGAAAGAAGAGGTTGGGGTATGTCATGATACCTAATGGTCTAAGGCCTATCAATGTTCAAGAAAACGTCTCAATCAAATAATTATGAATTCATGTTCCACCAAAACCAGTAGTACGGATTTATTAATGGGTTATACTATACAAGCCCCCCCTATGATGTCAAATCATAGGGGACAAAAGGAATCTTCCTTTGATTTTGCAGTATAACACAGTTTTCTATCAGTTTCTGTTCCGTATTTCTGACAGTTTTTAGCGTTTGACATATTAAACTTTATATTTTCTGTTCCGTACTTTCAGGTTTATAGTTTTTTGATATAAATAAAATTATAAAAAAAAAAAAAATCAAAAAAAAAAAAAAAGGGGGGGGGGGGGGGGGGGGGCCTTGGATAACAAAAAAAAGGGAGGCTTGTATAACCTGTCCCCTTACATTAATATGCAAATTATTATGAATTTTTCAAACTTTAGAATGTCAAATTAATAAAGTGATGCACTAACCGAACCCTCCCTAGTGAGAGGGTAGGTGTACTTTGTGTACTTTGATAGGCTGAGACTTGTTAGTGGAGGTGAGAGTGGGCTTTGCAGCCAAGGCCACTCGCTTGTCTGATTTAATTTGGGATGTTGAAGCTTCACTCGCTGCCTTGTCTCAATCTTTTCCATTTTTTGTTTTGTCTTCATTCATTTTTTTCTGTATGTTTCGTGAAAGCTCAGACTTTGCTTTCTGATATAACAAGCAAAGAAGCTCCAATACTTTGTTTTAATTTTGTTATATACAAAGAAAAGAATTGTAAAAGTATAAAAAATAAAAAAAATGTTTAAAATTTAAGAAAAAAATAAAATTTTGAAAGTTATTAAAATAAAAAAATTTAAATTTAAAAATAAAAAAATTAATTTCTAAATAAAAAAAATTTAATTTCGAAATAAAGTAAGTTGTGTTTAAAAAAAATTTAATTTCGAAAATAAAAAAATTTAATTGAATAAAAAATTTAATTCGAATAAATAAGTTGTTAAAAAAATTAATTTCGAAAAAAAAAAATTAATTTGACAAAAAATAATTCGAAATAAAAAAATAATTCGAATAAGTAGTTGTTAAAAAAAAATTCGAAATAAAAAAAATTTTAATTTTGAAATAAAAAAAATTAATTTCGAAATAAAAAAAAATTTAATTTCGAAATAAAGTAAGTTGTTAAAAAAAATTTTAATTTCGAAATAAAAAAAATTAATTTCGAAATAAAAAAAATTTAATTTCGAAATAAAGTAAGTTGTTGTTAAAAAAATTAATTTCGAAATAAAAAAAAATTAATTTCGAAATAAAGTAAGTTGTTGTTATAAAAAAAATTTAATTTCGAAATAAAAAAAATTAATTTCGAAATAAAGTAAGTTGTTTTGTTTAATTGAATAATAACAGTTGTTTTGTTTAATGTGTTAACGTTAACGTGTTATTGTTTAATGTGTTAACGTTAACGTGTTTGTGTTAATGTGTTAACAATGTAGTTGGTTAATGCGTTAACGTTAACGTGTAAAAAAAAACAAACATTACACTCAAAATAAACATTACACTAAAAAATAACACATAAAATAAAAATTACAAAAAAAAAAAAAAAAAAAAAAAAAAAAAAAAAAAAAAAAAGAACTAAATTACTAAAAAGTATAAAAGTACTAAAAAAAAAAAAAAAAAATGTACCTCCCTACTAGGTAGGGAGGGTTAGTATATCAATTATAGTGAGGGTCAGTATATCACGAGCCTTTTTGATATTCATACCATGTGTCAGAGGGATTTCAACTCTTCCCAAACACTTGATTTAATATTTCTTTCAATCCAAACCTCTTCAAACCGTGAACCAAACTGCCCCTTAGATGTAGCCTTGAAACCGTACTTCAACTATGTCTATTATAGTATGTCATAGACACCTTTTGTCTACGAGTATTTTTAAGATATAATTAATGGCCAGTGGGTTACATGACATGAACGACTTTTGTTAGTTTTGTCTACTATTTTTATGATATGCGCCACTGGCTTACATATAGGGCTGAGCATCGGTCTCGGACCGAATCGGACCAACAAAGACCGAGATCGAATGAGCCTAAAAGTCGAGACCAAGGACCGGACCGAATGTGGTCGGTCGGTCCGATCCGGTCTCAGTTGATTCGGTCCAACAAGGCAAAATAGTCGGTTTGTGGTCCGGACAGACCAAGACCGAGACCGAATGCCCAAAAGCCGAGACCGAGGACCGGACCGAATGTGGTCGATCCGGTCCGGTCTCGGTCGGTCGGTCCAGTTCGTTCGGGTGGTTTGCTCAGCCCTAGTTACATGACATGAACGACTTACTCGCTAAATTATATCTAAGGTAGTGTTTGATAACAACTTGCAGCGTCTTAATTGAAAAATAGGTAAGTTAATTAAGTCACCAAATGGATGTTCCTCCTAGAAAAAGCCAGGGAGATGAGAGTCTCCAAATTAAGTCCATCCCTTTTATCCTAATTTTACATATTTACCCTCCTACTTTTTAACCTTATTTCAAATAAAAGGGTATAACGGTATTTTTTATAATTCAAACACTTTATTCAGCACATAAAACAAACAATCATTTATTCATCTACAAACAGACATCATATATCTAGACTGATACTTTAATTTAACATAGAGTTAATAAAAAACTAAACAAAGTGTTTGTGTTTGACATAGTCGTTGAAACTCATTCTCTTGAAAAATTAAGTCAATAAAGTTGTATCCTCCACTTTTCTACCATTTCCCCCAAAAGTAACTCTCTTTCACACATAAATTGATTATCCCTATTAAAAAGTGTTTGTGTTTGACATAGTCGTTGAAACTCATTCTCTTGAAAAATTAAGTCAATAAACTTGTATCCTCCACTTTTCTAACTCTCTTTCACACATGAATTGATTATCCCTATTAATAATAAAAAAAAAAAAAAAAGAAGCTTCCTACTATCTACGTCTAAGTCGGAATTCCTTGAACAAAATAAATGTACAACTCTAAATACAAATAAAGATATTAACGAAAGGGTATTTAAAAAAAAAAAAGTAATTTACTTTGATTTAAAAAATGCAATTAGAAGAAGGTACAATTATTTGATTTGGTTCATATAAAATTAAACTCTAAGTCAATAGATTACCCCTGTAACTAATTTTCTATAAACGTTGACGGTGACTTATGAAATTAAGCTTGTATATAAATGATAGAATGTATGTCCAAGTAACCACTCACATCTTAAGGCATTTCAGTTTTCACTATAATCTCCTGTTTAAGCAAAGGTAACGATTATCTGTTGTAACCTTTAGTCTAGTCATAATGCATGTGAACATTTTTGGTTCTAATACTGATTCTTATTAATGTTGTCACGGTGCAGATGTCGCAAGAAGTGCAGAATCCCTCAAACCATCCTCATGAGCATGAATTGCCAGGAACCTCAACGTCACTACCACAGAAACGACCGCTTTCAGATCTAATTGATTGTAATTGTTTCTGTCCATATATAATATCCTTTATTCATTTACGGCTATTTAACGTCACTCTTAATTCATATAATAAAAAATAGGACTCGAGGCAGAGTCAGAATTTTTAGTTTTTTTTATGTGTGTGTGTGTGTGTGTGTGTGTGTTGGGGGGGTGGGTGCATTAGTTGTACACGCAGATTTGACCATTCATAAGAATGTTTTCAGATGGTTAAAACCGTCAAATTTAGAAAACCCTCTACACTAGTGTAAAATAAACTAGCAGGGTACCCACATGTTATAGTGGCGGGTATTATTTCACCATGAAATAATATTTTCCAGTGAAATATGCAAATATGCATTAGTTGTACACACAGATTTGACCATTCATAAGAATGTTTTCAGAGGGTTAAAACCGTCAATTTAGAAAACCCTTTACACTAGTGTAAAATAAACTAGCAGGGTACCCATGCGTTATGGTGGCGGGTACCATAAAATAATATTTTCCGGTGAATCATGTATTTTAGTTTATTATATATTTTTTTTGACAATAAATTTACGGATATCAAGAATTTCATATGACATATTTCAACTCCTTAACTAAGGAATTTATTTCGTTTTTTTGGTTTTTTTTTAAAGCCATTCGTATAACATGAGCCCGTTTGGCCCTTGCCCGTTCGGGCTCGAGCTTATTCGGCCCGTTGCCCGTTCGGGCTTGAATATTTGTATAATGTATTTTATTATTTGTATTAGTAACATTTAATGAAGGAATTGTGTTTAAGTTAGTTGTACAATATGCTTGATAATTTGTATTTCTTATGTAAGGGATGTTTTAATAACTGCATTAATTGTATTTATTGACCAGTTAATTAATTGACTACATTAAATATCTTAACCACATTAATAGTGATTTATATTGTATTTAATGTTAGTAAATGTGTTTTAATTAGTTGTACTTTTAGCTTAAGAACTTGTAATGCTGAATTTTAAGTATTTCTATTTAAAGATTGTATTTAATGTTAGAAAATGTGTTTTAATTAGTTGTACTTTTAGCTTAAGAACTTGTAATGCTAAATTTTAAGTAATTCTATATATAGAACGTCTTCATGCTTTATTAGATAGTAAGATTAAGTTATAAGAGTATCACTATAAATTTGTCCAATAAGGGTGTGAGTGCGTCTTTGGAAAAAGTATAGTAGTAGTGAGCTTGTAAGCAGTACCAGTAAATTTTATTTTGTTTTTATTTTTTATTTTTTATTTTTTTATTTAAAAAAAAAGAAAAAAACATTTCGTAATGCGGGTGTAGGTGTAATTGTAATGTGTAAAACAATCTCTAAATGCTCAAAGTTTTTAAATGCTACTTTATGAAGCGTTGGAAAACGAACATTCCGAAAATAAAAAAATAAAAGATAAAGGTACTTGCTGCTTGCCAAACAAGCATTAAAAATTAAAACGCTCACCGCTCTTAAATGCTACTCCCTCCGTCCTTAAATAAATGTCCACTATTGACTTTTAAAGTCTTCCCCTTTTAACTTTGTCTTTAAATTTTTTGAACGGCAACTTTATTAAACTAGCAAGGAGCTAGAAAAGGAACATTACAAAAAAAGTAAATTTGGGGTTTTCAACCAGCACTCCCAAGAAAGTTTCCTATTACATCTACTATTACACCAAAAAAAAGATTTAGAAATAATCTCGTCATGGATCTCCGATCTCCTTGGAACTGAAGTATCAAAAATAAGCCTGTTCCGGAACACCCATATATGCCACCACGCAACGAAAAAAACGCCCTCTAACATAAGTTTAAGCTTGGACGTCATTCTTATAGAGTCGAACCACGTGTACCAATCTGTAAAAGAAGAACAATCTCTCCAAGGAATATCCCACCAATAACTGATCTTTCGGAGAATGCTTTTTACCAGGTCACAATGAAAAAAAATATAGGAAGAATCTTCAGTAGACGAATTACATATGGGACAAATATCCGAATCCAAAATAATACCTCTTTTGATAAGATTCGATCTAGTCGGTAGACGGTCAAGGCGGGCTCTCCAAGCGAAAACATTAATCTTCTTCGGGACGAATTTAACCCACCTAGTAGCGACGTCCATGGAAGGAAGAAATAACTCGTCCAAAGAAGATCGAACATCTTTTACGCGAAAATATCCTTCTCCATTTAAGTCACAAACCCACCTATCGATTGATGATGATAACATGACTGTATCAAGCATAGATAACATTTCCAGCCATTGTTCTTTTTCAATTCCATCTCTAACAGGTCAACGAAATGAAGAACAAAAAGAAGGGTCGTCCCACTTAGCAGCCACTGACTTCGTTTTGTCCATTTCCAGATTAAACAACCGAGGGAAACGCACCCTGAAAGGCTTATCCAGGAGCCAAGTGTCCAACCAAAACCGAGAATTGCGACCATTACCTACTTTCTTCTTACAGTGCGAGAAAAAATCAAAACCCTTCGCACTCAAGACTTTAAATTCACGAAGAATAGAGCACCAGTTTGAAGGAAAGCTATCAACATGAGAATCTAGATAAGGGCCATAGATAGATTTAATAACTCGCGACCAGATGGAACCATCTTGAGAGAGAAAACGCCAAACCCACTTAAGAATTAAACCTCGATTCAGAGCGAACATACTAGAAATACCAAGGCCCCCTTGTTTCTTAGACGCAAGGACCTTGTCCCAAGCTACCCAGGATATCTTTTTGTCGTTTAGGTTAACGCCATTGAAGAAGTTACTACGTAAAGATTCCATCTCATGCAAAACTCCCTTAGGAGCTTTGTATAGAGACATAGTATATAGCGGGACAGCACCAAGAACCGACTTTAACAAAGTAACTCTACCTCCAACAGATAGAGTTTGACTTTTCCATTTAGACAACCTCACTTTTATTTTGTGAACAGTACTTAACCAAGCCGACCTACGTTTCATTTTATCACCAACAGTTACCCCTAGATATGTAAAAGGAGTAGATAAGACTTCACAACCAATGAGAGAAGCGCCTTGCTCAACAATTTCATTAGGAACTCCAACGCCTAAGATTTTACTTTTATGAAGATTAATCTTTAGACCTGATGCGCGGTAAAAGCAATCAAGAATTCTAACGAAATTTACTAAGTTTTCTTCGGACCATTCCCCTAAAAAAACCGCATCATCAGCGTAAAAAAGATGAGATATAGGATCCAAACCTTGAATCGAAAGGCCTTTAATTATTCCTTCGTTTACGGCTTTAGAAACCGAGATGTGGAGAGATTCCATTATAAGAATGAAAAGGAACGGCGCAAGAGGATCTCCTTGTTTAAGCCCACAATGAAACTTGAATTCTGGAGTAGGACTTCCATTAACTAGGATAGACGCCATGGAAGAAGAGAAAATTCCCCGAATCCATTTGCACCAATTTGGACCAAAACCAAAAGCTTTTAATACATCTAGGAGATAATCCCATCGAACGGAGTCATAAGCCTTGGCAAAATCCACTTTGAAAATAAGAGCTTGTTTGTGCTTTCTTTTACACCAAGTAAGGATCTCATTTAAAATGAAAGGCCCATCAAGAATATTCCTATTAGCAATGAAAGCTGTTTGTGAATCACTTACTAAATCTGAAATAACAGCAGTCAATCTATTAGCAAGGATTTTTGTTATCACTTTGTAGACGCATCCAATCAAACTTATAGGCCGGAAATCCGAAACAAATTTAGCATCCGGAACTTTAGGGATTAGAGCAATGAAAGAAGCGTTACATCCTCTCGGTATAAAACCATTAATGAAAAAACATTCAACGGCAGAACATAAGTCCGGGCCTATAAAGCTCCAGTATCGTTTGAAAAATTCAAAAGAGAACCCGTCAGGACCCGGAGATTTATTCTCGCCACACTCCCAAACTGCTTTACGGATTTCAGACCTGGTGATTTGGTTATCCAAATCCAAAACCTGATCTGAGGATAGACGATTAGGAAAGTGACAATTTAACTTGATACGAAAGTGATCAGGTTGTTTGAACCGAGAAGCAAAATGTTCCTTGAAAGCGACTTTTATAGCAGAAGGTTCGACAATCCAATCACCATCAACAAATATACCACGAATCGAGAGTTGAGACCTCTTCTTATTGATAAGACCATGAAAAAATTTTGAATTTTCATCACCTTCTATTGCCCATTTAACTTTGGCTTTTTGGGCATTGTCCTTTCCTTCCAATGACTTAAGATCTCGAAGCTGGCGCATTAACTCCATTCGTTTAAATAACGACTCATCAGAAACATCGCCCCGATCCAACTCCTTATCAATAGCCATCAGATCATCAGATAAAGAAGTCTTTATCCTAGTTTTCGATAAGTTATCCTGTTTAATCCAACTACGGATAATCTGCTTGAGCTCTTGAAGTTTCTTCTTAAACCTTATCATGCTGTTAGTGTCTGAGTGGGAGAACGAAGACCAAGCTTGTTCAACCATATCATCAAAACCGGCGCGGTCAAACCATGAGTGAAAAGTACGGAATGGGGTCGGACCAAAATCAGAGCGCATCTCTTTAAATAGAATGGGACGATGATCCGAAAGATTGCGTTCCAGACATAAAGTCATACTGGACGGGAAAGCAGCTATAATACCTTCAGAAACTAAGAAACGGTCTAATTTACTCATTTTCGCTGCTGAAGATAAAGACCAAGTAAACGAGTAACCTTCCATCTTCACATCCACTAGACCAGACGACATAATAAACTAAGAAACGTCCACTATTGACTTTTAAAGTCTTCCCTTTTTAACTTTGTCTTTAAATTATTTTAATTTTGTTATGTAATACTTGATGTAAAATGTATGAATAAATTGCGTTTTAAATGTATTTTCATGGGGTATAATTTTCATTAAGTATTACATAACACAAATGAAATAATTTAAGGTCAAAGTTGAAAAGAAAAGACTTTATTTAGGGACGGGGAAGTATTACACATTGATCTGGCTGTTTTCTAAAACCTTTAATAAAAAAGATCACAGAGTCTTACGTTTTTTATACATTCTTATCATTTTTCATGCAATTAATCGAATTAAATAAGCCCATTCTTATCAATATAGTCAAGACATGTTTAAATGTCTTAAGTAGTTGGATTTTTTTTTTTTTTTTTTTTTTTTAATTTTTTTTTAGTTGTAACGTTCAGATAGGGAGTTTATCATACTATCTTATAATGCACAAATGACTACTAAAATTAGAAACTCTTAAAATTCAGCATTGCTTATTATAGTAAGATTCTATAGTTTGCACATAATTAAAACACAATTAATGTGGTCAAGATATTTAATATAATCAATTAATTAACTGGTCAATAAATACAATTAATGCTATTATTAAAACACCCTTACATAAAAAATACAAATTATCAAGCATATTATACAAGCAACTGAAACACAATTATTAAAATTTCACTAATACAAATAATAAAGCACATTATACAAATATTCAATTCCGAACGGGCAACGGGCCAAAAGGGCTCGAGCCTGAACGGCCACGGGATAAACGAAATTCTTGATATCCGTAAATTTAAATTGTCAAAAAAAAAACATAATAAACTAAAATTCATAATTCACTGAAAAAAATTATTTCAAGGTACCCGCCGCTGCCCTGCTAGTACTACATTATAATACATCGCTTCTTTTGAATTTCTACATGAAGCTGCATAATTGAATCCTAAAAGTTAAGTCTCCAAAGGGATGGAACTGAAAATCAGTTCTTAAATATGTTGTTGGTTTTGATTATCGTGGGATTAATGTCAATTAATTTTAGTATAGATGTATTATCGTAGTGAAAAGAATTTGATTTTTAGTATAGATGTATATCGTAGTACATGAAAAGAATATTGAGATCGTATTGAATACTAGCTAAACTATTTGCATTGGAACTACTACAGCGAATTCAAGATCAAGAGAATTATACCTCAAAATTGGTGTCCCATTATATGAAGCGTCAATAAAATGTGACTGGAATGCTGCCAAAGTCATTTTGGATGAGAACGAAAATTTGCAATTGCTAAAATGTAGTATCACCGATAATGGTGAAGCTGCACTCCATGTTGCAGCATCCGCAAATGGTCCCAAAAAGGTGGAACAATTTGTGAGAAATCTAGTGGATTTAATGGAAAAGGAAGACTTGGAACTTGTAAACAATAATCACAACACCGCCCTCTATTTGGCAGCTACAGCTGGAAACATTGAAACCGTTAAGATCATGGTAAAAAAGAATAGGGCGTTGCTGACAATCCCTGGTGCTCGAGGAAAAATGATGCCAGCCTATGCGGCTGCCTTGTTTGGGAATTATGAAGTGGTCAAGTATCTTTATGATAACTCCAACGGATTGCATGATGACGGATGGACAAATACAAATCGTGGTTGGCTTCTAGAGAAATGTGTCGAGAGTGACATGTTTGGTAAGCATTTTAGCATCTATTTACATGCAGTCAATATATGTTTTGAAAACCGGGTATTTAGTCGACCTAGTTGAAACACCGATGGTTTTCTACCAAAGAAAAAAAAAGGAAACTTTCAAAAAAAAAAAAAGTATATATATAAATCATGACTAATCCATATATTAAGCCTAAAAAAACATTTACCAACAATGATAACATGTAAAAGTAAAATTACGTCGCAACTACATATAATTAACTTGTGTTATTTGTATTAAAAAAAAAAAAAAAAAAAAAAAAAACGGATGGGTTTCGAGAACTGGTTTGACCAGGGTCGCCTCAAACCTAGCGGGTCTAATTGAGTTTCAAAAATAAAGAACCTGGTTTAATTTGGCCTTTTTTGACCTAAACTGGTTCAACCGGACTGGTCGACCGTGTCGAACCGGGTTTCAAAACATTGCTTTCACTTACCCATTTTATATAGCCTTTTTCTGTTTGCACTCTATATGTACAACTGTACGTGTATGTATTTTTCTTTTTCTTTTTCTTTTTGAATGTCAAGATAATATAAAAAATTAAAACACAAGCAAGAAGTACTCCTTGTTTTGTTAAGTAATGTTACTTAGCAGTGTGTCATTCACTTAAATTATAGGAAATAGTGTAGACATTGTCACACGTTAATTAGGAAACTACTAGTATATACTTATCATTGAATTATGTGGGTTTAAAGGGGTGTTTGGGTACACGGTTTAGGTCGAACAAAACTAAGTCCAATCTTAAGATTTTGTGGTTTAACTTGTGTTTTGATTATTTAGAATCATTCGTAGAAGTAGTGTTAAGCTTTAGGAAGCATTTGATTGAAACAAAGATAAAAATCTAAGTTTTTCGAATGATTTTTGAAGTTAAATGGGTTTTGAGCCATAGTTATTGTTTGGATGAATGTTTTGTGCCATCGTTATATTGCTTGAAAGCTCTACACTATTGAAAAATTTGCCTAGATTGTATTTTATGCGCGATTAAAAATTTGTAAAAGGTTTTGCACTATGTTGATAAGAGTTGATTGAATGTTGTGCGCTAATGTTTTTCAAATATATGATTTATAAGTCAATAAACCGAGTCTTATCAACATAATTATTATGTGCAATTTGTTGTAAATGCTCCAAGTCTTGACTGGGTAGTTTTATACAGTTAGATATTATCCATGAGTTTTGGTACTCTTCAACCAGATATTGGTCTTTTTCTTGGAGGTTAACAGACTAAAACTTCTTTAAACATATTAGCTGAGATATGTACAATCATTTTAATATGTGTATACATAAACTAGTTGATCAAAAAGAATTATATAACAAAACGATTAATTAACTTATGTCTATTATTGAGAAAAATCTTTGTAGTTTTCAATTTTTGCTTTCATTTTTTATTTCATTGTATCATCTTCTCTTGCTAACAACTTCTCATATCTTTCTCAGATATCGCAATTGAAATAGTGAAAATGTATCCAGCACTTGGTAGGAGCAGTACTCTACTCGGAATTTTGGCTCGAAAGCCACAAGCATTCCACGATAAAAAATCTAATATCATTGATAGAACAATCAAGTTGGGTGACTATCTTTACTCCTCGGTGTTTACTACACATCAACCATCTCAAAATAAGCAATCAGGACCTCGCAGTGAGAGTGTACCCGAACATTCGGCTCAACCTACGCCATCTCCTGATAAAAAATCTAATATGATTGCAAGAACCTTCAAGTCAGGTAAACATCTCTACTTATATATAAGCATTTTTTTTTTTTTTAATTCAAAACATTCACGAGTTTTGGTGATTAAAACAACAGCCAGAATATAATCATTAAATTTACTAATTTAGTGCTATAAATATGGTTGCATTTTAGTAGGCCTGTTTGGTAGGGGCTTTTTTGGGGAGCTGTTAGCTTTTTGTTACAAAATAATCTCATCTAAACTAAGTAGCTCCGTTTGGATACATTAACTTCAAGCTTTTATTTCAAACAAATAGCTCATAAATGAAAAGCTGATTCATGAAGCTTTTTAAACATCTTGGAGCTGTTAAAACTTTAAATTACTGATATACCCTCTAAACATTTGTTTACAATTATAGATATGTCCTTTTATGTCATTTTACATCTTATAATTACATTTAACAGCTAACTTACCAAACACTTTTATTAAAAAAAAGATACAGTTTGTAGCTCATGTTAACAGCTTTGCAGCTTACAGCCTACAGCATACAACTTACAGCTAGTTTTGCCAAACATACCCTTAGTAGTCATTGCAAAAATCGCAAAAATAACAAGACTTAGTGCCCAAAATGAGAGCCCTTAAACTATATAGGATGAATGATGGTGGTTTGTGTAAAAGTATAACATGTATCTTAACTTTATATATATGTATCGGAAGGTTTACCTCTAATAAGACGTGATCTGTGGATTATAGTATGTTTGAGGTGTATGATTCATGTGACATGCCAGAAACTTGCGTCAGACTTCAGTAGTTGAATTACTAAAGTACAACCTCATTCATAAATTCTTACTCATAAATGTCTGTATCATGAATTTATAATGGTTTCTGGTCGTTGCTTTCAGTTTCTGCATTCGTTGTCGGAGAACCTGAAAAGGACACCGAAGCAATGCAGTTATTGAGAGTCATTTGGGAAGATATCGTGAAACTTTCTAAGAAGGAAATTGATAATATACTCAGAGGGCCAGCGGATACAAAGAAGTCAGCTTCTTCTGAAAGGGTCGCTGAAACTATATTACTGCAATGCATTTATGAGCATCTTGAGAAGTTGGAAACATCTTTTCGGAACGTAAATGAAGTTCCCCAACTAAAAATTCTCATTTCTAAACATCTTGTGAAGATGCATCTTGAAACCCAGAAGATAATTAAGAAAGATAACAAGGCGCCTCAGGAACTAGAAAAGCTAATTTCTGAATATCTTGTGAAAATGCATGATGGTACCCAGGACATAATTGGAGGAGAAGCTGGAAAGGATCCTCAGAACCTAAAAGATTTTATTTTTTACCGTACTTCTAACCTGCATCTTCTAGCAAGTAAAAAGGATACACGTAAAGATAAAATTAAGGAGTCGCACTCTTCTCGGGTACTATTTGTTGCTGCAGAAATGGGCAATACCAAGTTTTTAGTTGAACTCATTCGCCGATGTCCTGATTTGATATGGAAGGTAAATGATGACAATCAAAGCATATTTCACATTGCTGTCAAACATCGTCACGAGGGTATCTATAACCTATTGTACGAAATAGGCGCGATGAAGGATATGATTACGCCTCTCAAAGATGAAAACGAGAACAATATGTTGCATTTAGTTGGGAGGATTGTGAAGCAAAAGCGACTAGCGGATGTGTCAGGAGTTGCTTTACAAGTGCAAAGAGAACTCTTATGGTTCGAGGTACATATAATCTTATCCATGATTTAGGGATTCTTCAATTAGTTTTTGGTTTTATGCTTGATTAGTATAAGTGAATAACCATAAAATAGTCTATAACTTTTCTAGTTTTTTTGTGTCATAGGAAGTAAAGAATATGATCCCTCCTTCATATCGAGAACGGAAGAACAAAGAGGGTCTAACACCACATGAGCTTTTTGCCAAGGAACATAAAGAACTGGTTGCACAAGGAGAGAAATGGATGAAAGGAACCGCCAACCAATGTATGGTTGTTGCAGCCCTTATTGCAACCATAGTATTTGCTGCAGCTTTTACGGTTCCTGGTGGATACAATCAAGACGATGGTATCCCTATGTTTTATTCAAAAGCAACCTTCGTGGTTTTTGTTGTGGCAGATGCGATTTCCCTATTTGCATCTTCAGCTTCAATCCTCATCTTCTTATCTATCCTCACGTCTCGTTATGCTGAACAAGATTTCTTAAAATCAATACCCAACAAGCTCATGGCAGGCTTAGCAACTCTTTTCATTTCAATAGCAACCATGACATTGGCTTTTGGTGTCAGCTTTTTTGTTCTTTACAAGAAGGGCTTTTTATGGATTCCAGTCCTTGTTGGCGTATTTGCTCTCTTACCAGTCATTCTATATCTATGTTTGCAATATGGTCTGTTTGCCGATATAATTCGCTCGACGTATGGTTCGAGATACCTCTTTAAGCCCAAAAAACATGTTCTTTACTATGAAAACCCCAAGGTCTAACCATTTTGTTTTCCGATTGTGATGGGTTTCACATTAAGCTTTGCTTTGTAATCTGGTTGTAAACTGCCTTTTATTACGCAAATTTTCAAATTGAGATGAATATGTTTTGCTAACATTGTTGCTTTTTATGTTCCCGAGATGTTTTAAGTGTTTAGCATTATTAGTGGTATCCACATTTTGTTTAAAAACATACTGAACATTCAAAAGAGGCTTCGGGGCTTCCATTGAGATGTTTACCCAATATACTGTTTGCCCCACTTTTTACTTATTCGTTTAGGGGTACCTGGTGATACAAAGGATCAGTATCATTAGTTAACAAAAAAAAAATAAAATACATACAATTGGTATAAAACGTGCATACCCTATGGTGTTTGACTGCTTAGTCTGAACTAAAAGATTGGTTTTTCTTGACCCCATGCATATAGCTTGTTTTCCTATTATATCTTTCATTATAAAATGAACAAGTTTCGTGGGTAGTGTATCTATATGCTTTCGTCCTAATAAGTGATGAGTACTTTTCTCTTATAAACCAAACCTAATGTCTAATTTCTTTTCAGAAAGAATCAAAAGTGACGAATTTCAAAATGTTAATTGAATTGAAGTGAGAAATCATTTTGATATGTTGTTAATCGAACAGCTAAGAAAACGTCATCTATTAAACCGTATTTCTTTAGACACCACAACAGCCCCTACTACCTTAAATATTGCTTCTGGACGTCCGGTTGAGATCATTAAAGATTGCTTCTCAGCAATTTTCCCCTATACATCGTTTTCATTGGGACTACAGAGACTAGGCCATCGCGGTCGGCCGCTGAATTTAGTGAATTCGAAAGGCTCATCAATCTCATTTATTGTAAACCCGAAAATTTCAATCATGTTACAATCTAAATTGCTTCACACCTTTGGCCACCTCAAACTCAAAATTGCTTCACAACATTCGACACCTATTCTTCAAAATCAGCCACCTCAACCACCCAACATCTCACCAAATGAAATCACACGTGATTCCTAACATACAAATCACATGTGATTTTCTCAGACACAAATTTAAACAATATTAAAAATAAATAAATAAATAAATAAAAAGTTCGTCGAAAGTATATTGAAGTGACCGTCTACTGAAAGATAAAAAAAATTTATCGTCGCAATGATTTATTTTTTGTCGCTTAACGATTTACCGTTTGCAAGATATTTTATTTTCAAAAAAAGACGAGAAGTAATTTTATTATTATTATTATTATTATAAAGGATATGGGTCTATAATGACTTCAACTCAGATGTATACTAGTATGCTACTCTATGTTAACAACAACATAAATCACTGTTGTTGTATACAATTTGCACTGTAAAGTTGTTGTAAATTCGCTTCTGCTATAAATATGTTGTGGACTTGTGGTATGCTACTGTAAGTTTTTAACAAAAAAAACATGTGATGGAGCCATTAACTGTGATGGAGTCATTAACAAAAAAAACCAACATTCAATGTTCATAAAGAAATTCAAGAAACCACTGGAGCTATTGATGGAGCCTTTAAAATAAGTATACATGGTCTAAGAAACCATTGTGATGGAGCCATTAACAAAAAAAACTAATGTGATTTGCTGGTCGTAACTTGCTTTTTACTTTAATGGTATATATTTTTCGTGGACTTGTTTATCTTTTAAATATTGACATATAACAACCAGCTCATTCATACATATCTTTTATATAATAAAACAAAACCTCAAGTGGAGACTTTTGCATTTCAAAAAAATAAATCATACCTTATTTAGTAATAATTAATTTATTAATAATTTTATATTTCAAAGATATTTAATGAAAAAGATTAAATATTTCTTAATTTGACTAAAAATAAATGATTTTCGTTTTACATAGAGAAAAGCTAAAAATACACATGTACTCAAAGGGCTTTCTCCCATACTTCTGGACTAAATTGTAAATTAAAAATAGAACGGAGTCTTATACCATCTTTATTCTGGCATAACAATCTCAACCTCTCCTTCTCGATCTCACACAAAATCGTCGATCACAACATTCCGAAGATGATTTGATTCCGAAGGTGTAAGTAAATCAGTTTTAATTTTTGATTTTGCAAGATTGACGGGATTCAATTGGTTTCCATAATATTGTCTCATTGTTTTGATTTTATTGTGTTTTCATAATGATATAAATCATAAATATGGTTCGACTATAAATCTCATTCATTATAATTTAGAACATAAATTTAAAACTGGATGGCCTTCTATAATTGTTAATGTACAATTTATTAGTGGAATAGTAGGCATTAACTTATTAAAAACCACTTTTCTTGATTGTGTTGATACAACATGGATTTGTTTTGAATTATGATATGTGGTATGGGTTCTCCTTTATTTTATAAACGATGCATATCAACTGTTTGTTTTTGTGCCACAATGAAAAACATGCTAAATTTTTGTTATTTTAGCACTTTAAGCAAACACAACCGATCTCCCCCCAAAAAAAGTGTATTTGCTACACTGAATCTGAATGTCTCAAAGGCTCCCAACCCAAGTATATTTTTTAGTTTATAATTGGTCGTTTATGTTTCAAAGTGTACTACATTTGAAGGTATGTTCGTGTTTTTTAGTGTATGCATTTGGTTTGTATGTGTTCTATTCAGTTTCAAGGTAATTTCTGATCCTTTTGAACAACTTACTGGAGGTGGAGTATTACATTTGACCTGTTAGGGATACCTAAAAAATGCCCCGTTCGTAAGTAAATGGGTTGAACTTCGACCTTTATATTCTAATCTCTTTCATTTACATAAACACCATGCTAAAATGGTTCTGATTTACAACATGTCGTCTAATCTCTTATATTAGTAATTTTAATGCACTTTTTTTATATGTAGTAGCCGTTTGATTCTCTATTGGCAATGTAGATTTGTTTGGTGTAAACGTAAAGTGGTCACATTTAGAGGTGTTTGGGAATGTCTTAAAACTCTTTATCTGCTTATGGCATTTACAATAATTTTATAGCTGGTATGATGAATTTTCTATTGGATACATGTAGCAAATATGTAGGGACTGTTTGTTAGGGAGTGTTTGGGAATGCTTATTAAAACTGCTTCATTGCTTATTGCATTATGAATTTATAGTTTCAACTTGCTTATTGAAACTGGCTATTATGTGCGCTTCTAATCAGATAAGAAGTTTAAATAAGCTATCCCAGATACCCTCAAAATTATTCGGTTAATATGCGATAAGCATATGAGTAGTTTTTATAAGCCATGACATAGCAACCCTTCAAAGTATATCAAATGACAATGGTTTGGATACAAGATATTAGAGATTTATTGGTTAAGAGATAAGAAATTTTTTAAATTATTCAATGCAATATTGTTTTAAAGGGTGTTTGGGTAAGCTTATGCAGTAGCATATTGGCTAATTTGATTCATTCCCCTATGGCCAACATTGTGAAAAGGGTTATCATGTAAAATATTTGTTGGTGGATTGCCTGCCACCTTAACAGAGGAGCAGTTTCGTCAATATTTCGGAAGTTATGGAGATGTAACTAATGTAGTAATTATGTTTGACAAAAATACCAACAGACCTCGTGGATTTGGTTTTACCTCCTTTGATACTGAAGATGCGGGTGACAGAGTTCTTCAGAAGACCTATCATGAGCTCAACAATAAGCTTGTGGAGGTTAAACGAGCACTTACAAAGATGCTAATCCTGGCAGAGGTGGCAGTGGCCGTGGTGGTGGCTATCAAGGTAACAATGTTGGTTCATTTGATAGTCAAATGGTGGTGGCTATCAAGTTTGATTCTTTTCTGAAAAGGGTTAATCTTTTTATGGGCTAATCTCGTGTTAATCGCCAATCATGAAGCTTTGGAGAAGTATCTAATAACCCATCTATCTATACCTTTATTAAAAGAGGATATTTAAGGAGTACGTGTCACAAAACCAAACTATACACGTCGACAATTTTTACGTATATACATAAGATTTCCTATTTATAATCTCGAAAAATAAAATCATTTAGGCCACATTAAGTTGTTTATTTTTTAATTGATGTTCATACAAAATTAAAACTTTTAGAATCAACCTCGTGCGTGCATGGGTATTATAACTAGTAACAGATACAACTAATACCATATTGGATAGAGCATTTCAACGTGACTATATAGGTGGTGAAATCCATAAAGAATTGGAGCCATTGGAATTGGAACCAGATGTCATTTCTAGCGCTCTTATTTTTTTGCGGACAATCCAAAAAAAACGCGGCTATTATTTAGTTATCCTCTTGAGATGCGGAAGAACGTACTAGAAAAAATGATGGGTTCAAGCGAATAATTGTGGTCACTTGCATTTACAATTTTTTAAGTTATCAACTTCTTTTTCTTGGACAATAATCTTCTTCTAGACTATCATCTTCTTCTTTGTTGCAGAATTTTTAATATGTTTTCTTATGATTTGGAACATGTTTTTGGTTTTACTTGGACGATATACTTGTTATGGTTTCAAGTAATTTTGTTATTTTCATTAGCATATACATCATTGTTATTTTCACTTGCAAAATACTATTCACTATTCAGTAATATACTCATTGTTATGTGTTTGCATTTGGTTTCTATATTTCTAGGGAATGGTATAATAGTAAAATTACTAACTTTCTTTCCCTTTCTTTCCGACTCGGGAAAACAAAAAAATTATAGGGTAAATTGCAAATTACGTCCCTAATGTTTCCGGAAATTGCAAAAAAACCACTGAAAACAACTTTGTTTCGATCTGGTCACTGAAGCTACGTGGCGTTGCAAAAAAGCCACTGAAAACTAATGAGCGTTATTTCTCCTGTTAAGTGGCCTCACGTTCTCAGTACGTGAGGGTATTATCGTCATTACATTGTTCCCGCTAAAAAATTACACCACCTACAAACTTCGATTCCAAAAAGCTATAATCTTTGAAGGACTAAATTTGCAATCTACAATTTTACTTACCAAAATACTCGGCTAACTATCACCTACAACATCATACTCTAAACGCTCCCAAAAAACTTTAAACTAGTGAAAAACCCTAACTTTTCTAAACACTTCAATCCACAAAATTGATTATCGTTATCCACTAATTGGCAAACCAAAAAGGTTTGTTTATATCTGTCATTCATTTTAGTGTTGAAGTGGTTTATCCGGTACAAGTTTTTGAAGTTTAGAAATGTGTTGATCTTTTGGGATAATGTACTGTGTAAACAAGTGATCACTTTTAGAAATGTAAACAAGTTTTAGAAATGTGTTGATCTTTTGTTAATGTATTGCATTGCATATTATACTAACATAAACTTTTAGTAGTCATACAACTAAGGAATTCAGTTACTAAGCATCATCACCTATATTTCACATTCTCAACAAGTGATTACTACATTTCCTACATCCCCAAAGTGTCTAAATGCAAACTAAGAAAGAATAACACTTAGACACCTTGAGAGCAAGCCTCATGATCACTTAGGGACAATTACTAGGGCGACTGCATTTCCTTTATGAAGTCATACTAAAGACCTCTGCAGCAACCACCTCACAGAGACTCAATAGCATGGCATCCATGAGAGGCATCACCCATAGTTTGACTTTTAAGATCTTACCATTTAGGATTATAAGATCCTTCCAAACATGGCTACTAGAAAACTCCTTTTCTATCCCATTGTTTGACTGCCATACTAGTCTATCTTTCCTATTTACATTGATCAGTGGTACTGGATATTGCAGCAAAATAGTATGAGATAGATACCATTCAGGAGGCCAATTCCAGCTATTTCCAGTGATGCAATTTACCACTGTATCATCATTAGAAAAACCAACTGCATAGATTTCTCTTCTGCTTAGAATAGTGTCCAAAGGAGGGTTCAAACTTCAAGTATCATGCCATATTGACACATTGCGGCCATCCCCTATCTTATACTTTATATGTTTTTTGACATCATCCCTTAGATCCAACAGATTCCTCCAAATCCAACTATTACTACTTTGTTTTTGCATCTCCCAATTTATCCTTCCTTTAAGTTTAACTGTACTTATCCATTTTACCCATAATGAATCTTTCTTAGCAGTAATGTTCCACTTGTATCGAAGCTAAAACTGATGCTTTTAACTGTGTTCTTCCATCATAAGACAAACTATTATTTTTCCAATCATTAATTCTAGTCTTTACTCTATCAATCAAACTCTTGCAATCCTTCACTCTAATCTTTTTAACAAGTGGAACTCCAAGATATCTAACTGGAAGTTTTCCTCTTTTGAAAGGCAAGATTTACAGAATAACCTCAATTGTCTCAATATTCATATGTATGTTTTATGGTTGGATTAATGTCATTTTCATGTTTTAGTTTCTGCTTTCGATTAGTAATACTTCTGGCAAATGTTTATGTTTGTGATACGACTCAAAGATTCTAACAAGTTAAAACCATGTTTGAACACAAAATATAACGAATACCCAAAAACAACACATTCTACCATGAAAATCAGGATCAAATGGTCCATTCATTAATGTACAATATAAAGATACTACCATAACACTAAATTAGAAGAAACTACAACAAAATAACCCCAGCCCTATCTTCATGCATCAACCTTCCCAACATCCATAAACCAACCCCTTCACATCTCACTATGCCTCACAGCAAACTCAATCTTGTCAAGAATCTTCTTGTTAGTTTCCCTAACCATCCTCATCAACACCCTCGCCTTACACAAATCAGCAGTCTGAAGTCTTCTAAGCTTGGTCACATTGGCCCTTGCAACTCTCGATTGTCTGTAGTTTTGGAGCTCAACAATCAGCTCCCCCTACACGTAACCCTACGAGTAAGCTTTTGGCACGGATTCATCAAATCTGTTGCCTGCTATATGTCTTGCACAATCTCTCTTTGGTAATGGCAGACCATCATATCTGATATCACAAATGAGTTACAGGCAATCACGTAGTCAAGAAACCGATACATATTACCGGTTAAGGAAATGGCGGATTTGTCCTTAAGTTTTTGTGTGTGTGTAATGTGTGTAGTCAAAACTGAGTTTGACTAAATATGATGAGTAGTTTGGGAAGTAAAGTTGAAGATTCCAAATTTAGTCCTTGAAGGAAAGTCTAGCCTTAGGAATCGAAGTTTGCTAGGTGAGTAAATTGCCGGGAAAACAGTACTGGTGATAATGCCTGCACGTGCCGAGCACGTGGGGCCACTTAACGGGAGAAATAACGGTCGTTAGGTTTCAATGGCTTTTTTGCAACGCCACGTCACCTTCAGTGACCAAATCGAAACAAAATTGTTTTCGGTGGTCTTTTAGAGCATCCACAATCATTAATTTATAAACCTTTATAAACCTATGTACACTATCTATAAACCTTTTACAACTCTTCAAATGATTCATAATAACACATGCATATTATGAAGAGGTATGAACCTCTTACATGAAACAAATGATTACTATAGTTAAAATTTTGTATGAAAGATACCAAAATGCTGTCAATTTTGATCAGAAGATTGGTGTGCAATTTATCCAAAATGCTCTGAAGGTATACCTTTCTCTTTCTTTTTTTCTTTTTTTTTAATTATCATAAATTTAGTTCATCCCTTTCTCTAGAACATTTGTTTCTAACATAGTATACTTGTTGTGTACGTGAAAGTCTCCTGTGCACACAATAGCTAGCAACGCTGGAGTTGAGGGTGCGGTTGTTGTCTGCAAACTGTTGGAGCAGGATAACATTGATCTTGGGTATGATGTTGCTAAAGGTCCTATCTTTGAATATATATCAAGGATTCTGCCATCCTCATCAGGTATGAGATCTGTTCTTCTAGCAATAAACTCATTCAATAAGAAGAAACTGTCGATTTGAAATGCACTAGCTGAGGCGTCTTGGGGGTATTGAAATTGGGGTATAATTAAGTTGGAATTTGATGGGTTTTGAAATTTAGGGTTAAAGGGATGGGGTCTGATAACGTGCCAATGGTGGTCGGGGGTAAAAATATATTTTAACAGGTTGAGCGTAGGGTCTTCAATGTGGAATGGATGGGGCCCGTGAACGTGTCAATGGCAATCGGTGGAAGCTGAGATAAAACGGTCCAGGGTCATTTAGCGGGTGCTTTATTCGAGGAAATGGGAACATGTTTAACAGTAGCAAACTACTAGATCTGAAGCAGAATGGGTAAACTATTAGACTATTAGACTTATATTAGAAAGATGCAGTTTGGTTTTTCCTTAAACTGAGTACTAGATCCTCCATATACTTCAATGTGGTCCAAAAATTAGCATCAGGCGTTGTCGTAATTCGGACTATTGATGTTTGGTAGTAGCTATGACCGTTTGAGGGTTGGGTTAAAATGTATTCGGATTACTAGAAACTTGCAATTGTTAAGAATCTCAGCTAACTAAAGCATTGGGTTGGTGTGGCCTTGAAATGATAATGGAAAAAGCATCATTCTGAGATTGTTTCATAAAACATTTATAACAAATTCTGCACCATTGCAATGGTTTCTTATTTTATTTATTCTGTTCTTCGCAATTATTGTAAGTAGCATTACATGTCTTGGATTTGTGTTATACGAGTTTAACTTCTTTCCTTACTAATAATAATAGGTTTAATTGCTTGAAATGACACTTTTTGTTATTGTGTGTACTGAACTTTTATTTTTCTTATTGTGTGTACTAAACTTTTAAATTTCGATGATTGTGTATTTTGTGACCATTTTACCCTTACTTTTTTCAAATTTTGAAAGGGTAAAATGGTCATTTTACATGGCTGAATAGTTACAAAATACACACAATAATCGAAATTTAAAAGTTCAGTACACACAATAAGAAAAAAATAAGTTCAATACACATAATAACAAAAAGTGTCAAGTATGATATATTTTCAAGTAATTAACCCAATAATAATATACATATTATGTTTTAATTAGATCAGTAGCACTTGCATATTAGATTTCCAAGTGTTACAATATACTTTACTGTGCATACCATCAATGTAGCTTACTGACAAATTTTATAACTCGATTATAAAGGATTATCGACTACTGGTGATTCATTTACAAAGAATAATTACCACATGTCCATTACAAGTTTTATAAGATATACAATAGTTTAGGTATTTGGATTATTACATTAGTTAATAAAATCAAACTTTGATGTTCTCCCAAAAGTCATAAACAAAGTGTTATTTGTGTTTGTATATGGACTAACATAATAAGAAAATACTACGTAGTAAGTATCAGGTTAAAGCGACTGGGATTGCTTTTGGGCCTGCGTATAAGGTAATGTCGGTTTATCGATTTATATGTCAAGGTGTTAAATTTAGTGATATCTGTTTCTATGTATAAATAACTGACTTAGTGAGAATATGAATAATTTGGGGATTTAGGGGATGTTTGGATGTGCCTTTGTAACAGAACGTGCTGCATGTAATTGTTTTTACATGTGATTCAGTAGTTTAAGGTTATAATACTCAGGAGATTTAGAGATCAATATAGATCTCATATTTGTCATAGAACCAATGGACCAATCATAGCCACCCATTTTTATTTTCCATCTTTTTTTTAAAAACAACATATCTTGCAAACGGTAAATCTTCAAGCTACAAAAAAAATACCATCGCGACGAGAATTAAATGATCTTTCTATAGATATGCATTGTTATATACTTTCGACGAACTTTTTTTTTTTTAATTTCCGCCCAGAAAGAATCATATATGATTCGTAAAAATCATATATGATTCGTAAGAATCATATATGATTCGATTTTTACGAATCATATATGATTCTTACGAATCATATATGATTCTTTCTGGGCGGAAATTAAAAAAAAAAAAATTCGTCGAAAGTATATAACAATGCATGTCTATAGAAAGATAATTTAATTCTCGTCGCAATGGTATTTTTTTTGTAGCTTGACGATTTACGGTTTGCGAGATATTTAAGTTTTAAAAAAAAGGTGGAAGTTTTTTTTTTTATTTTGATAGAAAAAATGAGTGGCTAAGATTGCTTGATGAGTTCTATGGTAAAAGTTGGATCTACAAAGAACTTTTGCCTAATACTCAGTTGTTTTAGTGTTATTTTAGAAAAAATTAGAGTTAAAATCAATATCAGTACAATGTTGCTAATAGTAGTTGCTAAAATATATGGTAGTTGAAAAATAATTATGTACATCAATATGCTTCGAACAGTAAACTAACATAAACTTTTCCCACAATTGGTATGCCAAACTAAGAATAATTTCTGTTTTTTTTTTTTTTTTTTTTTTTTATCTGTATGATGGAGGCTTATACAAAATTAATTTTTTGATTTGGTTTTGTACATAAAGTGTTGTAAAAATCGGCCTTAACCGCCCCGATTCTCACTAATCGGCCTTATTAATCAGTTTGGTCAAAAATCGGTCAACATACCGATTGATCGGATAAAAATCAGCCAAATCGGGCATAAATCGGATAAATCGGCCAACTCGATTACGGATAGAAATCGGCCAAATCAGGCATAAATCAGCCAAATCGGAAAAGAAAATCGGCTAGATTGGCCAAATCGGGAATATAGTTTCAAAATTTTATAATTTTATATATAAAAAATTCAATCTGATTAATCCCCGCCTAACCGATTAATCGCTAGGCGGTACCCGGCCGCCTAGCTACCGACTAGCGATTTTTGCAACCTTACATAACATATTTCTTTGGAGATGCAGATGAATCCCTCGAGATCGAAGTGCTACGAAAGTGGGTATCGTTTGAAAGATCAAGCAAGTGTTGCTTACTTAATTAACAGCACATCATATTACATAATTTAGTAGTCTGCTGCATATTTTTTGTTTATATTGTTAATAGCAAAGGCAATAACAAGAGATGGACTAACCCTATATCATTTGTTATCATATTTCTGACACACAAAATGGCATTCAAGAAGACGGTCAATATTAACACGAAAACAAAAAGGTGATCACTCACGCATACCAGTTAGTTTTGGACACATATTGCAGTTTCAGTGTTGTGATTGGTCTAATATTATTTGTAATCATATTTCTGACACACAAAATGGCATTCAAGAAGACGGTCAATCTTAACCCGAAAACAAAAAGGTGATCACTCACGCATACCAGTTAGTTTTAGACACATATTGCAGTTTCAGTGTTGTGATTGGTCTAATATTATCCGTTTTATTTGTATAGGTTACACTTTTTGTTGTACATTGTGCTGGGTGCCTCTACTATTATCTTGCTGCTTATTATCCTAATCCGAGATTTTGATAGGGTATGGCGATGAAGACTTTGAACAGGAGAGTTTGTGAATCCGTTATGTAACATCCATGTACAGTTCAATTACATCTCTTACTACTTTGAAAATTTGTAATTACATTCATATATGAAAATTTTATAATTATCGTTTTGTGAGTTTAAGTTTACTCAAAGGGTTGTTTTTCTTAATAGAAAGATACCAATCAAGTTGCCTCAAGTTTTGCCCAAAGAAATCAGTTGCCGACCCGTTTGCAAGATCAGATGCTTGCACACTTATGCTTGAAGTTTAGAATTGATTCAGAGGGGCTTAAGCAACAAGAGAGTATTGATTCCCTTCCAAAAGGCATTCGGTTAATCATATCTCATTTTCTTTTCTACTCGCTTCCAGATAAGGCCTACTCATTTAATCAATATATAGTGCACTTGAGGGATCAGTTCACACCTGGTAATGGGTCAGGAGGTACGGAGTGTACACCCATCAGGTCCATGACTACACTGATTCTGATAGTGGTTGGGAGTAACTCATCAGAAGGTTTAATCCTTCACAGAGTTACTATTGCTAGTACTTTGTTAGTACTGCTGGAGCAGAGTTACTACTGCTAGTACTAAGTTAGTACTGCTGCAGCAGAGTTACTACTGCTAGTACTAAGTTAGTACTGCTAGAGCAAGTTACTAAGTTAGTACTGCTGGGATAAGTATGTAACTACTTTGACCTATTCAAGTGGCAGTTAAAACTGCCTTTATGACCACGTTTAATTGGTCATGTAACTACTATTACCTATAATGGGGATAATTATGAGGCAATTAATGGGCCTATTAATCCTCTTAATTCCATTTTACTAGCTGTGAGTATTTTCCTATATATTGGAAATCAATCATGCATGACAAAAGATACAAAGAACATAAACACTTGAAAGCAAAAGGGTTATTGATTGGTGCCTAAATCATTAACATATATTTGGTCTTATCCCAAGTAGATATTCGTGATACCCAGGCTGTTGGAATATGTGAATCATAATAATTCTATAAACACATAAACACAAAGATCACGCAGCGGAATGGATCTACATAACATATAATTAATTAACATAAAATTAAATAGAAAACGTACCTTTTTGATTTCTAGCAAGAACAAGGAATCACGTGCTTCCAAGAACAAAATATAAACCCTAATAGGATTTATATGGATCGACTTTTTTAGGGTCGAATAGGGCAAGGTAACAACAAGCTAAAGTAAGCTTGTACTCCGTTCCTGTACACACGTACTACTAGCGTCTCAATGTGAAAAGCTAGGTTCATGTATCACAAATAAAACATCACAACACCTAGGGTTTGATGTTTGTATTTATTATACGATCTAACCCCATAAAGAAGTAAATACGTTCACATGCATATATAAATATATGCATGCAAAGTACACGTCCCATCAACACATGCACATACATGGTGTATTAATAGAACTCCTTTTTTTTGTTATTGATAGCATGTCAGTGGGGTAGAAAAACAATTGGAGAGCACCGATTTGAAAAGTCAAATCGGTTTGGGATTTAATATTGTGTCACACGATCCATCATAAAACAAGAGGCAAGGGTTGCTTTTATAGCAATAAAACTTGTCCTCCAAGTTTTATTCTCCACCTCCTCATGTTTCATAAAACGACACTAAACCCCCTCCACTTTCCTTGTTCGATCATATAAATATTTGTGATTTAATAATTAATCATAAATCATTATATTAATTATTAATACATTGAGACTCATACGTAATGTGTGCAATCCCGAAGTCTCGTGTTCGAAACCGGACATACGAATATTAATAATTATCCATAAACTCTAACACAGACATTAGGGTCGAATAGTTTACTTTGGAAAGTGATAACACGATTCCAAGTGAGATCCGGTAACCATTATTGGTACGTAGTTAGGTCATTGATTATCTTCACCCTGTCCTGGGCCAACCACAACCAACAATCAAAGTAAACTATTTTGTGATAATCAATGGCTGCTGCTGCTATGAAACACATGGCTTCAAACTTTGCCAAGCTTGATAAGTTTGAAGGGCTGGACTTCAGGAGATGGCAGAAGAAGATGCACTTCTTGCTTTCAAGCATGAGTGTGGTGTATGTTCTGAGCACTCTTATTCCTGATGATGGTGATGATGCTACTGTGGAACAAATGAGGAAGAGGAGCAAATGGGAGAATGATGATTACATTTGCAGATGTTTAATTCTCAATGGTATGTCTGATTCTCTCTTTGATATTTATCAGAATGTTGAATCTTTCAAAGAACTATGGGATTCCTTGGATGCCAAATATATGGCTGAGGATGCATCAAGTAAGAAGTTTCTTGTAAGTAATTTCACAAATTACAAAATGACTGATTCAAAACCATTTATGGAACAATACAATGAACTTCTTGGTATACTTGGAAGGTTTACACAACATAAAATAAACATGGATGAGGCTATTTCAGTCTCTTGTATCATTGACAAACTACCTCCTTCTTGGAAAGATTTCAAGCATATCTTGAGACATAAGAAGGAAGAACTGACTCTTGTTCAGTTGAGCAGTCATCTGCGTATTGAGGAATCCCTCAGGGTGCAGGACAGTGACAAGCCAAAGAGTAGCAATGCTACTGGTGCATCTGTTGTCAATATGGTGGAACATAACAACTCCACCAGGTACAATGACAATAAGGGCAAACGTAAACATCATGATAACACAAGGGCTGACCCTAACAAGAAGGCAACACCTACTTGTTGGAAATGTGGCAAAACTGGTCACATTAAAAGGGATTGCAAAGGTGTTAAGGTTGGTGGTAAAGCCAATGGTTCAGGCACTAGTGGTTCAGGGAGTGGTGGTTCTGCCAACTTACTTAAAGGTCTGAATATGTTTAATAAATCCTTTCAGATTTATTATGTTACATATGTATCTGAATCTAACTATGTGCAGGATGATGATGTTGCGTGGTGGGTTGACTCTGGAGCAACTGTTCATGTGTGCAAAGATAGACGTTGGCTCAAGACCTACGAATCACTAAATGATGGTTCTATTCTTCACATGGGAAATGAGTCAACAGCCCTGATGCATAGTCGTGGTTGTGTAGATCTTAGTTTTAGTTCTGGAAAAATTGTAACTTTGTTTAATGTTATTCATGTTCCTGATATAAGGAAAAACTTGGTTTCAAGTAGTGTTTTGAATAATCATGGTTTTAAACAAGTTATTGAATCTGATAAGTTTGTTTTGTCTAAACATGGTGTGTTTATTGGTTTTGGCTATTTTTGTAATCAAATGTTCAGGCTTAATATTGTCACTGATATTGTTAATTCAGCCTTTATGTCAACCTCTAAACTGAACGACTCTACCCTCTGGCATGCTAGACTTGGCCATGTACACTATAAAAGGATGCAAGATATGTCTAAGGATGGGTTAATCCCAGCATTTGACATGGACACTGAAAAGTGTAAGACTTGCATGTTGACCAAAATAACTAAGAAACCTTTTCAGGGTGTAAAACGTGAGACTGAGCTCTTGGAGCTAATACACAGTGACCTGTGTGATTTGCATGTCACTCCCTCTTTGGGGAATAAGAAGTACTTTGTGACATTTATTGATGATACTTCTAGGTTTTGTTATGTCTATATGTTACATACTAAGGATGAAGCATTAGAGAAATTCAAAGTATTTAAAACTGAAGTTGAATTACAACTTAGGTCCCTGATCAAAAGATTAAGGACTGATAGGGGAGGTGAGTATTGATGCGTGGTTTTGCGACCTTACAACAGGTTTTACCTCTCGAGGGATCTCAAGAGGCTTGCAATCCCCACCAGGCAGTGTACCTGACCGATGTAGTATAGTGAAGTGGCAAGTACCGGGGGATTGATCGTTCTCTAGGGGAATAGTGTGGTTAGGATTGAAAAACTACTCTAATAGGTCTAAGGGTGAGGGAAGATTCTTTTGTATTTTTATATTTTTATGAAAGCAAGTAAAATCTCGGGTTTGAAAGAGTGGGTGGAATTAGTTGCTGGTCAACTAACCCAAATAACTACAATTGCAATTAAAATAAAATAACTGAAAATAAAAAGGTTGTGGAACTTATATGGAGAGAAATGTGTTTACTTAGATTTCCTTACTCCCTAACTATCTTTTACCGGTTTATTAGTGTGTATTAATTGCGTGGATGACGGGTGTATTCCTTAATACCAATCGTGGGGTGGCGTACGTACTTCCCCAACTCTACAAGCTCCTACTTCACTCCTATGTCGAGCCGGCTAAGAAGCTCCTAACATGGGATCACTAGAATTCGCTCATGCATTAAATACAACCATAATAACCTTAGTACGCATTGGTTCATGTTTCTTAAGACGTTCAAGCAAGTTACCGTATAGGAGGTTAGCCAGTTTTCTTAAGCCTAACATCGATAAACAATCATCCAATACAATTAATAACACACCAACAACCAATAATCAATAGTTAGGTTTCATTAGATCTAAGCAAACACAAGATAAATCTAGCCTAGCATGTTAATTAAAAGACAAGAACAAGATATAATCAAACAACACATAGACATATTGAATGATTAATTGATTACTTATCTTCAATTAAACATGGGAGATCCAAGGGTATAAAACCCTTAAAAATGGCAGAAAATTCGTCTTAGGGTTTCTCCTCACAAAGTTGCACACTAATGACTAAAAATTGCAAAACTATATATAGAATTTAGGGGCTGACGGCGTCACGTTGTAGGAGGTGACGCCGTTACCTCGCCGCGGCTAGGGTTCCCGGATGGTCTTCCTGACACCGTCCCTCTTTAATCCTCCAAAATCCGCTCTGGCGCGTCAAGGGTTGACGCCGTCAAAATTGTGCTTGACGCCGTCTCTCTTTAACTTAAACCGTGACGACCTTGATCACCTTAAAGGGTGACGCCGTCAGATTTCCATTGTAAAACTCTCTGGCGCGTCACGTGTATTTTGTCATATCCACCTCTTTTGCCAAGCCGTGACGCCGTCAGGAGCAATCCTTGACGCCGTCATGTGTACTTTTCCAGCAGCTTTGGAGACTTTGTCGTTTTCTTCACTTTTATGCTCCAAAAACGTCCAAAATGCTTCCTTTTCCAGATTTCTTCTCCAAAGTACCTAAAATGACAAAAGGAACGATTTAGGGCAATATTTGATCAAATAAATACGATTTAGGGCTTAAATGACCCCCTAAAAGCGGTACACTTTTCGCTTCATCAAATACCCTTACACTTGAGATTTGCTTGTCCTCAAGCAAATGTGCTTTTATTCTAATCAAAATACAAGTTAGGGGTCATTTAACGCTAATATAAAAGTAATTACAACAAATAATCGTTCCACTTTAATCATAATAAGCACGGAGATTACAGACTAGCACCTCACAAGTAGTGTTTAGATACTCACATCTCTCAGGTGTCATAAAAGTATATCTCATAAATGAAAATGGATAATATCTCTCACTACCTGTCATAGCAAATAGATTGCCATAGGCTTGGGAAAGGATCAAAAACCTCCTCCACTAGGCGTAAGCACCTAAGATAAACTATCAAAGAGGGCTTTTAAACGGGTTATAACGTTAGGTGTAGGGATATGATAAACACGGTTTTGTTGGATAAGGGATATTTTACTGGTGGCGAGTTAAAGATCTTGATTAATTACATGTACAATATGGCGTTGCTAAGCCAAGACTAGACTCGACTTAAGCTAAAAACAAAATAACAAAAACATAAAATAAACATAAAATGAAACGGGATGGTAGTCCGTATGTGTTTTTTTTTTTTTTTTTTTTTTTTTTTTTTTTTTTTTTTTTTTTACTTTTCTTTTTCTTTTGTATTTTTCTTGATTTTTTTTCCTTTTTTTTTTTTTTTTTTTTGTGCATACACTCTTGCCCTACCATACAAAATAATACATTGTAGGGGCGTTGCATTCCCCTTACACTTGAACTTTTACATAACTTTACAATTAACTATTCTAATGACTCGAATTAAGATAATCGAAACACTTAGAGTACTTTTAAAATATTTAGCACATATGGGGGTAATAATGTTGTTCTTCCCCATTACTCCATTACACTAGTACTTTACCCATGAGTCCCAATCGTCCCAAAACAATATGTACAAGGATATGACTCGACTTAGCAACCATGTAATCAATTAGATAATTAACTTGGGGTTTAAACAAATGTTGTAACAATAATGCACTAAAAATGAGTGCATACAAGGTAGGCTAAGGCGATTTGGGTGTACATTTAAGTGGGGTGTAACAAATTCTTCCTTTAAGTAAAATGCTTAAAGGTCGAAACGAAAAGATAGGCTCTGAGGGGTGTACTAGGGGTATCGTGTACTAAAAATGAGTACAACGCAAAGGGTGTGGAAGAATTACTTGACCAATGTAGCCAATGTAATTATAACAAAAACACAGGTGTAAAACAATGGGTTAATCCTAATGCCTCTTATCATGTAGTAAATCTAACTACACGAATGTAGTCTCACTTGTGGCCTCGGAATGGTCCTAACGCAAGTTCTAGAATCTAAGTGCTACCGGTACACACATCATAGCATAAATGCTTTTCCTACCAATTCTAGGGGCGAACCTCACATATTTGGGGGTGGAAAATTTTTTAGTGGTACGGTTTTGTGCTAGTCATATAACTTCCTATCCATGAGACGCTCATTAAGACCAAAGTTTCACTCCTATATGTTGTAAAAAAATTTAAATTTGGCACTAAAATTGCCTTAACAGGTATTTCTCTCAGTTTTTATTACACATCTACCATTAAACAAACAAAAATCAAGCGTAATAGCATTCTCTAAAGTATCGTACTTTACCTCCCCTTACACTTAAGATGAACATTGTCCCCAATGTTCAAATAACAAGATGTAAAAGTAAATAAGGTAAAAGAATGAAATCAAATACTCCCCTGATTCGTTTGGTGGATAAAGAGGTAACATGGTTAGATCTTCTTCCAAGAGAATGTAGAAGCTCCAAGACTAAAGCATCGCCAAAAGCTAGATTCCACATACATCTCCTTGTCCAAAATAACCTGTTAAACCTGAGAAAACAAACACGAAAACCTGCATAACAACGGCGGGATAAATCTATATAAGGATATAATGCTTGTGGAATGATTATTTTGCAGATTCCTGGAGTTTATAAGTTAGAGATTTAATAAAAACTTTTTATGATTCCGGTAGAAAAACAAAACTTTCAAAAATTTCAGAAAATTAAAACCTGACGCCGTCAGGTTGTAATGCCTGACGCCGTCAGAAATGATCTGACAGAATTCTCATGTTAAGTTTCCGGAAAATTTCTGGAAAAACCTATACCTTACTTCCTGGAATTCCTGCAAAACATCATTATGACTCGATACAAGCATTTGACTCAAACAATTACTAATATGTATGTTAATTTAATATTATTATGATTCATGTTCATTTGTTCTAATAAACCGATTTGGATTTCCCTTACACTTATCTTTTGCAAAATACCTTTATATGTAGTTAAGACGAAGTTAAAAACAAGATAAAGCATTTTCACAATTTAGTTTTGAACATGAATCAATAATAATAAAAATTAAACATACATACGGAAGCAAATAAAATCAAACAAACAAATAAATAAACACACAAAGCAAATAAAGCTTGGGTTGCCTCCCAAGAAGCGCTTTTCTTTATTAACGAGTCTTGTAGCTAGACTCAAAGTTAGGCTTATCTAGTGTCGCTTATGCTCACGTATCCGAGTGTGAGCCATCTAATTGTTGCCTCATCTTTCTTGTATTCATCATTCGGCTCCAGACATCCATGATAATATCTCTTATTTTTCTCATGTGGATATTTGAGCCCCTTTCTCTTATCATTCTCACTTAACAAGTCAATAGGCACAAGTCTGTTGCAAGATTCAATGGAGAAGTTCTTAAACCTAGGATGTGATCGGGGCATTTGGTAAACAAAATCTTCATCCCCATCCGAGAATGTAATTAACCCGTCCATAAGTTTTTCGTCAAGGTTGGTCAACCTTTTGAAGGGTTCTCCAAAAATGACTTGGGTTAATTTGTTATCAATAAATTCTCCTAAGTTCTCCATAACCATAAAATCCACCAAATACACAAAACTTCCTACGAATACGTGTAGTGGCTTAATCCTAGCAACAATGTTATCTCCTTGATATTCAAGCTCATCTACCATGATTTTATTATAATTAGCGCGAGAGATAATGTTCATAGGCAAAGATGAGTTAAGATAAGCATGAAAACTATGATAACCAATCTTACACGGAAATTGCATGTTAAAGAGGCTATCCTTCTCGATCTTAGTCCTAGGGTCAACATACTTAAAGGGATCAATTTCCTCTTTTCTCCATTCCTCGTTAACTACTTCTCCATTACCAGCATCCTCATCGGAGTCTGAGTCGTAAAATGGACTAACTGCATAGTCATTCTCATGGTCAGACTCCTCCATCTCAGAATTGTTACCAAAGTGGTGGTCGGGTGAAAGGTTGTTGTTTTCTACGATGGGGGTGGGAACGGGTAGTTGGAAGTTTGCACGGCGGAAAATACGAATAACAGGGATCAAGCGATCACTATTACTCATGAGGTAGGTGGAAGGTGTCACAAACAAAAGTACAAAGAAATAAGATAGACTAAAGAAAAACCTAGAAAAATAAAAATAAAAATCTCACTAGAAAGGAATCTAGTGAGTAGACCTAATAAAATAAAAATTCAACCTAAGCAATAACTATTCCCCGGCAGCGGCGCCAAAAACTTGATGCGTGGTTTTGCCACCTTACAACAGGTTTTACCTCTCGAGGGATCTCAAGAGGCTTTCAATCCCCACCAGGCAGTGTACCTGACCGATGTAGTATAGTGAAGTGGCAAGTACCGGGGGATTGATCGTTCTCTAGGGGAATAGTGTCGTTAGGATTGAAAAACTACTCTAATAGGTCTAAGGGTGAGGGAAGATTCTTTTTGTATTTTTATATTTTTATGAAAGCAAGTAAAATCTCGGGTTTGAAGGAGTGGGCGGAATTAGTTGATGGTCAACTAACCCAAATAACTACAATTGCAATTAAAATAAAATAACTGAAAATAAAAAGGTTGTGGAACTTATATGGAGAGAAATGCGTTTACTTAGATTTTCTTACTCCCTAACTATCTTTTACCGGTTTATTAGTGTGTATTAATTGCGTGAATGACGGGTGTATTCCTTAATACCAATCGTGGGGTAGCGTACGTACTTCCCCAACTCTACAAGCTCTTACTTCACTCCTATGTCGAGCCGGCTAAGAAGCTCCTAACATGGGATCACTAGAATTCGCTCATGCATTAAATACAACCATAATAACCTTAGTACGCATTGGTTCATGTTTCTTAAGACGTTCAAGCAAGTTACCGTATAGGAGGTTAGCCAGTTTTCTTAAGCCTAACATCGATAAACAATCATCCAATACAATTAATAACACACCAACAACCAATAATCAATAGTTAGGTTTCATTAGATCTAAGCAAACACAAGATAAATCTAGCCTAGCATGTTAATTAAAAGACAAGAACAAGATATAATCAAACAACACATAGACATATTGAATGATTAATTGATTACTTATTTCAATTAAACATGGGAGATCCAAGGGTATAAAACCCTTAAAAATGGCAGAAAATTCGTCTTAGGGTTTCTCCTCACAAAGTTGCACACTAATGACTAAAAATTGCAAAACTATATATAGAATTTAGGGGCTGACGGCGTCACGTTGTAGGAGGTGACGCCGTCACCTCGCCGCAGCTAGGGTTCCCGGATGGTCTTCCTGACGCCGTCCCTCTTTAATCCTCCAAAATCCGCTCTGGCGCGTCAAGGGTTGACGCCGTCAAAATTGTGCTTGACGCCGTCTCTCTTTAACTTAAACCGTGACGACCTTGATCACCTTAAAGGGTGACGCCGTCAGATTTCCATTGTAAAACTCTCTGGCGCGTCACGTGTATTTTGTCATATCCACCTCTTTTGCTAAGCCGTGACGCCGTCAGGAGCAATCCTTGACGCCGTCATGTGTACTTTTCCAGCAGCTTTGGAGACTTTGTCGTTTTCTTCACTTTTATGCTCCAAAAACGTCCAAAATGCTTCCTTTTCCAGATTTCTTCTCCAAAGTACCTAAAATGACAAAAGGAACGATTTAGGGCAATATTTGATCAAATAAATACGATTTAGGGCTTAAATGACCCCCTAAAAGCGGTACACTTTTCGCTTCATCAAGTACATGGATACTCTATATTTTTAGTCTGTTGGTATAATCCATGAAACGACTGCTCCCTATACTCCTCAGCAAAATTGTATCTCTGAAAGGAAAAACAGAGTGCTGAAGGAGATGGTTAATTCCATGTTGTCCTATTCAGAACTGAGTCAAGGGTTATGGGGTGAAGCTATGCTAACAACTTGCTATTTATTGAATATGGTTCCCAACAAAAGGAACAAGGTTACCCCTTATGAACTCTGGGCTAAAAGAAAACCCAACCTGAACTTTCTCAGGGTTTGGGGTTGTAGGGCTGTTGTAAGACTCCCGTATCCAAAGCAGAAAACTTTGGGTGAAAGAGGCATTGAATGTATCTTTGTTGGATATGCTGAGCATTCCAAGGAATATAAGTTCTATGTTATTGAACCTAATGAGTCTGTTTCAATTAACTCAATAATTGAATCAAGGGATGCAATATTTGATGGGAATAGGTTCTCATCAGTCCCTAGACCAACTCAAAGGATTCCAAATGGAACTGATGACATTGGTGTATCAGTGGTCTCTGATGAGGTTGTAGTTCAACAACCTGAACCTGAGCTCAGAAAGAGCAAAAGGATCAGGACTCCAAAGTCATTTGGACCTGAGTTTCAATTATATCTAATTGAAGGTACAAGGGATGAGGTCTCTGACCAATACTCCTATTGCTTTAATGTTGAGGATGATCCCAAAACATTTGATGAAGCAATGAATTCCCAAGATGTTGCTTTCTGGAAAGAAGCAATAAATGATGAGATGGATTCCATCATGGGCAACAACACTTGGGTGTTGGCTGATCTACCACTTGGTTGCAAACCTCAAGGTTGTAAATGGATTTTCAAAAGGAAAATGAAGGTAGATAGAACTATTGAAAAGTTCAAGGCTATACTAATCATTCAGGGCTTTAAACAAAAGTTATGGGTAGACTACTTTGATACTTATGCCCCTGTGGCACGTATGAGTACCATAAGATTGCTGATTGCCTTGGCATCAATTCACAATCTGATTATTCATCAGATGGATGTGAAGACAACTTTCTTGAATGGTGAATTAGATGAGGAGGTTTATATGAATCAACCTAAGGGCTTCATCATGTCTGGCAATGAAAACAAGGTGTGTAAACTGATTAAGTCTCTATATGGACTGAAGCAGGCATCTAAGCAATGGCATCAAAAATTTGATGAAGTGGTTTTGTCAAATGGTTATCTTCTTAATCAAGCTGACAAATGTGCATATAGCAAATTTGATGAATATGGTAAAGGAGTCATCATTTGCCTATATGTTGATGACATGCTGATCTTTGGCACTGACCAAAATCAGGTTCACCTGACAAAGGAATTTTTGTCATCAAGGTTCTCCATGAAGGACATCGGGAAGGCTGATGTTATCCTTGGTATAAGGATTAAACATGAAAGTAACAAAATTTCTATCTCTCAGTCTCATTACATTGAGAAGGTGTTGAGGAAATTTAATTACTTTGATTGTACTCCAGTGAGTACTCCTATGAATACAAGTGAGAAGCTGATGCCTAATACTGGTAAGGCTGTATCTCAACTTGAGTATTATAGGGTGATTGGCTGCCTAATGTATGCCATGACTTGTACAAGACCTGATATTGCTTTTGTAGTGGGTAAACTGAGCAGGTATACTAGTAATCCTAGTGCTCATCACTGGCAAGCAGTTCAGAGGGTACTGAAGTATCTTAAAAAGACTATGGATTATAGTCTCTCATATACTGGTTATCCTTCAGTATTAGAAGGATACACTGATGCAAGTTGGATCAGTAACACTGAAGATAATTCGTCTACCAGTGGCTAGGTATTCCTACTTGGTGGAGGTGCAATTTCTTGGCATCCAAGAAGCAAACTTACATCGCCAGTTCAACAATGGAATATGAATTTGTGGCTTTAGCAGCTGCTGGTAAAGAGGCTGAATGGTTGAAAAAATTGCTTCTTGAGATTCCATTGTGGCCTAAACCTATAGCACATATTTCTATCCGTTGTGATAGTGCAGCTACATTGGCAAAGGCTTATAGCCAGATGTACAATGGGAAGTCTAGACACTTAGGTGTCAGGCATAGCATGATTCGTGAGCTTATCATGAATGGGGTGGTATCTATAGAGTTTGTTAGATCTCAACAAAATTTAGTTGATCACTTGACGAAGGGTTTGGCTAGAGACTTGGCCATAAAGTCTGCTGAAGGGATAGGTTTAAGGTCCAACTTAGTCACTGAATGCTAAGACACCCAACTCCCCCCTGAGGAAACTTGGGAGCTGAGTTCAATGTGGAAAGCTGAACATTCAGTGGACTGGAGCACATGTTTTACAATCATCCCAAGGTTGTGCTCGGAACCTGCTGGAAAGGAGGATGAAGTATTTACTTCTTAATGGTTAATTTCTTTGAAAAACTGCTTGGCAGGAGCATAAATAAAGAGGAACCACCTATGTGAATGTTGAAGTTAGGACTTTTGGCTCTTACAACATTTACTTCAGGGAGCTTAGGACTTTTGGCTCTTACAACATTTATAAATTGGATATGGACACATGGCTTGTATAGTGTTAGGAGCGTTAAGTGTTTGAAAACTTGTGTGTATTTTTCTTCAGGTATTCAAATGGGTTGAAGGGTTCAATTCTTAGAACACCCTGATTCTCGAATATTTGAACGTGTAATGTACTAAGATGGAAATTCAATCCTCAGGATATTTTCGTTTATGCACATGTTTTGTTTAATGTTTAATTTTCATGCAAATGGAGTGAACTAAATTTGGGGAGGATTGTTAGAAAATTTAGTGCACTTGAGGGATCAGTTCATACCTGGTAATAGGTCAGGAGGTACGGAGTGTACACCCATCAGGTCCATGACTACCCTGACTCTGATAGTGGTTGGGAGTAACTCATCAGAAGGTTTCATCCTTCACAGAGTTACTACTGCTGGAGCAGAGTTACTACTGCTAGTACTAAGTTAGTACTGCTAGAGCAGAGTTACTATTGCTAGTACTAAGTTAGTACTACTAGAGCAAGTTAGTAAGTTAGTACTGCTGGGATAAGTATGTAACTACTTTGACCTATTCAAGTGGTAGTTAAAACTGCCTTTATTACCACGTTTAATTGGTCATGTAACCACTATTTGCTATAATGGGGATAATTATGAGGCAATTAATGGGCCGATTAATCCTCTTAATTCCATTTGACTAGCTGTGAGTATTTTTCTATATATTGTAAATCAATCATGCATGACAAAAGATACAGAGAACATAAACACTTGAAAGCAAAAGGGTTATTGATTGGTTCCTAAATCATTAACATAAATTTGGTCTTATATCAAGTAGATATTCGTGATACCCAAGCATTAGGGTCGAATAGTTTAATTTGGAAAGTGATAACATGATTCCAAGTGATATCCGGTAACCATTATTGGTACGTAGTTAGGTCATTGATTATCTTCACCCTGTTCTGGGCCAACCACAACCAACAATATAGAGGCCTCTAATACAAATCTGACGGGGCTTTTCTGCTCCTAACGAACAAATTAGCGAAAAATATTCGGAACAAATATACGAAGATTAAAATTTCCACCGCAACGTGCGGCAGATTAATTCCTCGTTAAAAACAAAGCTAAGCCAATCTTTATTGCTATAAATCCGGTGAAACCCACTCTTTATGCCTATAAATCAGGTGAAACCCACCACTTAAATTGCAACTTTAATCCTTGTCCTGTGTGCTTCATGAGTGGAAAAACTTAACAATCTCGTTATAAGGCTATGTGTAATGGGGCGCTAGCCACCCCAAACCCCCCCCCTCGCGCCCCCCTTCGCGCCCCACCCCACTACACAAGGGCGCTAAAGCCCCAAAAAATCCCTTGGGCGTGACCTCCTTCACGCCGTGCCCCTCCTCATTTTCCAAGAAAATAGCCGTTGCATACTAAAATAAATATACTAAAAATTGAAATGGGTAGATAAAAAATGAAAGAAAATAGCCCTCGCGCCCCACCCCATTACACACCTATTTCTTTGGAGCCCTCTTGTTGACTGAACTGCCACATGGCGTAAAACGCCCCATGGTGAGGCTTTATGATTACACATAGCCTAAGTCCCAACATGAAGATGGTTGGACAATCGAATCTAAAGGCTTATAGGTGGGCCAGGGAGTAATAATTGAAGTAGATGATGCGCCATTAGAACTGTATTTAAATAAAAAAAGAAATTTACGGCAATTGACATCTAAAGGCTTTGCAAAATTTGAACCACTTTCTATACTTTTACCAAAATGGACATTTACTCATTTAGTCCGCGTCAAAGTTCCATAGGAACCACATGCATTGCAGTAGCCAGTTGCCTATTTCTAATTAAAAAGTAACATTAACACAGTTGGTAAATATTTATATTTGGGTAAATTCCATCGATGGTCCCTGAACTTACCCCCGTTCTCACATTTCGTCCCCCGTTTGATTTTACTCTCGTACGGGGTCCAGGGTTTGGCAAACGGTGACCCGTTTGGTCCCTGGAACCCCGTTATGGATAACACCAGTTAAATGTCTCGTTAAGTGCCTTGTGAAGTTACTAAAATGCCCCTTCCCTCTTTCCCTATTTCCCTTTTCACCCAAACAATCAAATTCATCAAATATTCATCAACCAAATCACCAAATATTCATAACATTTATCGCACCCAAATAAACAAAAAGAAAACCAACTCTTTCATTGGGCGTTTGGAATTGATTATTTGTTGTGGGGTGTCAAGAAAGAAAGAAAGAATCAGTACTATATAACCATCATGTTTGGAAAAAGACTTGTGTCATAGCTTCAACTTTAGGGTTTGCTTATTTAACAATAATTTCACACAAATATCATATAAATACACACAAAAATATCACATAATAATCATAAACACATAAGACAAACTTTACTTAAGCACTTAAAAATAAGCAGTAACAAAGGAAATAAGAACTTAAATAAGCAGACAAAATTAATCCTCTAAAATGAGACTTCAATAATGAAAACTCTAATAAGAACTTAACAATAAGCAGTAAGGAAGGACATAAGCACTTAAATAAGCAATCAAGAAACCTAATGAACCTGGAAACCCTAATAAGCACTTGTAAATAAGCAGTAACACAAAAGCAACAAAATGTCTAAGCACTTAATTGTCTTAAATACTAAAAACCCTAACACGAACTTCCAATAAGCAGTAAGGAAGGACATAAGCACTTAAATAATCAATCAAGAAACCTAATGAACCTAAAAACCCTAACAAGCATCTCAATAAGAACTTATCAATAAGCACTTAATTGGCTTAATTACTAAAAACCCTAATAAGAACTTATCAATATGCAGTAAAGAATGACATAAGCAAAACACTCACCATATCTGATGACAAACGTACTAACGTCTGTGGAGAATCGATGATTTTGGGTTTCGATCAATGCTTTAATACGTATCAGTGTGTGTCGTGTGTGATTTATTTTTTTTATTTATTTTATTTTTATTTTATTATTATTATTTTTTTTGAATTGTGATTAAGAATAAATAAATTAAAAAAAAAAAAAAAAAAAAAAAAAAAAAAAAAAAGTTACAAAGTAAATCTAGGTATAAGATTTACTTACATTTCTAATGCAACCTTTTTACTTTTCCAATTCTAAAAGGTACATTGTCAATTGAGCAGCCCCCAGTCGAGCACCGTCAGTCAAACGTTGACTTTCACTAAAATACAAAAGGGGGAATGGTAAATTAGATTTGTTTTAAATTTGGTGGGTCCTATAGTGGGCCAAAGTGATATTAAAAAAAAACAAACAAACAAAGAAATGGCACGTGTCAATAAATGTGTGGAGTCGATCAGTTGAGTAGTTGAGCATAACCAAAATGAGAAAAAGGTATCAATGTTGACCAAGTCATGGACCACTAAAGTTTTTTTGTACTAGTTTTTGAATTTTCTCTTATATTAATTGGAAAGAAAGTATGACTTGGTAAGTGTCGAATAATCCGAGACTTGTGGGTTAAAAGGAAACTTCAATCGACAAAATTATTATCGGATTCTATACCCATGGTGTGGCGACAGGGACTAGGGAGTACATCAATTGAAAGACAAATAGCCTAAAATAAGAGAGAGGTTATAAATAGGGCAAATTGCATAAAAAAGTACTCATCTTAGGTCTAATTTTAATTAAAGGTACTATTTTATTTTATTATTTTCATTTTTTTTTTTATTTTTTTTTTTTTAATTTAAGGTACCCGACTTTTTTTTTGTCGATTTAGGTTTTTTTCTAACTTCCATTAACAATTTCGTTAGTAAATTACATGTTTGGTCCTTGAGTTTGCATAGGCATTTCATGTTTGGTCGATTTTCGTCCGTTTTCATATGTTTGCATACGTTTTCGTCCGTTTTTGCACGTTTTCATCCGTTTTTACACGTTCCATCCGTTTTTACACGTTTCCGTCCGTTTTTGCACGTTTCCGTCTATTTTTACACGTTTTCGTCCGTTTTTATACGTTTCCGTCTGTGTTTGCACGTTTTCGTCTGCTTTTACACGTTTTCGTCTGTGTTTACACGTTTCTGTCCGTTTTTACATGTTTTCATCCGTTTTTGCATACTTTAGTTCGTTTTTACATGTTTACATTCCTTTTTTACACGTTTTCATCCTTTTTTACACGTTTTCATCCGTTTTTACACGTTTTCGTCTGTTTTTACACGTTTTCGTCCATTTTTACATGTTTTCATCTGTTTTTACACGTTTTCATCCGTTTTCACATGTTTTCGTCTACTTTTGCACGTTTTAAAACAGACAAAAACGTGTAAAAACAGACGAAAACATGAAAAAACAGATGGAAACGTGTAAAAATGGACGAAACGTGTAAAAACAGTAGGAAGCGTGTAAAAACAGACGAAAACGTGCAAAAATAGACGAAAACGTGCAAAAACAGACTTAAACGTGTAATAATGGACGAAAACGTGCAAAAATGGACAAAAGCGTGTAAAAACATACGGAAACGTGCAAAAACAGACGGAAACGTGTAAAAACGGACGAAAATGTGTAAAAACGGATGGAAACGTGTAAAACGGACGAAAACGTGTAAAAACGGATGAAAACGTGCAAAAATGGACGAAAACGTGTAAAAGCGGAAGAAAATGTATAAAAACGGAAGAAAATGTATGCAAACGTATGAAAACGGACGAAAATGGACCAAACATGAAATGCCTATACAAACTCAAGGACAAACATGTAAATTTACTAACGAAAGTAGGAAAAAACCTAAATCGGCAAAAAAAAAAAAAAAAAAAAAGTCGGGTACCTTAAATTGAGGGGGAAAAAAAATTTAGTACCTTTAAATTAAATTTGAACCTAAGATAGATACCTTTTTATGCAATTTGTCCTTATAAATACCTCCTATTTTTACAAGTTTTGCAAGTGACACTGTTCATGTTCATCTTCGTCGTTTTTTTTTTTTTTTTTTTTTTTTTTTTTTTTTTTTTTTTCTTTTTAATTTATAGTTTGGTTTATACCATAAAACTGTGAAACGGAAAATGCAGGATAAAAAATATAAAGTTTAACAAGTAAAAAGTATTAATCTGACAAAAAATACGAAACATAAACTTATAAAAAAATATGTTGTACTGTAAATAGTGAGTAAAAAAGGTAGAAAGTACGGAATATGTGTACTTTTGATGGGCGACGAGGGATACCAATAATATAAGGGATGTACTATACAAACGGGGTCTACCCCCAACCCCTACTCTGCTACTTTTTTGTCTGCTACTTTTCTCTACCCTCATTTCTGCCTTTTGTCTACCCCCACGCGCCTCTCTCTCTCTTTAAACCAATTAGCTAGAAACAAAAAATATGAAGAAAAGTGGGGCCACTTTGGTACCATAAATAAAATAAATAAATAAAAAAAAAAAAAAAAAAAAAAAAAAAAAAGTTGTAAAAAAGTATTTTGTAAAAAAAATAAAAGTTGTAACAAATTTTTTTTTTTTTTTTTTTTTTTTTTTTTTTTTTTTTTTGTTTTTTTTTTGTTTTTTTTTGTAAATAACTTTCAAACGATAAACTTTTAAGAAAAACCGATTTCACCATAAGTTTTTAAATTTAATTCTCTTTAATTTGGTATGCATTATGATATATGAACTGCAACTTCTTTTTTCAACTTTTTAAGTGGGTGTTGATTTTTTTGAAATTTTAGGCATTTTCGGCTCTAATTTTGCCTAGTTTAAAGGCCGAATTTTGCAAAACTTAAAACACGAATCACTCAAATCCGATATAATATGAGTGAGATATCGCACGTTAAAGATGAACAATAACTGATGAACGTTATCAAAAATAACTGATGAACGTTATCAAAAAATAACTGATAAACGTTATAAAAAATAACTGATGAACAATATAAAAAATAACTGATGAACGTTATTTTTTCGAAAACTACTGAACATTATAAAAGATAACTGATGAACGTAATAAAAAATAACTGATGAACAATATAAAAAATAACCGATGAACGTTATTTTTTCGAAAACTGCTGAACATTATAAAAAATAACTGATGAACGTTATAAAAAATAACTGATAAACAATTTAAAAATAACTGATGAACGTTATTTTTAAAAAAAAATAACTGATGAACGTTATAAAAAATAACTGATGAACATTATTTTTTCGAAAACTGCTGAACATTATAAAAAATAACTGATGAACGTTATCAACTGATGAACAATATTAAAAATAACTGATGAACGTTATAAAAAATAACCAATTTTTTTATTTTTTATACTTTTACAACTTTTTTTTAACGTCCCGTAAAAAAGAGAGGTAAATTTTTTTTATACTTTTACAACTTTTTTTTTTACTTTATTTCGAAATTAAAATTTTTTATTTCAAAATTAATTTTTTTTTATTTCGAAATTAAATTTTTTTTATTTCGAAAAATAATTTTTTTTTTATTTGAGAAAATAATAAGAAATGTATTATTTGAGAAAATATTACTACCTCCGTCTCAATTTAATGTGTTAACGTGTTATTGTTTATGTGTTAATTAAATAGAAATACGTCAGACGAATACATTTAACGTGCTATTATATAAAAAAATAATTATACAAAAATTATACATATACAAAACATTATTAAACACAAATATACAAAACATTATACATTTACAATACATTATTATACCTTTCTATTTAAAAAAAAAATGCAAAAGTACAAAAAGTACAAACTAGCCACCGTTTGTATATAAAAATAGCTACCGTCCATATAACCCCACCCTAATAGGGATGTACTATACAAACGGGGTCTACCCCCAACCCCTACTCTGCTACTTTTCTCTACCCTCATTTCTGCCTTTTGTCTACCCCACGCGCCTCTCTCTCTCTTTAAACCAATTAGCTAGAAACAAAAAACATGAAGAAAAGTGGGGCCACTTTGGTACCATTAAAAAAAAAATTGTAAAAAAGTATTTTGTAAAAAAAATAAAAGTTGTAACAAATATATATATATATATATATATATATATATATATATATATATATATATATATATATATATATATATATATATATATATATATATTTTTGTAAATAACTATCAAACGATAAACTTTTAAGAAAAACCGATTTCACCATAAGTTTTTAAATTTAATTCTCTTTAATTTGGTATGCATTATGATATATGAACTGCAACTTCTTTTTTCAACTTTTTAAGTGGGTGTTGATTTTTTTGAAATTTTCGGCATTTTCGGCTCTAATTTTGCCTAGTTTAAAGGCCGAATTTTGCAAAACTTAAAACACGAATCACTCAAATCCGATATAATATGAGTGAGATATCGCACGTTAAAGATGAACAATAACTGATGAACGTTATCAAAAATAACTGATGAACGTTATCAAAAAATAACTGATAAACGTTATAAAAAATAACTGACGAACAATATAAAAAATAACTGATGAACGTTATTTTTTCGAAAACTACTGAACATTATAAAAGATAACTGATGAATGTAATAAAAAATAACTGATGAACAATATAAAAAATAACCGATGAACGTTATTTTTTCGAAAACTGCTGAACATTATAAAAAATAACTGATGAACGTTATCAAAAATAACTGATAAACAATTTAAAAATAACTGATGAACGTTATTTAAAAAAAAAATAACTGATGAACGTTTTAAAAAATAACTGATGAACATTATTCTCTCGAAAACTACTGAACATTATAAAAAATAACTGATGAACGTTATCAACTGATGAATAATATTAAAAATAACTGATGAACGTAATAAAAAATAACCCATTATTTTTATTTTTTATACTTTTACAACTTTTTTTTAACGTCCCGTAAAAAAGAGAGGTAAAACTTTTTTATACTTTTACAACTTTTTTTTTACTTTATTTCAAAATTAATTTTTTTTATTTCAAAATTAATTTTTTTTATTTCGAAATTAAATTTTTTTTATTTCGAAAAATATTTTTTTTTATTTGAGAAAATAATAAGAAATGTATTATTTGAGAAAATATTACTACCTCCGTCTCAATTTAATGTGTTAACGTGTTATTGTTTATGTGTTAATTAAATAGAAATACGTCAGACGAATACATTTAACGTGCTATTGTACAAAAAAATAATTATACAAAAATTATACATATACAAAACATTATTAAACACAAATATACAATACATTATACATATACAATACATTATTATACCTTTCTATTTAAAAAAAAAAAAAAAATGCAAAACGACAAAAAGTACAAAAAGTACAAACTAGCCACCGTTTGTATATAAAAATAGCTACCGTCCATATAACCCCACCCTAATAGGGATGTACTATACAAACGGGGTCTACCCCCAACCCCTACCCTGCTACTTTTTTGTCTGCTACTTTTCTCTACCCTCATTTCTGCCTTTTGTCTACCCCCACGCGCCTCTCTCTCTCTTTAAACCAATTAGCTAGAAACAAAAAACATGAAGAAAAGTGGGGCCACTTTGGTACCATTAAAAAAAAAATTGTAAAAAAGTATTTTGTAAAAAAAATAAAAGTTGTAACATATATATATATATATATATATATATATATATATATATATATATATATATATATATATATATATATATATATATATATATATATTATATATATATATATATATATTTTTGTAAATAACTATCAAACGATAAACTTTTAAGAAAAACCGATTTCACCATAAGTTTTTAAATTTAATTCTCTTTAATTTGGTATGCATTATGATATATGAACTGCAACTTCTTTTTTCAACTTTTTAAGTGGGTGTTGATTTTTTTGAAATTTTCGGCATTTTCGGCTCTAATTTTGCCTAGTTTAAAGGCCGAATTTTGCAAAACTTAAAACACGAATCACTCAAATCCGATATAATATGAGTGAGATATCGCACGTTAAAGATGAACAATAACTGATGAACGTTATCAAAAATAACTGATGAACGTTATCAAAAAATAACTGATAAACGTTATAAAAAATAACTGACGAACAATATAAAAAATAACTGATGAACGTTATTTTTTCGAAAACTACTGAACATTATAAAAGATAACTGATGAATGTAATAAAAAATAACTGATGAACAATATAAAAAATAACCGATGAACGTTATTTTTTCGAAAACTGCTGAACATTATAAAAAATAACTGATGAACGTTATCAAAAATAACTGATAAACAATTTAAAAATAACTGATGAACGTTATTTAAAAAAAAAATAACTGATGAACGTTTTAAAAAATAACTGATGAACATTATTCTCTCGAAAACTACTGAACATTATAAAAAATAACTGATGAACGTTATCAACTGATGAATAATATTAAAAATAACTGATGAACGTAATAAAAAATAACCCATTTTTTATTTTTTATACTTTTACAACTTTTTTTTTAACGTCCCGTAAAAAAGAGAGGTAAAACTTTTTTATACTTTTACAACTTTTTTTTTTACTTTATTTCAAAATTAATTTTTTTTATTTCAAAATTAATTTTTTTTATTTCGAAATTAAATTTTTTTTATTTCGAAAAATAATTTTTTTTTATTTGAGAAAATAATAAGAAATGTATTATTTGAGAAAATATTACTACCTCCGTCTCAATTTAATGTGTTAACGTGTTATTGTTTATGTGTTAATTAAATAGAAATACGTCAGACGAATACATTTAACGTGCTATTGTACAAAAAATAATTATACAAAAATTATACATATACAAAACATTATTAAACACAAATATACAATACATTATACATATACAATACATTATTATACCTTTCTATTTAAAAAAAAAAAAAAAATGCAAAAGACAAAAAGTACAAAAAGTACAAACTAGCCACCGTTTGTATATAAAAATAGCTACCGTCCATATAACCCCACCCTAATAGGGATGTACTATACAAACGGGGTCTACCCCCAACCCCTACCTGCTACTTTTTGCTGCTACTTTTCTCTACCCTCATTTCTGCCTTTTGTCTACCCCCAGCGCCTCTCTCTCTCTTTAAACCAATTAGCTAGAAACAAAAAACATGAAGAAAAGTGGGGCCACTTTGGTACCATTAAAAAAAAAATTGTAAAAAAGTATTTTGTAAAAAAAATAAAAGTTGTAACATATATATATATATATATATATATATATATATATATATATATATATATATATATATATATATATATATATATATATATATATATATATATATATTTTTGTAAATAACTATCAAACGATAAACTTTAAGAAAAACGATTTCACCATAAGTTTTTAAATTTAATTCTCTTTAATTTGGTATGCATTATGATATATGAACTGCAACTTCTTTTTTCAACTTTTTAAGTGGGTGTTGATTTTTTTGAAATTTTCGGCATTTTCGGCTCTAATTTTGCCTAGTTTAAAGGCCGAATTTTGCAAAACTTAAAACACGAATCACTCAAATCCGATATAATATGAGTGAGATATCGCACGTTAAAGATGAACAATAACTGATGAACGTTATCAAAAATAACTGATGAACGTTATCAAAAAATAACTGATAAACGTTATAAAAAATAACTGACGAACAATATAAAAAACAACTGATGAACGTTATTTTTTCGAAAACTACTGAACATTATAAAAGATAACTGATGAATGTAATAAAAAATAACTGATGAACAATATAAAAAATAACCGATGAACGTTATTTTTTCGAAAACTGCTGAACATTATAAAAAATAACTGATGAACGTTATCAAAAATAACTGATAAACAATTTAAAAATAACTGATGAACGTTATTTAAAAAAAAAATAACTGATGAACGTTTTAAAAAATAACTGATGAACATTATTCTCTCGAAAACTACTGAACATTATAAAAAATAACTGATGAACGTTATCAACTGATGAACAATATTAAAAATAACTGATGAACGTAATAAAAAATAACCCATTATTTTTATTTTTTATACTTTTACAACTTTTTTTTAACGTCCCGTAAAAAAGAGAGGTAAAACTTTTTTATACTTTTACAACTTTTTTTTTACTTTATTTCAAAATTAATTTTTTTTATTTCAAAATTAATTTTTTTTATTTCGAAATTAAATTTTTTTTATTTCGAAAAATTTTTTTTTATTTGAGAAAATAATAAGAAATGTATTATTTGAGAAAATATTACTACCTCCGTCTCAATTTAATGTGTTAACGTGTTATTGTTTATGTGTTAATTAAATAGAAATACGTCAGACGAATACATTTAACGTGCTATTGTACAAAAAAATAATTATACAAAAATTATACATATACAAAACATTATTAAACACAAATATACAATACATTATACATATACAATACATTATTATACCTTTCTATTTAAAAAAAAAAAAAAAAAAAAAATGCAAAACGACAAAAAGTACAAAAAGTACAAACTAGCCACCGTTTGTATATAAAAATAGCTACCGTCCATATAACCCCACCCTAATAGGGATGTACTATACAAACGGGGTCTACCCCCAACCCCTACTCTGCTACTTTTTTGTCTGCTACTTTTCTCTACCCTCATTTCTGCCTTTTGTCTACCCCCACGCGCCTCTCTCTCTCTTTAAACCAATTAGCTAGAAACAAAAAACATGAAGAAAAGTGGGGCCACTTTGGTACCATAAAAAAAAAAAAAAAAAAAAAATAAAAAAAAAAAAAAAAAAGTTGTAAAATAGTATTTTGTAAAAAAATAAAAGTTGTAACAAATAATTTTTTTTTTTTTTTTTTTTTTTTTTTTTTTTTTTTTTTTTTTTTTGTAAATAACTTTCAAACGATAAACTTTTAAGAAATACCGATTTCACCATAAGTTTTTAAATTTAATTCTCTTTAATTTGGTATGCATTATGATATATGAACTGCAACTTCTTTTTTCAACTTTTTAAGTGGGTGTTGATTTTTTTGAAATTTTCGGCATTTTCGGCTCTAATTTTGCCTAGTTTAAAGGCCGAATTTGCAAAACTTAAAACACGAATCACTCAAATCCGATATAATATGAGTGAGATATCGCACGTTAAAGATGAACAATAACTGATGAACGTTATCAAAAATAACTGATGAACGTTATCAAAAAATAACTGATAAACGTTATAAAAAATAACTGATGAACAATATAAAAAATAACTGATGAACGTTATTTTTTCGAAAACTACTGAACATTATAAAAGATAACTGATGAACGTAATAAAAAATAACTGATGAACAATATAAAAAATAACCGATGAACGTTATTTTTTTTCGAAAACTGCTGAACATTATAAAAAATAACTGATGAACGTTATCAAAAATAACTGATAAACAATTTAAAAATAACTGATGAACGTTATTTTAAAAAAAAATAACTAATGAACGTTATAAAAAATAACTGATGAACATTATTTTTTCGAAAACTACTGAACATTATAAAAAATAACTGATGAACGTTATCAACTGATGAACAATATTAAAAATAACTGATGAACGTTATAAAAAATAACCCATTTTTTTATTTTTTATACTTTTACAACTTTTTTTTAACGTCCCGTAAAAAAGAGAGGTAAAATTTTTTTATACTTTTACAACTTTTTTTTTACTTTATTTCGAAATTAATTTTTTTTTATTTCGAAATTAAAATTTTTTATTTCAAAATTAATTTTTTTTATTTCGAAATTAAATTTTTTTTATTTCGAATTTTTTTTTTTTTTTTTTTTTTTTTTTTTGAGAAAATAATAAGAAATGTATTATTTGAGAAAATATTACTACCTCCGTCTCAATTTAATGTGTTAACGTGTTATTGTTTATGTGTTAATTAAATAGAAATACGTCAGACGAATACATTTAACATGCTATTATACAAAAAAAATAATTATACAAAAATTATACATATACAAAACATTATTAAACACAAATATACAAAACATTATACATATACAATACATTATTATACCTTTCTATTTAAAAAAAAAAAAAAAAAAAAAAAAAAAAAAAAAAAAAAAAAATTGCAAAACGACAAAAAGTACAAAAGTACAAACTAGCCACCGTTTGTATATAAAAATAGCTACCGTCCATATAACCCCACCCTAATAGGGATGTACTATACAAACGGGGTCTACCCCCAACCCCTACTCTGCTACTTTTCTCTACCCTCATTTCTGCCTTTTGTCTACCCCCACGCGCCTCTCTCTCTCTTTAAACCAATTAGCTAGAAACAAAAAATATGAAGAAAAGTGGGGCCACTTTGGTACCATAAAAAAAAAAAAGAATAAAAAAAAATAAAAGTTGTAACAAATAATTTTTTTTTTTTTTTTTTTTTTTTTTTTTTTTTTTTTTTGTAAATAACTTTCAAACGATAAACTTTTAAGAAAAACCGATTTCACCATAAGTTTTTAAATTTAATTCTCTTTAATTTGGTATGCATTATGATATATGAACTGCAACTTCTTTTTTCAACTTTTTAAGTGGGTGTTGATTTTTTTGAAATTTTCGGCATTTTCAGCTCTAATTTTGCCTAGTTTAAAGGCCGAATTTTGCAAAACTTAAAACACGAATCACTCAAATCCGATATAATATGAGTGAGATATCGCACGTTAAAGATGAACAATAACTGATGAACGTTATCAAAAATAACTGATGAACGTTATCAAAAAATAACTGATAAACGTTATAAAAAATAACTGATGAACGTAATAAAAAATAACTGATGAACGTTATTTTTTCGAAAACTACTGAACATTATAAAAGATAACTGATGAACGTAATAAAAAATAACTGATGAACAATATAAAAAATAACCGATGAACGTTATTTTTTGAAAACTGCTGAACATTATAAAAAATAACTGATGAACGTTATCAAAAATAACTGATAAACAATTTAAAAATAACTGATGAACGTTATTTAAAAAAAAATAACTGATGAACGTTATAAAAAATAACTGATGAACATTATTTTTTCGAAAACTACTGAACATTATAAAAAATAACTGATGAACGTTATAACTGATGAACAATATTAAAAATAACTGATGAACGTTATAAAAAATAACCCATTTTTTTTATTTTTTATACTTTTACAACTTTTTTTTAACGTCGCGTAAAAAAGAGAGGTAAAATTTTTTTATACTTTTACAACTTTTTTTTTACTTTATTTCGAAATTAATTTTTTTTATTTCGAAATTAAAATTTTTTATTTAAAAATTAATTTTTTTTATTTCGAAATTAATTTTTTTTTATTTCGAAAAATATTTTTTTTTATTTGAGAAAATAATAAGAAATGTATTATTTGAGAAAATATTACTACCTCCGTCTCAATTTAATGTGTCAACGTGTTATTGTTTATGTGTTAATTAAATAGAAATACGTCAGACGAATACATTTAACGTGCTATTATACAAAAAAATAATTATACAAAAATTATACATATACAAAACATTATTAAACACAAATATACAAAACATTATACATATACAATACATTATTATACCTTTCTATTTAAAAAAAAAAATGCAAAACGACAAAAAGTACAAACTAGCCACCGTTTGTATATAAAAATAGCTACCGTCCATATAACCCCACCCTTTGTATATAAAAATAGCTACCGTCCATATAACCCCACCCATAAAAATAGCTACCGTCCATATAACCCCACCCTATTATTATTATTATTATTATTTTCTAAAGAACTCATTTAGAAACACAAGCATATAATCTTAAAACACAATCAGATCTTCAAATGATCTTAAAATACAAGCAGATCTTCAAACACAAGCATATTTTTAATCCTCACAATCAAAACCAACCACTCATCGATTAGATCCTCACAATCACTCGAATCTCAAACTCAATCCTCAATCCTCACAATCACTCCTCAACTCACAACAACAACTAACTACAACAACCCTCAAATCTATTTCCATATTCACAACAACAAAGATTCAAACTCGGAAAAAAAAAAAAAAAAAAAAAAAAAAAAAAAAAAAAAAAAAAAAAAAAAATCATTGTTGCCAAACACATTACAACACAACTTTTTGTGACCCAAAACTATTTTGTTGTGTGGCTTTCGCTTATCTCAATATAGGCGAGACTGAATGTGTTAAACCCGCCACACAAACACAAACACCATCACCATAGAAGCTTGGAGAAAACCCCCATGTCTCACTTGCTTCACTCTCCAAATCATATGGTCCATTGATGCCACTTAAAATGGGTAGCACCATCACTGTTGTCGCATCATCACCAGAAGTTGCCAAAGATGTTTTCAAAACAAACACTGATTCGCACTCAAAGCAACTAATCTTCAAGTCAGCTTCAACAACCCCTTTTTTTACACTTCAGACTTTGACTTACAACCCTTCACTGATTCATACTTCACACTCCCAGATTTTTTTTATCACTTCTTGACAAGACCTTCTCACTGATTTTATCACATATTGATCCCCATCATCCCTGATTCATTATGTCTATCTAAACTCACAACCGTTCCCATTAACCCCTTTTTCCCTTTAACCCCAAACAGAGGCACCCACACCACACCACCACCAAAAATTATACATTCAAAATATCAAGAAACCTATCTATAGCTTGTTAACCCACCCACTGAAACCTCAGATCCGGGAAAAGAGACCACGAGATTCGGCAGAATGATTTTGGACCTATTACTCAACTCGCTAACTATCATTTCCATCATTGCTTGCCAATTAACAGAATGATAAGCAAGCACGAGATGACCAGCACTAAACACCATATCCTATAGAATGATTAGCAAGCACATGATGATGTGACTGCACGTGTGGCGACTAAGGAAGATGAGTATGTGGCGGGATGCTTGTTGATGGTGGTGGCGGCAGAGGGACGATGGTGGTGGTGGTGTGATGGTCATTGCATTGGTGGTGGGATTAGGTGGTGATGGTGTGGTGGGATTACTCTGGTTGATTTATCAGAGTTTTGTAGCAAAGAAAAATGAGTGGTGGTTGTTATAAAGGAAGGATTTGTAGCAAAATGACACAATTAGCCCTCAATTTAACCCAGGTTAATGGTCAAGGGACAAAACCCGTGATGGGTCATAAGGGAGCAGATCCGGTAAAAATTTAACTCGGAGACTAAAAGTGTTAAATCCGGACGCGTTTAGGGACCATTTTTTATATTAACTCTTTAAATAAAACTTAAACCAAGCAGATAGTGATATACATTACTCATATATACTAAAAATGGGAAGCGTTACTGTAGCAGCACTGTAGCTGGTACAGTTGACGAAACAGTTGCCATGTGAAGTTTAGCCTCTAAGGTGAAAATGTCTTTGCAAGGTAGGTCCTTTGGGGACTAACGATGCAACGCGCCGAAAACTTTAGGGACTTTTTACGTAAAAAAACATATTATTTCCAGAATTAGTTTTCAAAAATAGTCCTTTGGTTTATACATTTTTTTCAAATTTAGTCCATTTTCAAAAATAGTCCTTTGGTTTCCTTCGGGGACTAACGATGTAACGCGCTGAGAACTTTAGAGACTTTTTACGTAAAAAACCATATTATTTCCAGAATTAATTTTCAAAAATAGTCATTTGGTTTATCGATCTTTTTCAAATTTACTCCATTTTCAAAAATAGTCCTTTGGTTTATCGATCTTTTTCAAATTTAGTCCTTAATGACTAACTTTCAAACAAGACTTAGCACCGTATTCCCGGGACAACGCGCGGGTTTTCCAGCTCGTTTATTATACTATATACTATTGAAGAGGAGGCGGGTGCTACAGTGCACGGGCCGCTGAAGCGACTGTAGCTACAGTGCCCGGGCCACTGTAGCATGTGTAATTTTTTTTATTTTTATATTTATTTTTATTATTATTTTTTTTGCTATTACAAAACTAGGTATTAATTGTCGTATCAAACGGACTCGAAAAATTATGAAACTTGCGCCGTTGTTCACGAAATAATTTTTCCAACAAAAACGAGTATAAATATGCAATACTTTCTCGAAATCAATATATTTGGCAAATACGATTTTAGAAAAATTAATTTTTTTTTCCGAAATTAATTTTATTAGAAAAAGTCTTTTTTTTTTTTTTTTTTTTGCGAAATTAATTTTTTAAGAAAAATTAATTTTTTTTACGAAATTAAATTTTCTAGAAAAATTATTTTTTTTTAAATTAAATTTTTTTTTCGAAATTAATTTTTTTTAATTAATTTTATTAGATTTTTTTTTTTTTTTTTTGCGAAATTATTTTTTTAAATTTTTTAGAAAAATTATATTTTTTTTAAATTAATTTTTTTTTCCGAAATTAATTTTTTTAGAAAAAATAATTTTTTTAGAAAATTTTTTTTTCCGAAAGTAATTTTTTTTAGAAAAATTATATATATTTTTTAAAAGGTCGCTTAATGTGTGAAAAGTCGCTAGAAAAAAATTGCTTAAAAAGTACACATAGTGGGCTGTGACACAAAGTACAGCTTTAATGATTTGGCGCCACTTTTTAAGTGTCACATGTCGCCTTCTCATGGTCCTTCGGGGACTAACGATGCAACGCGCTAAGAACTTTGGGGACTTTTTACTTAAAAAATCATATTATTTCCATAATTAATTTAAAAAAAAAGTCCTTTAGTTTATCTATGTTTTTCAAATTTACTCAATTTTCAAAAATAGTCCTTTGGTTTATCAATCTTTTTAAAATTTAGTCTTAAGACTTAGCACCACATTCTCGCAACAACGCGCGAGTTTCCCAGCTCGTTAGTAACTAAAAAAAAAACACCCGTCACTACCAGTAATTAGCTGACATGCATAAAAGTCAACATATCAAATTGCGATGTGAACATTACTTCAGGAAGTTTCAATGGAATCAAATAAGCTTATTTACTGACTGTTTGAGTTTAATAATTAAAAAAAAAAAAAAAAAAAAATTCAAATGCTAAATGGACAAATCATATCATTTATTTTTCACCAAAATAAAAAGACTCATTTTGCACCTTTACTTCTGAAAATAAAATACCTTACAAAAAAAATGTCTTACAAATGGACACTTCGGCGACACGTAAAAATATCATAACGCGTAAAAAATACACCATCACGACGACACATTTTTTCATCGTTCAGTAGACGGACACTTCAATATACTTTCAACAAACTTTTTTCATATTTTTATAAGGGTATTAAATATTAGACAATACGAAATCACATGTAATTTGTGATGCGAAAATTAAATTTCAAATCACATCTGATTTTTAATAGCGTAAATTTCAACACTAAAAAAAAAACTCGAAAAAAAGTTCGCCGAAAGTATAGAAACGCCCCTTTAATGAAAGATGATTTTTTTACTCAATATGATGTATGTGTAGTTAGTTATACTTAACGATCAACGATTAATGAGATATTAATACTGTTTAAATTTAACTATTAATATCATGTTATAACATTATGCATGTTTAATTAATAGTACGTAATGACCCTTGCAAAAAAGTTTTTATCAGACATACTTATTTAAAAATTAAAGAGAGATCACATGTCTTGTTGTTATATGTACAATTTCGTATATTATTTTTTTATCTCACTGTAACTCGTGGGCCTGTGTCTTTTTTTGAAATTTATATTCCTATAAAAAAAAATTTAGCCGTATTTAATTTTTAAATCCGTGCTCGTGTTTGTCGGATCTTGCGGTTTAGTCACTATAACTTTTTTTTTCGCCGGGTCATATCATTGTGGTTTGTGGACATTACGGATTCAGTCCATTTATTGTTAACTCCTGTGAGAAGGTATCAGGATCAACAAGGGGATCACAAATCAGAACTTTATTAAACCAAGAACAAAATAGTCGGCACCAATTAAGCCAACATACAATACACAATGGTTGTAAGCTCAAGTTGTTATCAACACAATGATAACCGAACGATTACAAGATAAATATTGAACAAGACTGACAGTGAAAAATAACTGGGATTGAATATGGGAGTGAGAATGATAAACACTGATGCGGCTAACCCTAGATGAGGGGGAGGATAATATAAGGAGAAATGTTATACTCTGGCCCTTCAACTTCAATAGCTTGTACAAAGACAACAATACTCTTCTATAGCAAACTATGAATTGTCCATGAATGGACCCTGAGATATTAAACTGCAAGACAGACAAGCTAGAAATATAATCAGCAACAGATATGCTGATATGCATGAGAAACAGATTATGACAACTTATTTGAACATTCCCCCTTAATCTGTTTCCCAAACATATCAAACAATATCAATTTTTCACACAAAAATTTGTGTTGATAAACAAGAAGATGTTTAGTGAATATGTCTGCAGTTTGGTTTGAAGAGCCAATTTTTCTGGCACTCAAAATACCTTTTGCAATTTTTTCTCGGATAAAATGGACATCTATCTCAAAGTGTTTTGATCTCTCATGGAAGACTGGATTAACAGCAAGTTGTAGAGCAGACTTATTATCACAAAAGAGATTGACAGGAAGATTGATATCAACCTTCAAATCTTTCAAATTTTTTTGAATCCAGATAATTTCACAGGCAGCAGTAGACATAGATCTATATTCTGCTTCTGTAGAAGATTTTGAGAGGGTATTCTGTTTTTTATTTTTCCATGAGATTAAGCACTTATTAAAGAACACACAATAACCAGTGACAGATCTCCTGGTTTTAATACACTTGGCCCAGTCAGCATCACTGTATCCTTCAAGGCAATTATCATTATTACTAAAATTATATCTTAAACCCTTACCTGGAGCTCCCTTTAGGTATCTCAGAACATTGAGTGCACAATCCAAATGAGACTTTAAAGGAGAGTGCATATACTGTGCTAAACAATGAACTGAATATGAAATATCTGGTCTGGTATGGGTCAGATAGATTAGTTTTCCAAGAAGTTTCTGATAACCAGTTATGTTCACAAGTAAAGGGTCTGCAGCAGTAGGAATATAAGGTAGGACAGAATTGGGTTCCATAGGAGTAGACACAGGTTTACATCCTAGAAGCCCAAACTCCTTAAGAAGCTCAAGGCAGTATTTTCTTTGTGTGAGACAGATATCATCACCAGTTTTTAGGACCTCAATACCAAGAAAATATTTCAAGTTACCCAAGTCTTTGATATGAAATTTGGTTTTTAGGAAATCTTTAAACTGATTTATCTCATTCATGCAATTTCCAGTAAGAACAATATCATCCACATAAACAAGAAGAGCAATAAACTTGTCATTGTAGGTTTTAGTGAACAAAGAGTGATCATTAGCAGACTGTTCAAAGTTATTTTCCTTTAATATACCAACAAGTTTTTCATTCCACTTTCTAGGAGCTTGTTTTAAGCCGTAAAGGGACTTAACAAGTTTACAAACCTTATTTTTATTATTCTCATTACAGAAACCTTTGGGAATGGTCATATAAACATCTTCATCTAAGTCTCCATACAGAAAGGCATTATTAACATAAAGTTGAAAGAGAGGCCATTTGTTCTTAACAGATAAGGCAATTAAGCATCTAACAGTAGACATTTTCACAACAGGAGAGAAAGTTTCATCATAGTCTAAGCCTTCTCTTTGATTAAAGCCTTTAGCGACTAATCTAGCCTTATACCTATCAATTTCACCATTAGCTTTGTATTTGATCTTAAAGATCCATTTACAGCCAATAGGAGTCCTATTTGGAGGAAGATCAGTTATATCCCAAGTATGATTTTCATTTAAGGCCTCAATTTCAGAGTTCATAGCATCAATCCAGTTATTGTCAAGTATGGCTTCTTCATAACAAGTGGGTTCAATACTTTTATTTAGACTGGAGGCAAAACATTAATTATCTTTGTCAAGATTAGAGTAATTAACAACTTTTTCAACACCATACTTAACTTTACCTTCAACAATAAAATCATTAAGACTACTAGGCATCTTAGAGGTTCTGGTTGACCTTCTTGTAGTGATGGCTGGCAAGCCTTCTTGTTCAGAATTCTGATCAGAGTCAGAAGTTGTACCAACAGAATCTGTTTCATGTGAAACAGTGCCCTCAGGGTGTGTATTTTCATCTATGGAAGTTGCAACAGGTTCATCAACCTCATTAGGGTGACTCAACACTGTGCCCTCATCATAAGAAGTCACTCTCCCTTCATCATTGGGACTTACATTTAAATCAAAAAAAAATTTGTGATTTAAATTTTTAGACAAACCAGTTTCAAAATTAGGTTTTTGTAAAGTATTTTTCATTTTAAATCGGAAAACAGTTTCATAAAATTTGACATCTCTTGAATGAAAGATATTTTTTGTTTCCAAACTCAGAAGTTTATAACCTTTTTTTTCATTAGAACAACCAATAAAGACACTTTTTTCAGATCTACTACCAAACTTATCAGAACTGTTGAGAATGGTAGCATAACATAAGCAACCAAAAACTCTAAGGTGAGAGAGTGAAGGGTCATGCCCATACACATAGAAGAAAGGGGATTTTCCAGACAACACAGAAGAAGGTAACCTGTTTATAACATAAGCAGCAGTTAGAACACATTCAGGCCAAAAATATAGAGGTAATTCCCCCTGAAACATAAGGGATCTAGCCACATTTAGAAGATGCCCATGTTTCGTTTCTGCAATACCATTTTGTTGAGGTGTATAAACACATGAGGTTTGATGTAAGATGCCTTTGTTATGAAAAAACTGTTGCAGATTGTTGTTAACAAATTCTGTTCCATTATCACTTCTAAAAATCTTTACATTTTGTTCAAATTGATTTGATAACATGTGAACAAAGTTAACAATGGAAACATAAACATCATCTTTTCCTTTAAGCATATAAACCCAAACTGCCCTTGAGTAGTCATCAACTATTGTTAGAAAATATTTATAACCATCTCTGCTAGTGACTTTGTATGGACCCCATACATCTAGGTGAACAAGTTGACCAATTTTAGTTGACTTATGGTCACTTAGAGGAAATGGTTCTCTAGTTTGTTTAGCTTTATTACAGGTGTCACAAAGATGATCAGATTCAGTTGGACTATCAAGTTTGAGAGTGGGTTTAAGGACATGTAAGACTTGGTCAGAAGGATGGCCAAGTCTTTGATGCCAAAGACTTCTAGACACATAGCAGATAGATATGCAATTATTGGAAACAATCTTACATGCAGAGTCAACATCAAACATATATAACCCATTGTATTGTTTATCAATCCCCATAGTCCTTTTTTGATGTAAATCCTGTATATAGCAATTAGATTCATCAAATCCAACAAACAATTTATTGTCTCTAGCAATCTTATGAACATACAGCAGACTTACATTATACTCAGGAACTACCAAAACATCATATAAGGTTAGACCATTGTTGATTTTTAAATCACCAATTTTAGTAATTAAAGCCTGAGTACCATTGGGATGTCCAACAGTTAGACCAAGGTTTGAAATATCCACAACATTGATTAAGAATTTTGCAGACACAGTCATATGCTGGTTTGCACCAGAATCAACTATCCATCCAAGACTGATGTTTCTCGTTAAAGAATTTGTGTTATTATTGAAAAATTTGTTGAAGTTTATATTAAACTTGACACTTCCATTAAAGAAAGTTCCAGAAAAACTTTTACCTGCCATATTGGCATTAGCAGAAGACACATTGTTGTCATTAAGAAGACTCATGAGTCTGACAAGCTGTTCATTAGACAAAGAGACAGGAGAGTTGCTAGCTCTATTATCAGTAGCATGGTTAACATCAGCAGAGGCATTATTACTAGTAACAGATTTAGAATTAGCATTGAAGTTTCTTTTAACATAACCAGCAGGGTAACCAACAAGATCATAACATCTATCAACAGTGTGGCCAGTCTTGTTACAGTTGGTACATTTAAGATTTGGATTTGGTCCTCTGTTGTTTGAATTATTACCAGTATTGAAACTAGACCCTTTGTTGAAATTGTTATTATTGTTAAACCTTTTCTTGTTATCAAAAGTTTTTGCACCATCAAAGGTTTTTGCAGCAAATGCTGTAGCACTAGGTTTAACAGAATTATTTCCAGAAGAGAAGTTTCTATGAGATTCTTCCCCAGAAACAACAGAAAAAGCAGTTTTGACATTAGGTAAAGGATCTCTGGTTAAGATGTTACTTCTGATAGGCACATAAGTGTCATCAAGACCCATAAGAAATTGCATTAACTTGATAAGCTGATTATGTTTTTCAAAGTGTTTTGCAGCCTCACAAGTACAGGATGGTAAACTGATCATTGAGTCAAATTGTTTCCATAAGGAATTAAGATTATTGTAATAATCAGCAAGAGAGGACCCATTTTGACTTAATGAATTTATATTTTTATGCAAATTAAAGACTGCAGAACCATCAACTTTATCATATGTTTCTTTAAGGTCTTCCCACATCTCATAAGCAGTTTTAGCATATATGGCACCAGCAAACAATTCAGGACTAAGAGAGTTCAGAATCCATGTAACAACCACAGAATTACAAGTATCCCATTGATTAGCAAGAGCAGGATTAGAATTATCTCTTTTACAAGTACCATCAATAAATCCAATTTTATTATGGTTCCTTAAAGCAAATGTCATGGCAATACTCCATATTTTATAATTTTCTGTTCCAGTAAGTTTAATAGTCACAATGGGAGTACCATTAGTGTTATTAGGATGTAAATACAGAGCATCACCAAAAGACAGATTCAATTCAGAGGAAGAACCATTTTCAACACCATTATTTGTATCTACACTAACATCATCATAACTAGCCATGAAAGAAGAATAAAAATAGACAGATAAGCAAAAAACAGATATCAAATTCAACCAAATAGACAGATTATAACATATAATAACCATAAATCACAGATAAACACCAATATCAACCAACTTCTTAATACCCTTAATCTATCTTTCAATACTAGAACAATAGGAAATAAAAAAGAAACAGGATTTAAATAACTCACACCCAAGAAATAACGAGTACTAAGCCAGTGGACTGGGGTAAACCAGAGCAGGTATTCGTACCACTCAAAGGTGGCAGATCAAGGTGTTAATTTACCCGTTTGCACCCACAACGGCTTGAATACTGTTATTCTTAAATGAGGATAGACTTACAGAGCAATAGGCAGCGGAAGGAACAAATCACAATCACCCTAGATTCACTTAGTCTACGGCTGATTATGAACCAGAATCAACCAGCAATCACTCCAATAGCAAAAGCCCTAAAAATAAAAAAATTAGGGTTTTAGGATCAAACCCTAATTTTCCAATTAATACCCAACAGAGCAAGAACAATCGGATTGACCTCCTCAGAAGTCCCCAAGACGCCTTTAATTATTGCCAGAAGAATCAGGAAGAAAGATCCCCAAATTTCCAGGAACCCTAGAAATCAAATCAGCAGCGATTATGAGCCTGTCTCTCTGATACCATGTGAGAAGGTATCAGGATCAACAAGGGGATCACAAATCAGAACTTTATTAAACCAAGAACAAAATTGTCGGTACCAATTATGTAAAACCCAAAAATCTGAAAACATGTAAAAAGACCAAAATGGCCCTACAAGTTTAAAAATTTATTTAAGGATATTTAAAGTACCATATTGACCTCAAATTTAAGTAATAAGCCATATATGAAATGAATTTATTTTTTTTTACATGTCCAAAGGTCATTGTCTCACCTAATTATATGTACAAACACTTTAATACAATTTTATTTTAAATAATCACATTCATTTACATTTAACATTATATTAACTTGCAAAATAATTGGAAAATTAATGCAAATTAAAGCCCATGATTTGGTCCATAATTAGGGCCGAAATTTTGGTCCCTTCCCCCCTCCTAATACACGGCTTTCCTTATTTGTTTTTAAAGAAATCCCTGAAAACCCTAAAACACTATACCGAAAAACATAAACACACACAAAAATCCCTAGAGCCTTCACATGAATTTTTAGAGCTTGGAGAGTATTTTTTCTGGTGTTTTGCAACATCTAAGGAAGCTAGGAAAATTGGTCTTGGGTTTGTTGGAGCCGTGGTTCGATCGGGGTGATTTCTTTTTGGTCGATTCTTCATCCGCTAAGGTTAAATTCGTTCCTACTCATCCGCACGTCCTAAAATTGGTTTGGTATCTTTCTTACACTCTTTATATCCTATATAACCTAAATAAAATGATAAACAAGAATCATGCACGTAAAAATCATCGAATGGGAATTATATGTATAAATCGTGTGAAAAATTATAGATCGGGTTATAAAAATTTTCTGGGCTATGTTCATAATTTTAGGGGTTTCTTAATCATCATAAAGGTCTGGAAAAAAGGGTTGTTTGATTTGTTAAAGCTTGGATCGATCGCAATAATTTTTGAAGATAAAAACGTATATAAAATCTAATCTAATTCGTATGAATTTTCTGGGTGCAAGACCTATTTTATTTGAGTGCTATATGATCCTTTTGATGCTGGAAAAGTGTTCATTCGAATTGTTGTGGTCAAATCTAGCCATGTCGAATTTTGTTTTCATATCGGGTATTGTTTAAAAATCGTTTAAATGGGCAAATATAGAAATCGAGCGACTTAGGGTTTATTCTATGAACTAGATCTGGTCCTAATGATGAACAAATGATGATATAATAATTGGTTAATGGTTGGTGAAGCTAGGGTTAGGGTTTGGTGATTTTAAATGCATACCGATTGGGGTTTTATAAGTTAAGGGGCTGTTTTGTAATTTATAAAAGATATGGGTTATTTTTGTAACATATTTTAGACCAGGGGTAATCGGTATAAAATATAATATGGGGTTCCTTCTTGTCAAATATGTGAATTAAGGGGTTAAATGTGTAAATTATAAAATTATGTAAACCGAATGAAAATTTAATAAAGTTAAGGGACTAAAATTGTAATTTATGGAAACATGAAGGTATATTTGTACCATGTCTAAATTAAAGGATATATTTTGTAAATTCATTAAATGGAGGGCTTGTAGTGTAAATAAGAATATTGTAAGGGTTAAAATGTAAATTATTGAATTATAAAGTTTAATTGGTAATTTATTTAATTATAGGGGATAAAGTGTAAAATTGGTAAACTTGAAGGGTTGAATCGTTAACTTTGTTAAATTATAGATTTAAATTAATAATTCATAATATTTTCACTTTAGACCCTTAACTTTGGAATATTTACTTTTAAAACCCTAAATTATGAAAGTTACTTTATTTAACCCTAAACTATTGAAACTTGTTAAAATATACCCTATATCCATAATATGTTTATTTAATGACTTAATCTAAATTATGATACCTTAATCTTTCTAAAAATGGAAACTTGCTAAATTTGGAAACCTGCCATAAATGGAAAGTTACTTAAAATGGAAAGAGAACTAGTAATGGTAATCTGAACTTGAACCCCTTAGTAATTCTGTCTTTTCTCCTTTAGGTGTGAAGAAGGAGAGGCACTGATCTCTGTTCTATATTTGTTTTGTCTGTGTTGCATTCGTAATAAGGTACAGATACTCTGCCCTTTTTCAGTAAGGGTGTCTTATCCCATTGATATGATTTTGATTTCTGATTCGTTTAAGATTCCCAAAGCCATTGCTATGATCCCTTTTATTATGAACGTTCTGATTAAACTCTGATTTGGACCTTTGGCATTTCATCTGATATGACCCTTTTTATATGACACTCTGTATGATTTGATATCTGACTCTTAGTTTGATACCCGAGCCATTTCACTAGGCATGGGGGTTCCATGTCCGTGTCATTGATGCACCAATGGCATGACTCTAGGGCGGTAGAGTGATGTTCCGCCACGTCCCCTTATCTGTTATCTGATATGCGCATTATATTATTTTGGCCACTATTTATCTGCGGGGGCGTATGGATGCATCCTAGATCTGTTCTGTTTAGTGGATTATCTATATATATATATATGATTTGTTATTGTCTGGTGACTGGTGCTTGTGTGCAATACACGCCTTTCACATTTATCTGGGAGCTGATCACTCCATTTGATACATGAGGACACCCCTCATATTATTTGGTTACTTGAGAGGCATCCCCTCTAGATTGTCTGATGGTTACTATCTGATATGTTCTGGGCTCGTGGTGGATTACTATCCTACTCTGTTCCATATACTTTCACTTTGTTTATACCTTATGATATTTCCCCGTGCACCATATATTATATCTGTTTCATTATCATTACTTTGTTTATGTATCTGTTCACTGAGCTTTTTAAGCTCAGCCGCATTTTCTTTTCCTGCGGCAGGTATCTAAGCTAGGAGCTGGGTTTTAGCTTTGGGATGAGAGCAACTTATGTGAAGCTTAGACTTTAGACATTCTAGTTTTACCATTTGGATTTTGATTCTGTTATGCCATTGTTTGGGCATTTTGGATTTATGTACTTCATGTTATTTCTGTTTTCACTTCTGGCATAAGTCATGGTGACTTATTTTCCCTTTTATCATTAATGTTATAGACTTATGATGTTTTGGAGTGAATGCTTGTGGTCTGATGTGAAACCATTGTTGTGATATCTTTACCCTTGTCGGGTTGGGGTGTTACAAATTAAGCCAACATACAATACACAATGGTTGTAAGATCAGGTTGTTATCAACACAATGATAACCGAACGATTACAAGATAAATATTGAACAAGACTGATAGTGACAAATAACTGGGATTGAATATGGGAATGAGAATGATAAACAATGATGCGGCTAACCCTAGATGAGGGGGAGGATAATATAAGGAGAAATGTTACACTCTGGCCCTTCAACTTCAATAGCTTGTACAAAGACAGCAATACTCTTCTATAGCAGACTATGAATTGTCCAAGAATGGTCCCTAAGATATTAAACTGCAAGACAGACAAGCTAGAAATATAATCAGCAACAGATATGTTGATATGCATGAGAAACAGATTATGACAGCTTATTTGAACAACTCCGTTAATTTTCAGTTAACTTCAAATTATATGGAGGGTATTTTTATCTTTTCCCACTCCATCTTCAACCTAATATTTTTCTTGATTTATTTTAGTCTTCTTCTAAATCAAACTCAACAAAACCTTTAATTCAAAAAAAAAAAAAAAAAAAAAAAAAAAAAAAAAAAATGAAAGAAAAGAAGAAGCCACTCGCATTTTAATGAATTAGTATCAGTCTAATAAAAAACCCAATATGGTCATCAAACAATTGATATATTTAATTTCTAGAAAACTAATATACATATTTTTTTTTCTTTTTCCTCAGCCATAAATTTGATTTGCGTTTATATATGAGCAAGTTTCAAACAATTCTCAGCTTATTTTTCAACAACAACCTCATTACATATTTCTTATTAAATTCTTCATATATTATATTCCATACCAATTGTAGCACATATAATAAAAAAGTAATTCATACAAGCGCTTGGTCGAATAGATTCAAAATGTTACATCTCCATAGCTGCATAGGCAAATTTTAAAATATATAAAATTCAATTCTATTGCTTGTGACATGCTTCAATTAACAAAGTGTTTGTATTTTAAAAAGAAAAAGAAAAGATTAATCGATTAGATTTTATGACTGTGATAAAAGAATACAAGAATAACATACTTTGATTTAATTATCCTCATAGCTACTAGAGTTGAGTATAATTGTTTTCAATCCATAGAAATTTGAGTTATGTTTGGTATATCTTTTTTTAAGCTTTTGGATATGATTTTTTAGTTGACCCATGTTAATAAAAATATTCAACTAAATGCAAGATTAAATTAAAGAAGAAGATGACGAGGGGGTTTTTGGTCATTTCAATTGCCTAGATATGCATTTAACACCAAAAGTTAACAGTGTTAACGGAGATGGACTAGATCTGCAACAAGCACAAACCACAGTGATATGACCTGGCGAAAAAAAAGATAGTGACTAAACCTGAAAAATCCGACAAATCATAGTGATAATTTATTTAATTAACTCTAATGATTATTAATAACAACAACGTATAGTTTTTTTAGAGTTAATTGCATTTTTGGTCCCTATGGTTTGGTCAAATTACAGTTTTGGTCCTAAAAACTTTGAAAGTGCAACAATAGTCTTCATTTTAAAGTTTAGATTGCTTTTTTGGTCCTTAGATAAAGTTAAATGACTAAAATACCCTTTGTCTTCTTTAGAAGAAGACAAAGGTAATTTGGTCATTTCACACTAACCAAGGACCAAAAATGCAATTTAAATTTCAAAATGAGGATTGTCACTGCACTTTCAAGTTTTTTGGGACCAAAACTGCAATTTGGCCAAAACACATGGACCAAAAATGCAATTAACTCTTTTTTTTAATGTAAAGTTTATGAGATATTTTTAAATTTAGAGTAAATTGCAAAAACCATCCTTGTGGTTTGTCAAAATTGCAGAAATCGTCCCTGGTCTTCCATAAGTGTAGGCGGCGTCCCTATCACGAAACCTTTTGATCATTTTGGTCCCTGGTTTTAACCGGCCTTAAGCGGATTCCGTTAGTAGTTACACGTTAGCCCTTATTGGCAAACGATCGTTGCAACGTTTATCCTTTAAACTAACGACCGTTAATAATTTAAATTTTTTTTGTTTATTTTAAGTTTTTCAATTTTCATATACATTTTTTTATAAAAAATATACGTTTTCATATATGTTTTTATACGCTTTTATATACGTTTTTATATACACGTTTTTACACGTTTTTATATAGTTTTTATATATTATATACGTATTTATAAAAACATATACGTTTTTATATACGTTTTCATATACACGTTTTTATACGTTTTTATATACGATTTTTTAACATATACGTTTTCATATATGTTTTTATACACTTTTATATATGTTTTTATATACACGTTTTTATACGTTTTTATATATATATATTTTGTACTTTTTATATATTATATACGTATACGTTTTTATACATTTTTTTATAAAAACATATACATTTTTATATACGTATATAATAACGTATATGTTTTTATAAATACGTATATAATAAGTATATAAAAATGTGTATAAAAACGTATATAATAACGTATAAAAAGTATATAAAAATGTGTAAAAACGTACATAAAAACATATAAAAAGTATATAAAATTGTGTATAAAAATGTATATAATATATAAAAAGTATAAAAAAACGTATACACAAACGTATATAAAAACGTATACACAACGTATATAAAAGCGTATGCAAAAACGTGCATAAAAACGTATAAAAAGTATATAAAAATATGTTAAAAACGTATATATATATAATAACATATATGTTTTTATAAATACGTATATAATATATAAAAAGTATAAAAAAACGTATATGAAACGTATATTTTTTTATATAAAATGTATATAAAAATCGAAAAACTTAAAATAAACCAAAAAAATTTAAATTATTAACGGTCGTTAGTTTAAAGGATGAACGTTGCAACGGTCGTTGGCCAAAAAGGGCTAACGTGTAACTGCTAACGGAATCCACTTAACGCCGGTTAAAACCAGGGACCAAAATGATCAAAATGTTTCATGACAGGGACGCCGCTTGCACTTATGGAAGACCAGGGACGATTTCTGCAATTTTGACAAACCACAGAGACGGTTTTTGCAATTTATTCTTAAATTTATAAAGTTATTAAAAAATATAAAAACTGATAAATTTACTTAAATCCTTATAATTTATTTAAACTTTAAAACTTTAAAGTTTTATTAATTATTTTTCTTTTAGTTTTTATTTATAAAATTAATACATGTATTTATACATATTTATTTTGCTTGATAATATTAGATAATCAAATTGAAAGCTTATTTTAACTTTTATTAGCTAATAAAAAGTTTGATTTCTTTATTTAGTCCCATATTTTTATAAAAATATTAGATAATCAAATTGAAAGCTTATTTTAACTTTTAACTTTTATACATATTTATTTATTTATTTTTTTTTAACTAAGCATGTAACTTTTTTCTGGGGTGTGTTAAAGGAACACCCCCTACTATGTTGGTCCCTCTATTTTAATCAAAATGTACAACTCTTAAACCAGACAGTATCAACGGCGGCAGCGTCCAATCATTGAAAACACCCCCTATAGGGGCCTTCTTTATTTGGGTTGTGTTAGGGGTACACCCCCTACTATGTGGGCACCCTTTATTTTAATCAAATTGTATAATCAGTAGCCAGAACAAGCGCGGCGACACCCGATCATTCAAAACATCCCCACAGGCGTGTTAGGAGAACGTCACCCCTTTATTTAGTCCCATAAACCAAAATAAAATTCTTAATGATCATGTGTCAGAAAAGTAGATGCAACGACTTTGAATTTTCTATAGACGTTGACCTAGACTTCAACAACTGAGTCTGTATATAAACCATTGTATTTTACATTCATACACATATACATAATAATCGTTTAGCTATAAAGGTATTAAATCATTATTATGAGTTAAATCCTCTAGTGTAGTCATTGTGTGCAACATTATAGTTTTGAATGACTATTAATGCCTTAATGGTGTCACTTTGCAGATGATGCAAACAAGTGTGCAGAATCCTTCAACCCAACAGCAGCAGCCACTTGTTGTAAAAGCTGCTGACCCAAAACCGCCACCACCACCACTGCCACCAAAGTATCCACGCCAAGATCTAATAAATGGTACTTTACAGTTTACACTACATTTTACTTTCATTTGGCTGTAATCTTTTAAGCCAAGAATATATTAGAAGATTTTGACACTTTATATTAAATTATATTATCAAATTTCTTTTGGAAATTCCGCATGAATTGAAGATGCATAATTGAGTCCTAGAAAGCTTACTAAGAGATGGAATTGAATACTATATATAATAGATAGATAGATTAAAAAATTGCCTAAGATCTAGAATTAGATATGCATTTGGGGTTCGCCGAGGAAAAGGTCGGAAACGGTTGAAATAAGTTACTCCCCCGTCCCACTATTATTATCCACATTTTCATGTTGGTTTTTCTGTCCACTACTAAAAATAAATAGTAAAATTTGGTCGAGATTACTACAGTTAAGGGTAATTGTCATTCTGCAAAAGTAAGCGAAGTAATAATTATGTTTTTTTTATACCGTGTGTTTTTTTGTCGGTGGACAATTATTTTGGGACGGGGGAGTATAACTTGCAATTTTTTTTTTCACAGCCTATACTACGTATCTCACAAATGCCTCTGGCGAGGCTTGAACCCACAACCTATAGGTTGGTGGGCAACCCACATAAGCTCTTCATACAAAATAAATGAGTCAATTTTTGTTTTGCTTGCAAAATCGAAACACTTAGCCCACAATTGGATGACAAAGTTCTATGATTGGTTTTGTTTCTGAATGCTTATAAAAATACTTATTTGCACTTTTACTTTATTTTAGTGCCCTTGAGTATGTAAAAGCTAGGGACGGTAGAAAAAATTTCACTTTGTTGATGTTGTATTGATTGTTTATTGTCAAAATTATGTTTGTTATGCACATATGTTACTATATATGTTACTGGGGAAGAATTGAAAAAGAAAAGAAAAACCGAAAGGAGGGAAACAGTAAAATGGAAGATAAGTTCAGGGTAATTAACTAGGAATGTTAGTAACTTTTTTGCTTATACAACACAAATCTTTTAAATTTTAACTTTCTTGTGTTACCAAAGGCCTGTTGGCCCAGCGGCATGTGAGTGGCCCACCAACCTAGAGGTTGTGGGTTCAAGTCTTGCCACAGACTTGTGAGATAGGTGGTATAGGATGTAAAATTTGCCGTTCTTAAAAAAAAATAAAAAAAATGCTATCTTTATCTTCTATGACCATTCACCCTACATATATTAATGCAAAAACCTGTAAATTTACAGAATAACCTGTAAAAAAACCCTCGTAAATTCCTATATAAAGTGAAAGTGAAGGTGTGGCGAGTGGCGACATAGGTGACGGAAAGTAGAGGGGCAAGGGAACAAGAAGAGTTAAAAGAAGAAGAAAGGGGTGTGTGTTTGGGTTATAACTAATTTAGTTGGTGGGGGTAAAAAGGGAGTGTTTGCTTGATCGAAATATAAAAAGCTGAATTCAAATTTTAATCCACGTGGAATAAACCGGCTCCTCGTAAGCATTAGAAGGTCATCAACTCATACGATACACACAAAACCCAGAAATTTAAAAGTTTTGTGTCATATAAGCAAAAAAAAAAAAAAAAAGGCTACACAGAAATTTAAAAATTTTGTCTAGGAAAAAAGAAAAGACAAGTTAGATACATTCCTAGCTAATTATCCCATAAGTTTAAAAGTCGCATTAAGGTAAATAACTTTTATAAAAGTTGTACTTGAGGCAGAAACTCCAATTTAAGTTACTCTTGAATTCTTGATGGTTGGAAAATGAACTTTCACTCCTTTTGATGAGTGATTAGATTTTTTCATGAAAATTTAGTTGTATTATCATGGCCATGTGCATTTGAATTCATGTTTAATCTTCATTAAAAGAATATTGAGAATGAATGTACAGGGTAATAACTACTAACTAACTATATCTGCATTGGAACTACTTTAAAGGACTGAAAAGAGAATACCTCAGGATTGGTGTCCCTCTGTATGAAGCATCGATAAAATGTGATTGGGAAGCAGCTAAACACATTCTTGATAAGAAACCAGAATTGGTAAGGTTTAGTATTACCGAAAATGCAGAAACAGCACTTCACATTGCAGCATCTGCCAAAGGTCCCAAACATGTGGAACAGTTTGTGAAAAATCTAGTGGGTATGATGACAAAGGAAGACTTGGAACTTGTAAACAAAAATCACAACACCGCCCTCTATTTGGCAGCTGCTGCTGGAAACCTTGAGACGGTTAAGATTATGGTAAAACTGAACAGGGCCTTGCTGATAATTCCTGGTGCTGGAGGAGTAATGATGCCACTATATGCGGCTGTTTTGTTTGGAAATTATAAAGTGGTCAAGTATCTTTATCAAGAATCCAAGGATTTGAGTGACGATGGTTGGACAGACATAAATCGTAGTTGGCTTCTTGAGAAATGTGTCGAGAGTGACATGTTCGGTAAGCATATTAGCATCTACATATTTCACCTACACTTGTTAGTTAAAAAGTTTCTTGTCGTTGATCATAACCTGTGTACATGTATGTATATTTTGCTGCTCATTGTTTTGTTGAGGAATGTTAGTTATAGTCATGTTGCACATAATTATCTTGAATTACTGGAGATAGCCTAGACACACGTTACTATTTTAAAGCATTAGTATTTGGTCTAATAAACTGATTCTAATCACAAAACTAATATCTGCAAATTGATGGGGATTTTCATCATAACGGTGGGGATGGTTAACAAAGTTATACCAATCCAGATTTTTGGTCTTCTTCAACCCACTATGGGTATAGTCTTACAGATTAAATTGGTTTACATCTTATAACAACAGACATCTGCACATATATTTTTTTTTGTTTGTGTTTAAACTAATTAATCACTAAAGTTTTGGATAAATAAAAAATAGTCTAATTTATGTCTATTACTCTTTAGAAGAAAATTCTTTATGCTTTTCCTGTTTTTACTATACGTTATCATGTTTGCTGTATCTGTTGTAACATCTTCCTTTACGAACCAAATTTCAAATGTTTTTTAGATATCGCACTAGAGATAGTGAAAAGGTATCCGATGCTTGGTAAAAAGAGTACTCTACTGGGAATTTTGGCTCGAAAGCCTGAAGCATTTCAAGAAAAAGAATCTAATATCATTGAGAGAACCATCAAGTTGCGTGACTATCTCTACAACTTGATGTTTACTAGACATCAACCATCTGAACGTAATCAACCAGAACCTCGTAGAGAGATTGTACGTAGAGATTCGGTTTTTATCCGCCATGAAGCCCCTCCCACGAAAAAATCTAATGCCATCATAAGAACCATCAACTCAGGTAAACATATCTACTTACATATCGTCTTTTAATTTGGTTATAACGACAGACAAATTATAACCTTTAAATTTACTAGATCAATAACTATGCATATGGTGGCATTTGTGTAGTTCTTGCAAAAGTAACTATTGTCTTCTAATTGTTGCTTTCAGTTTCTGAGTTCTTTGTAGGATCTCCAGAAAAGGAAACAGAAGCACTGCAGTTACTTAGACTCGTTTGGGAAGATATTGTGAAACTGTCAAAGAAGGAAATTGATAATATACTTAGAGGGCCCAAGGATTCAATTAAGTCAGAGTCTGGCAGGGTCGTTCCAACCGTACTACAACAACTCATTTTTGAGCATCTTGAAAAGATGGAAAGAGCGTGTCGAAATGCTAACCAAGTTACGCACCTAAAAAGTCTCGTTTCTCAACATGTTGTGAACATGCATCTTGAGACCCAGAACATAATCTTGCAAGGTAGCAAGACTCTTTCTGGTAAGGGAGATCAACCTCTAGAACTACAAAAGACAATTTCTGAGTATATTGTGAGAATGTCTGATGATACCCAAAACCTAATTAAAAACGAAGCTGGAAAGGAAGATCTAGCTGTCAAGCTGCAGGAACTCATTTCTAAGAATATTACTAACATGCGTGGTGCAATTAGTTTGAAGGAAAAATACTCTTCTCGGGTGCTATTTATTGCTGCAGAAATGGGCAATTGCAAGTTTTTAGTAGAGCTCATCCGTCTATGTCCTGATTTGATATGGAAGGTAAATGATAATGGGTTAAGTATCTTTCACATTGCTGTCAAACATCGTCACGAGGGTATATATAACCTATTGTACGAGATAGGCGCGATGAAGGATATGATAACCCTTCTGAAAGATGAAAATGAGAACAATATGTTGCATTTTGTTGGGAAGACTGCGAAGAAGCGACTAGCGGATGTGTCAGGAGTTGCATTACAAATGCAAAGAGAACTATTATGGTTTGAGGTACATATATTCTTCTCCGTAAGTTAGGGGTTCTTGATATATTTTTTTCTTGCACACTCGATTAGTATGTGTAACCATAAAGTAGTCTAACACCATGATTTAGGGGTTCTTGATCTATTTTTTGTCCCTCACGCTCGATTAGTATAAGTATATAACTTTTTTAGTTTGATTGTGTCGCAGGAAGTAAAGAAGATGATCCCTCCTTCATATAGAGAACGAAAGAACAAAGACGATCTAACACCACATGAGCTTTTCACCAAGGAACATAAAGAACTTGTTACACAGGGAGAGAACTGGATGAAAGGAACGGCTAGTCAATGTATGGTGGTTGCTGCACTTATTGCAACTATAGTGTTTGCCACAGCCTTTACAGTTCCTGGTGGATATGATCAAGACAATGGTATACCTATCTTCCATTCGAAAGCAACCTTTGTGGTTTTCGTTGTGGCAGATGCCATTTCACTTATCGCGTCTTCAGCTTCAATTCTCATGTTCTTATCTATCCTCACATCTCGCTACGCTGAACGTGATTTCTTGGAATCAATACCCAACAAGCTCATGGCAGGCCTAGCAACTCTTTTCATATCGATATCAACCATGACTTTGGCTTTTGGGGTCAGCTTTTTCGTACTATACCATAAGGGTTTTTTATGGATTCCAATCCTTATCGGCGTATTTGCTATCCTGCCAGTCATCCTATATATGTTTTTGCAATATGGTCTGTTCTCGGATGTAATTCGCTCTACATATCGTTCTAGATACCTCTTTAAGCCCAAAAAACATCTTTTGTACTATGAAAACCCCAAGGTCTAAAGTCTAATCATTGCCGTTTTTGATTGTTATAGGTTCACTTTATAACAAGTGCTTTGTAAAATGGTTGTTTTGCATGCATTATGTGATTTTTCAAAGACGAATATGTTTGATAACATTGCCAAAGCCATGTGTTTTTCTTTTTTTCTTTGTACTAAGTACTAACCACATTATCTTTTAAGACATACTGGACTTTCGATACGAAATGCTTCGGGCCTTGGCCTGTTTAGTGTTTACTCATACTGTTTGACCCAAGTTTACCCATTCGACAGCTATGAGCCTATGACAATGTATCTATATAAAAGCCATCTAAAGCTGTTAGAATCACTTAAGAAATGAAAAACGATTTCAATCTATTCCGTAAGTCACTTAATAAAATAATGGATTGACACTCTTGGTGCGAAGCAACCCATTATGATAGATATTGTTCGCTATGACATGCTTCATGGTTATGTTCTTGGTACAAAGCCCATACTTTGTACAAAAATCCTAACGCCGTGTTCTCGAGTTAAGTTTATAAAAGAAAAGAAGAGAAGAGATATGAGAGAAAAGAAAGGAAGAGAATCATTTCTCTTCCTTCCTATTCTTCCCAAAGCTGGGCGGAACATTTTATACCAAAAGAACACTACATCTTCTTCCCTCTTCTTTTCACTTCTTTTCCTTTCTTCCCCATAAAAAATCTTAAAGAACACAATATCTTTCCAATTATTTTCCTTTCTCTTGTATCTCAATCTCAAGAACACAACGTAAATACCTAGGACTATTCGTAACATGTATCAGTGTTGTGTAGCAATGATTTTACGGATAAAAAACAAACATGGTAAAAGACTTGCTAATACAGATCCTTCTTTTTAAAGCTATAGAAAACCACTCAACAACAATTCCGGACCACTAGAACTTTAGACCCCTAGGTGTAATATGTTGGTTTCTTTTGATCAGTTCCCAGCAGGGTGAAGATAATCAATGGGTATCGGATATCACTTGAAATCGTGTTATCACTTTCCAATAGAAACTATTCGACCCTATGCCTGGGTTACACGAATATCTCCATAGGATAAGACCAAGTGGTGTTCTTGGTTTAGGCACAAATCAAGAACCTGTTTACTTTCAAGTGTTTATGTTTCGTGTGTTCTTCCATGCAGATGAGTATCCTATTTATAGGATTGATTCACTCTTAGTCAATGGAATTATGAGATTTAATCGGCCAATTAATCTCCTCATAATGTTTCTCTATCATAGCCATAGTGGTTACAAGACCAAGTAATTATGGTCTTAATTACGAGTTTGAAACTGCCCATAAATAGGTCAAAGTAGTTACAAACTCATTCCAGCAGTACCAACTTAGTATAAGCAGTAGTAACTCTGCTCCAGCAGTACTAACATAGTACTAGCAGTAGTAACTCTGCTCCAGCAGTAACTTAGAACTAGCAGTAGTAACTCTCTAAAGGATTGAACCTTCTGATGAGTTACTCCCAACCACTATTAGAGTCAGGGTAATCAGGGACTTAATAGGTGCACACTCCGTACCTCTAAACCCATTTCCATGTATGATCATATCCCTCAATTGAACTAAATTTCCAACAATCCTCCCCAATTTAGTACAATTCCTTTTGCATGAAATAAACATAAAACAAAACATGTGCATAAATGAAAATATCTTGAAGATTGAATTCCCATTTTAGTACATTACACGTTCACATACTTGAGAATCAGGGTGTTCTAATAATTGAACCCTTCAACCCATCTCAATACCTGAAGATAAAATACACACAAGTTTTCAAACACTTAAACGCTCCTGACACTAAATAAGCCATGTGTCCATATCCAATTCACAAATGTTGTAAGAGCTAAAAGTCCAAAGCTCCCTGAAGCGGCAAAACTTCAACATTCACATAGGTGGTTCCTCTTTATTCATGCTCCTGCTTAGCATTTTTTCAAAGAAATTAACCATTAACAAGTAAAGACTTCATCCTCCTTTTCAGCAGGTTTTAAGCACAACCTTGGGATGATTGTAAAACATGTGCTCCAGTCCGCTAAATGTTCATGTAACACCCCAATTTTTACAGTATTGATTTATTATATAATAAGAAGCCTCCCAGTTAACTTTGGTTATGTTTATAAATCATTGCTAGTTATAAGGACCTCATATAAAATTTGTTTTAGTGAAATAAGGACCACCCATGTAATAGTTTTCCTAGCAGGGACCATTTATCCCAATTAGTGAAAGTTTAATTAAAATTTATATAACTCTTATGAGTTATATGGAAATCTCAAATCGACTTATTTCTTCCTTCTTCCGCTTCACGTCACGCACCACACATACACATCAAATTCTAGGGTTTGATCTTATATTGGATTTTTGGCAAGTTTAAGAAAAGAAATCATTGTATTGAAGCTTAGAAGTGTCAATTATAGCTTCCTCTCAATCTAATTCGAGGTAAGAATCATATCTTGGTTCTTGAATCAGTGTTTTATGATTACCCAATAGTGGGTAATGATTAAAGATTGTATTTTGATGTCACAAGTGGGGTTTTACAGAACTTTACAAGATTATGTTAAGTTGTGAATTTCTAAAATCAATAATGTAGGGTATTCACAATGCAAGAAACACTTGTTTGAGGCCTTGATATGGATCGAATGAATAAGAACTAGAGAGAGAAAGTGGGAACTTCTAGAGAGAGAAATACTATGTGTATATTAGCTTGAAATGTAGGGAAGTTCCAACCCTTCCCTTGCAAGGGAAGGGGTATTTATACATACTACTTAATATGCCCCTAGTGGGCTGTGGAGAGAGCTGACAGAGGGTAAAGACCCGACCCACTCCACAATACTAATTAATAACTAATCTACTAATAATATTACTGATAATCCTACGAGCTATGATGAGCTAATAAGTACTCGGGGTGACCGAGTATTCAGCTGAATATTCATATTCCTAACAATCTCCCCCTAAGGGAGGTCACCCCAGAAGTAATGTTCTGAATTTCAGCACTTCTTTCTTGGATCTTGACATCATAGCTCGTAACCATTGATTCTTCAATATCACAGATCGTTGTGCAAACATCCATGATCTTCAGATGACTTCTCTTTTGTCTTGGATGAACTTTGAGTAATCTTTGAAAGTATCATCCCACTTGAGTTTCCAAGTCATCTTTCAGTAGTAGGTCTCCATGTGATGAAATATACTTAGAGCCGACATGCTCACACTATATGGCGTCATGATCTTCAGCATCAGAGTTTGCGGAAGCTGTGTTGAAGGTCTTTTGGGTGATCATGACTTTGTTGAATAACAATGATGATGTAGTGTGAGCATGTGGTAGAGGATTGGCATCTTTTCTGCAACCAGCTACAACAACAACCAGCTACAGCATTCCACAGCTACAACCGCTAGAAGTTCCTGCATAAGACAGTTAGCAACAAATCGACCGGTACTTACAGGTTCGGACTTCGAGATAGTTAACAGCATAGTGTGAAAACTCTCTCTAATCCTTACCAAGACCGTTCCTAATCGAAAACCCACAGAGGGCTTTTTAAGACTATGCCGTAGCATTTCAACGATTAGGTGAGTCGCTGGAGATCACTCCACGACTGTAGACCGTTTGAAACCGCCGCGACCACTAAGCGTAATCCACGAGGAATTACCGAAGTGACCTGCTTACAGGGCTGCTTGATGTTGACCCTGGCAGGAATTTCCATTCAATCATTGAGAATTACTTTCGTAAAGTCTCTCATGAATGTTCTGGCAGATTGCTAAGATCTGCGTAGGACTCATAAGTTTACAACTGGTGTCCTTAATGATGAACAACCAGTGTAGAAATAATCCGTGTTCCTATGAGATCTTATTGTGAATCTCGTGGCTCTAGACTCTATAGTGCGTTTTGATTTAGTGAGCGGAGGCTGGAGAGGACTGCCACCTTTTCAATATCATCTAACTCGGAGTGAGAAAGACGATAGGAATGTATTAAACTCCGTGACAATTGAAACAAGAATCCTTTGAGGGACCTTGAGTGGCTTGGGAGGGTTGTGCAGCGTATCACTGGGTCCATGATACTTTGTCTTCAATGCCAGCAATCAACTAAGTGATTCTGACAGCATATGTATTGACCCGGTTTCTGCCTAAGTTGTAAGGAGGGCTATTTCTTTTCACCCTTTATCTTTACAATTCTTTTTCATTCTTCAACCCCTTCAGTGCTTACCGAGACTTCATTACTAGAACCTTGTTGGGTTTGTTCCAGTACTAGCTCCATCTCAGTCGGCACTTTTCCCTTATCCACTTTTCTCCTTTTTAATCATACCTAAGGACTTCTATACTAACTAGTGGATTATCCCTGGGTAGATCCCTCCGGCTCTGGTGGGATCGTGGGAACTTGAGCCTAACCTAACCATCCTTATAACTCCATGCGTTAATTAAAATGGCCGGTCTTTAGTATTCATCCACGATAGCCAAACCAAATCTTTGAAAAATCTCTCAAAGTGTTCATGATTCTGAAACACATTTTTGCAAACACTTGAGAGTTTTATCTTTTTCAAATGCTCCCCCTCAACATGTGCTCGAGTGATAGTTTTATAAATTTGCACATGTTAGGTAGAGCTCGCACTTTTTGAATTGATCCACTTTCAGTGAACATGACCGATTCGAGACACGCTTACATCACTAGATATACTAGCTTGAAATTATTACCCGGCCTGGTCAAGTCCACAGAAAGTTTCTCGAAATGGTACACTCTACTTAGATACGTCTTTTTCGAGACACGCTTACATCACTGGTTAGACCAGCTTGAAATTATTACCCGGCCAAAACGTATCTTTTCGATTGATGACAGTTCAAGTATCGTCAATTCATTGGTTAATTCTGAGTCATGGTCACATGAAATGCCAAATCCTTTGCTCCCCCTCAATAAGTGCATTGACGTACAACTGAGCACTTATGGGAGAGTTTGCTTCCTCATCCAAAACATTTTGCTCCCCCTCAATATGTGCCTTGAAATACAAAATGGTTTAGCACATATGGGAGAGTTTACTTCCTTATCCAAAACATTTTGCTCCCCCTCAATATGTGCCTTGATATACAAAATGGTTTAGCACATACGGGAGAGCTTACATTTACTTCCAAATCATCACATTTTATCAGAATTTCATATTTAAATCACATTCTCTCCCCCGATCAAAAATTTCAAACCATTTGAGATTTGTGATCCCAAGTGATTTAAATAAGTTTAGAAAATTTTGGAGAAAATGTGGTCAGGTTTAAATGTATTCTGATTTTGGAGCATACTATGCTCCCCCTGAAACAACGAGAGAGTGTCACTGCTGATGTTGCACAAATTTGGCAAGGTGTCGGAAATTTGAACAAATATGCTCCCCCTCAATTAATGACCCGTTTTCCATTAAAAGAGCTGTAGTCATTCAATTGAGCGACGGGTATTTGTGAAAATTTAATTCAATTTACCACCTTGTGTAACATCAAGACTCTCTTGAAGAATCAAACAAAATAAAGAGTCTGATGAAAAGAAGACTTCTCTTCTTATACACGACATGACGCACTGAAACGTACATCAAGTCGGTGAAACATGGATATGAAGTAATCCATGCCCAGGTGAACATCACCCAGTTGGAGGAACAGCCGTCCTTTTGGCGACGTGCTTTCCCCAGAGTGTATCGCGGGTTGCAGTATGAAGTAACTGCAAGCCATTAAGACATGTTTTAACTGATTAGTACAACTTCTGCTCGAGCTTCATTTAAGGATCCGTGTCATTGTTGAATGACATTTCTAGATCCGTAAATATTATCGATAAACAGAAGACATGCCTAGGTAGGACTATTTTTGGTATTTTCTGATTTTTTGATTTTTATGGTTTTTATAGGTTTTATATTTTTGTATTTTCTTTTTGATTTAAGATATATACAACTATGTACAAGGATATAAGAAGACAATCCTTTACTCCTCCTTTTCTTCCTGAAGACACTTGAGGGTTTCAGGTGTCATGCTCTTCATGCCAAGGCATGGGAGAATAAACTGAAACCTTTCTCTTGGGAGGGCCTTGGTGAAGATGTCAGCTAACTGATACTCTGTCCTCACGAAGTATAGTTCCACAATTCCTTTTTCCACCTGTTCCCTGATGAAGTGATGCCTGATGTCGATGTGTTTTGACCTGGAGTGCTGAACATTGTTACAACAAAGAGCAATGGCGCTTTTGTTGTCACAATATAGGGGAATTTTGTTGTATGAGAATCCATAGTCTGAAAGTTGTGATCGCATCCAAAGTATTTGTGCACAACAAGCAGACATGGCAATGTACTCAGCTTCAGTAGATGATATGGAAGTACTCATCTGCTTCTTAGAAGACCAACTAACCAACTTTTCCCCTAAAAACTGAGCTCCTCCTGAAGTACTGCGACGAGTATCTTGACATCCCGCATGATCAGCATCCGCGTAAGCCGTTAACTCCATTGCAGTGTCCTTAGGATACCAGAGACCCATATGAACCGTGCCTTGAAGATATCGGAAGATCCTTTTCACTGCTTCAACATGCTTCTTGGTTGGCCAGGATTGATACCGAGCACACATACACACAGCAAACAGAAGATCTGGTCTGCTAGCCGTGATGTACATCAAAGATCCAATCATGCTTCGATACTTTGTTAGATCTACTGGAATCCCTGAAGGATCTTCATCCAGCTTCGTTCTATCAACTATGGGAGTGTCAACAGGCTCACTTGAATCGAATCCAAACCTTTTCAAGATCTCGTTAGCGTATTTGGATTGATTAATGAATATGCCTCCGGGACTTTAAGAAACTTGTAATCCTAAGAAGAATGACATTTGTCCCATCATGGACATTTGGAATTTGGAATTCATCTCCTTAGAAAATCTATCACATTCACTAGGATCTGTTGAAGCAAAGATGATATCATCTACATAAATCTGAACTAGTAGTAGATGGTTTCTTGACTTCCTGGTGAATAGTGTGGGATCAACAACACCCTTGGAGAATCCGTTCACTAGGAGGAACTTGGACAATGTATCGTACCATGCCCTTGGCGCCTGTTTTAACCCATAAAGAGCCTTCTTCAAGCGGTAAACATGAGTAGGATCTTCAGCATCCACGAATCCTTCTGGTTGACTCACATAAACTTCTTCCTTTAAGTCACCATTCAAGAATGCCGTTTTGACATCCATCTGGTAGACTATCATATTTCGACTAGCAGCATTTGCCAGGAAGATTCTTATAGCTTCAATTCTAGCAACCGGAGCAAACGATTCTTCAAAATCAATGCCCTCTTTTTGTCTGAACCCTTTAGCAACTAGCCGTGCCTTGTTCTTTAACACATCACCATACTCATCAAGCTTCACTTTGAAGATCCACTTTAAAGCAATGATCATTGCAAGCTCTGGAGGAGGCACTAATTCCCATACTTCAAGTCGATCAAATTCATGGATTTCATCCTGCATAGCCTGGAACCAGCAATCTTTAGTCATTGCTTCTTTGGCATCTTTTGGTTCGACTTTGGACAGTACAGAATTGAAGAAGCACCATAGTGCATCAGTGGCTAGTTGATTACGTGTGGATACTGGACGTGAGGGATTGCCTATGATGTTGTCGATTGGATGATTACTGGTCCATTTTCTGAGATGGTCGTGAGGTTGAGGGTTATGAACAGATGTAGCAGTGCTGTGTTCTACAAGTGAGGATGTGTCTGATGTATGTTCAGGAGCAAATATGTTTTCAAAAGGAACCTCATCAACAGGAGCAAAAGGGTTAACTTCCAAAGAATGATTATCTGAAGATTCTTGTATTACTGGAGAAGATTGAGCGTTTGATGATGAAGGCGATTGACTGGCAGCTGGAGCATTGAGACTGACTGATACTGAAGCTGTTGGGCCTTCTGAACCTTGTGGGGCTTGAACCTCAGCCATAGGAAGTATAGCAGGTTCACTTGGGATGGTTCCATTCGTTGGCTCAAAGTATTCATCAAACATAGGATCGAATAACTTCTTCAACTCCTCACATGTAGGTGGCACATAAGAATCTGCAGGCGTGGAATTCTGTACAAGTCCTGAACTAATGGGTCCAGGTGACAAAAGGTTAAGATCGGGTCCAGAACTAATTTGTCCTGAAGCAGGTTGCTCACTCAGCTCATCGAACGTAACATGAATGGTTTCCATGATTTTTCGGGTTCTCTTATTGTAGATTCGATACCCTTTACTGTCTGGTGCGTATCCAACAAAAATATCTACATCTGCTTTAGCTTTTAACTTTCCCAAGTCTTGACTATCGTTAGTTGGATAGCAAAGTGCACCAAACACACGGAGAAAAGAGAGATCTAGTTTCTTGTTATGAATTAACTCGAAGGGAGTCTTCTCATGAACAGGATGAATTAGGGATCGGTTTTGAGTGTAACATGCTGTTGCAATAGCCTCTGCCCAGAGAAACATCGGTGCCTTTGAAAATATAAGCATAGTTCTTGCAGCTTCCACCAGAGTACGGTTCCTTCGTTCAACTACTCCGTTCTGTTGAGGAGTGCGAGGGATACTTTTCTGATGCGTGATGCCAATACTTTCATAGAAATTACGGAGTTGTTGGTTAACAAACTCAGTACCATTATCAGTGCGGATGATTCTGACAGTTTTATCGAGCCTTACTTGCAGCTGTTTTATCAGTTTAATGATAACCTCTGGAGTTTCGTCCTTGGTTCTCAAAAACTTTACCCATGTGAACCGAGAATAATCATCTACTATCACCAGAACGTACTTCTTTCCATTTATGGTTTGTATTCTCATTGGACCGCACAAATCCATGTGGAGGGTATGAAGAACTTCCAAGTTGGTGTTGATAGTTTTAGGCTTGTGGGTTTGTTTCTTGCTTTTACCCAGTTGACATGCAGAGCAGAGATGATCTTTCTCATATTTCAGTCTGGGCATCCCTCTAACAAGATCTTTACGGGAAAGATTATTTATGGTACCGAAGTTCAAGTGGTTCAAACGACGATGCCACAGCCATGATTTTGTTTTAGAGGCTTTAGAAAGCAAGCATATGGGAGAGGACTTCAACATTTCTTCAATCGATATGGTGTATAGATTGGTGCCCCGACTGCCCTTGAGGAGATCTATACCATCCAATTCTCTGACGAAACATGTATGTTTTCTGAAAGCCACTTCCAGATCTGAATAACAAAATTGACCCACAGAAAACAGATTGTGCCCTAGTCCTTCCACATAATATACCCTTGAGATTACACTGTCACCAAACACATAATCTCCATAACCCATAATAGCACCAAAGTGGTCGTTCCCAAATCTAACTGTCCCGATAAACTTTTTCACGAAGTTCTTGAGCCGCGAGCGATCCCCAGTCATATGTTTTGAGCAGCCTGAGTCCAAATACCACAGGACGATTTGTACGACCTGCATTTGAAACCAGACAACAATGGATAACTGAAAAGTGTGGATCCCCAAGTGCAATTGGGGTCCGTTTGGTCAGCACACACATATTCTGGAACCACAGATTTCACAGATGCTACTGTCTTTACTGAGGAGACAGAACTAGAGGTAGGACAAGACCTAGATGGAAGGCATTGTGACACTAAAGACAGGATTCTACCAGTTGGTCTCCATTCCTTATTCTTCACAATTTTATGCTTATTCATTTTAGGTAATGAGCTCTGTTGTCCTAAATTGAATTTCCTTCCAGTGGGTCTCCATTCCTTATCTTTCACAATTTTATGCTTATTCATTTTAGATAACGTGCACTGTTTTCCTAAATTGAATTTCCTTCCAGTGGGTCTCCATTGATAGCCTACGCTAGCAAATGTTTTTCCTGTTGCTTTCCAAACTTTCTTGCATGCTTCAGTTATCCTAACATTCTTATCATGGGGTGATGCAGAAGACATCAAGAAAGACACAACACACTCATCATGATTAGCAGAAATTAAACAATTGTCGCATGTTTTACAGATAGCATTAGAATTCGAATTAATTACAGTACTTTTGATACTAGAATCAACACGATTCATCCTACTCATTGCAAACTTATTGTTCCTAGGTTGGGCTTCTACATTCTTCAAGTGATCATTCTTAGCTGCCGCAGTCCTATCCTTTCTTGCATTTCCTCTAGACCTTGACCCGCTAGCTTGAGTGTCACTTTTTACTCCTGTAGAAGCATCGAAGGGAACATTAGTTTGTTTTTCTGTCACATGCCTTCCTGATAATGATGTGTTGGGTTCTGATGTTTTAGGTGGTAGATCAAAGGCTACATGCTTGTTCTCAATAGTGGATGATGATGCAACAAATCTATCTCTATGGCTGCTAAACTTAGGAATTGAGCCTATGGCATATTCTAAGTTTTCCTGAATCCTTTTCGTGAGTTTGCAGGCATAGACAACTGCCCTATCAAGTGGCTTATCAGTCCTATCCTCTTCAACTACCTCACGAAGTGTGTCAAGGCCCTCTCTGAGATGATCGAGATATGTTTGATGGGCAAAGCTGTTATTTCTAAGCTTAAATGGAATACGCCCAACATCAACATCATACTTTTTACTATCAGTAGCCTTTGGTGCATCACAATTACAAGTGGTGCATGGCATTTTACCTTTCACTCGAGCCTTAAGATTCTCAATTTCATTTGTCAAAGAGTTATTTGATCATTGTGATTGCTTCTTGTAACTTTAATAGAATCATATAACTCTTTGAAATGTTGTTTAACCTTTGAATTTTCTTCTCGATAACACTCATTTTCATAATGTAACTTATTTATGGTGTTTTGATATTGAAAATTCTGAGAATCTGACGACGAAGGTTTATTGGTGCCATACACTTCACACTTGTTGGATTTCAATTGGGCAATTTGGGCCCTCAGCAGTCGAATCGTGTTCGTGTGAGCTTAAATTGTCTCATCTCGTTTGCTTAATTCAAAATAAGTATCAAATTCAGGAGCATCCAACGATGTATTGTCATTTGATATTTTATGTTTTTCATTTAAATGTTGATGTTTCAATTGCAAATTAAGATATTCAACTTCTAATTTTGAAAAACGTTTAACCATATTATCATGGTCATCATTTTGAATTTTTTCAAGCAATTTTAAATTCTCCCCCTCAAGCTCAACAACACGATTCTGGGTGACATTTAACGCAATAGCATACTCATTAAATTGACAAGCAGACAATGCAGAATCAGTGACAGTGTAAAATACATCTTGTGCAATACATTTAGCAATCAAGTTGTCGTTAGTAATGCGTATGTTTTTTCTTTCAATCTCTCGACTCTTAAGTTCTATTGCATATTTGTTCACCTCATTTTCCATGTCTTTAAACACTACTTCCATTTCTTTTATTTCGGCTTTAAGGGCAGTTTGCAACCCTTCAAAATGTTCTTTAAGTAGTTTAAAGAATGGCATGACCTCAGTTAAGTAACACCTTTTTGCATGTTCAAAACACCTTTCCCCCTCAGTAATGCCGGTTGGTGTGATTCTCTTCTTACATGTTTTATCAAAATCAGCAAACAATTGCCAAAGCACATATAAGCTAATAAAGGTTTTGCATTCAGTGGGAAGAGACAAAGGCACCAAGTTCCTAGGTGTATTGGGAGGATACACCGTTATGGACGCAACTTTTCTAATGAGAGGGGTGTTGGCCTTAATTTTTTCTTCCTTAAGTTTTTCATTATCTTGTTTCCAGAATATCTGTTCAGGTGTTAACTTCTTTTGAGGAGCAAACACAGTCAAACGATTTTCCTCACGATAGTCATGGGGTTTGATTATTATTCGTCTGGCTATGCACTCGGGATCCCTCATTTTCTCATTCATTCTTTCCCTCGTTCTCTCACTTAACTCATCCTCTTCTTCTATGTAGATATGCTCAGGCGAGTCATGATTAGGCATAAACATCACATTAGAATCATTTAATGCAGGTTGGGCTATCTTAGCAATCTCATGAATGGCTAATTTAGGTTTACCTACATTGCTTTCACTATGCTTGTCACTTAACTTTCTGTGCTTATACATCATTTGGGCAGTCTGTCTGGTTTGGTCTTGTGTGTACAACTTATCTTCCAGCTTATTTTTTAACGTTTTGAGTCTAGAGAAATCATTTAAAAGTGTTGTTTCTTTTTGTTTGAATTCTAGCTTAAGTGTAGTTATACACTTTTGAACTTCCTGTTTCTGTTTGACAGACTGTTCTAGCTGACTTTTCAAAGAACTCAACTCTAATTTTAATGTTTCTTCTCTTACTCTAGATTCTTTAATAAGTGTACTCATTTGACCTTCTAATTTCTGCTCACGTTCATTAAGCTCAAACTTAGCACGCTGTTCATACATAGCCACTTGTTCTTTATAAATGTTCAGTCTAGTGATCAAGTTTTCATCAGGGACAGGTAATTGGTTCTTATGGCACTCACATGCATTATCTAAATTACACGCATTACCTAAGGCACATACATTACTTATAACACAAACATCATTATTGACAAAAGATTCACCATTTGGTACATCAGGCGAGTTGTTTTGATTCAAATACTGTTCATATGAAATAATATTGCTATTTTCCATGTCAACATTACTTGTGTCAGAAACATCTGCCTGATGTACTTCTTTGGGATTCTTTTGTCCCTCGACCATATTATATGTGTCATAAATTTTGAGTACCTCAGAAATCACGGATGCATTAGAAGGGCCAGCTTGACGGGGAGATGAGACCAGGGAAGACAAGTTAGCCATGAAGATTGTTTGAGCCGTAGGTTCATCATCAACATCAGAGTCAAATGCATCACAGTCATCTGCCTTGAAGATGTTAGGATCATTAAGTGCTAGATCCTGAACTGGTTGCTCATCCACATCTTCATCAAAAGTATTTCCCCCATCTCCTGCCAAGAACAATAACTCTTCCTCATCCAATACAGCTCCATTCTCTTGAGCTTGCATTAACAGCATCTTGTCTTTGAAGTAATCTGAGTTCTGAGGACGTTTAGGCTGATTGCAGTTTCTGGCAATATGTCCTAACCCCCCACAATTATAACACTTGATCTGTTTCCCTTGCCCCTGATTGGCATTCCCGACTCTATTCTGCACAACACCTCGACCCATATTTCTTCCTGCTCTCCCTTGCACATTCTGAACCACAATTTTCCCATCCTCCACCATTGCAAGATTGCGTGGGTTGGATGAATTCCTTAACTGATTGTTGGTCTGAGGGAGTGATGCTTGAAACTGTTGAACCAGTAATGATACTTGATTGGTGAGGTTGTCAATCATTTTGTCGGTCTGAGAGTAGCCTGAGTCAAGTTGAGAACTCATAGCAGGTACTGGTGAGTGAAGTTGATGATAACTTAGGTTGGAAGATGATTGGGCTGTTGGTAGAACATTTGTCATGAAAGCCAGTGGATCATTTGGAGTTGAAGGATTTAACTTTTCTCTAAGCACCCGATCGTAGACAGCATGCTTCTCATGTTGTTGCAGGTAGGCATACAGCTGTTCATAGTTGGTATCCCTTAAACCTTTGTTGAGTTTGACAGCAGTGACGAATCTGTCCCATTCAGGAGTCATGTTGTTCACAAACTTTGAGTTTAGTTGGATATTGGGCATAGTCATTCTGATCATCCTCATATCATTCACCAACTTATGAAATCTCACATAGTAGTCTGTGATATTCTCTCCTGGGTTCATTTTGAAATGCTCGAACTCATCATACAGCTGTGACTCACGATCTTCCTTTGTGAGTTCTGACCCTGCCAACAACATTTTGACGTTGTCCCACACAGCCTTGGCTTCAGTGTTGAAATTGATGAGCTTGTATACATCCTTTGGTAGACCTTGAATGACAATGTTTGAAGCTCTAATGTCAGCATCATACCTCTTCTTTTCTTCTTCATTAAGGTCATTGTAGTTTCTAGGTCTGTCGATGCCCCAAGTTACAGTCCCATCTTCACCAGTTGTAACAACGTCTCTGGTGGTACCCATCTGATAAGGTCCTTCGTCAATTGACTTAAGAATGTTAACTCCATTATCTTTTCCCAAGTAGTAAAGTCTTATCCGTTGTGCCCAAGACTCATAATCCGTCCTATCTAGCATAGGTGGACGAGTGTCAGATCCTGCTGCTTGAATATCTTCTGATGATGTGTTTGATGTGGTAGCCATAGTAACTACGGGATTTTACAGATCTTGTGATTTAACCGAGAAATCGAATCTTTCGCGGGAATTTCTAAAATCACCAAGACACAAACCGCATAGACAAATAACACCCTTGAGGATACAAACCGCCTAGACAAACCGCGTAGACACAAACCGCATGCACGTCTTAGAGACAAACCGTGTAGACACAAACCGCATGCACGTTTCAGAGACAAACCGCGTAGACACAAACCGCATACACACCTCAGAGACAAACCGCGTAGACACAAACCGAGTGCACGCTGGAGAGACAAACCGCGTAGACACAAACCGAGTGCACTCCTCAGAGACAAACCGCGTAGACACAAACCGAGTACACGCTGCAAATACAAACCGCGTATGCACAAACCGAATACGCTCCTCAGAGACAAACCGCGTAGACACAAACCGAGTTCACGCTGCAGAGACAAACCACGTAGACACAAACCGAGTTCACGCTGCAGAGACAAACCGCGTAGACACAAACCGCGTACGCGCGTTAGAGACAAACCGCGTAGACACAAACTGCCAAACACGTCGCTTTCAATGCTTTTTGTCCTTTTGCCTAAACTAGTAGTAAGACAAACCGCATCCTCGAAGTGACACAAACCGTGTTCAAGAACTCTTCCAAAGTACACAAACCGCAGCCAAGAACACTTGGATAACCACTCTCGAATCACCCAAAAACACCACACTAATCTTAAATCTGTGGATTCAAGCACCAAATACTACTCTTATACTGTTCCTAAGCTAGAAAGTACAAGGTATAACAACTTCTAATCACTAAACAAGGCACAAAATGAAATTTATGTAACTTATCAATTCGACCTAAAAATCCTCAAAAACTAGACAAATCCGTGAATACCAACTCTCATGGACCTAACCATGGCTCTTGATACCAATTGTAGGGTATTCACAATGCAAGAAACACTTGTTTGAGGCCTTGATATGGATCGAATGAATAAGAACTAGAGAGAGAAAGTGGGAACTTCTAGAGAGAGAAATACTATGTGTATATTAGCTTGAAATGTAGGGAAGTTCCAACCCTTCCCTTGCAAGGGAAGGGGTATTTATACATACTACTTAATATGCCCCTAGTGGGCTGTGGAGAGAGCTGACAGAGGGTAAAGACCCGACCCACTCCACAATACTAATTAATAACTAATCTACTAATAATATTACTGATAATCCTACGAGCTATGATGAGCTAATAAGTACTCGGGGTGACCGAGTCTTCAGCTGAATATTCATATTCCTAACAAATAAGAACACATGTTAATCATGTGTATGTGTTAAGATTAATATTGGGTATGTTGTTATAATGCCATAACACCATTTTATAGTGTTAAATTTCGAATAGTATGTTTTGGTGAACCGTGAGCCGCGGAACCAAACACCCTCCTTATGGCCTAGTTTAATTGTAAAGCTTGTTTATGACAAGCTATGTCTTATATTAAGTAAGCTCCATGTTAATTATGTGTTCCTAGGTTGTAAATGTTAGCCGGGGACGTTTACGGGAGCTCGCGATAGATTACAAGCCATATCAAGGTGAGTAACGTATATAAGATTAGAAACGGGACTAAAAGAGCTCGTTAGATATGTTAAATGTGTTATGGTATTTACTTTCATGTTTTGTTGTATGCTTATGTATTACACTTATGTTACGAGTTCATGATAAGTGAGCGCATAATTATGTTGAAGTATATATAATTATATATCATGAGTAGAAATGGATCTCACGATATGAGATTATACATGAAATAATTAGACGGGTCAAAACAGCCCGTAACGACCCGTGTGGTCTTAGTAACATGTTTTTAGCATAAATGATGTATCATTGCTCATTTTTAACGGGTCTTTAGTAGCTCGTTAGAAGTGTCACATATTTCGTAATACTTATATATAAGTTTTATTGTACGTTTATGTGTTATATTCGTGTTATGAATTTATATTGCTTATTATGAGTTTAATTAATTTAACGGTATAAGTGTATATGTGAAATAAAGTGAACGGGTCAAAACAGCCCGTAATGACCCATGTGGTCCTAGTAAAGTGATTTTAGCAATATTGTCTATTTTCACTTGTTTAGCGTCGTAAGTGGACAATATGTGCTATTATGTGATCACATACTGTTGTTCCAGACAAAGTTGGAAGTTAGACCTCCTTAGTGGAGAATCAAGCCTCAAAATAGCAAAAGTTCCAAAAACAGAACTCAGGCATCCTAAGTGGATGATTAGTATGTTAATATGGCTCGTCAGTCATGAAAAGTCTCAAAAACGGGACTTGATGTCCTAAGTGGGCAATTAGAGCATATATTGCTATATTGAACCAATTACGGGTTCACGATGTCCTAAGTGGACAACTAGTATACTCATGGCAAGCATAAGCTTTTTGGCATTATGATAAAGTATATAGCCCCCAAGTGCATGTTACGATGCAAGAGTATATTCCCGTGACGAATTAGCGGTGTTAAGCACCAAAATAGCTACGCGGGGGAAAGTTCTTATGAAGCAACATCTAGTAACATTGATATGCTTATTTTCAGTTTTATATATGTTATTTCACTAAGCTTTATGCTTACATGGCTTCATTTATGTTTTTGCTTATAGGTGATAACAAGTTTAAGACTAAAGGTCGCGGATTAGCCACCGGTGGAGCTCATGAGTAATTGAGCTATTCCCTACCATCTCTTGTACCAAGAAACGCCCTAGGAAATGTCTTTTGAGTCATGGTTTGTATATTACGCATAACTATCATGTTAAATAACTAGTACATGTTATGTTTTTAAGTTAAAAGGGTGTTTGACATAGTGCCATTTTAGCCCCAAAATGACCCATTTTGACTCTTGTATGGGTCTAGCCGAACGTTACAGGATATGTACAGTTTTTATGAAGTGAAATGAATGTTTGCTTGGGTCTAGAACCTGTATGTGATGGAAATTAGAGATTAGAAATGGGAAAGAAAACCAAATGCAGAAAACATGCTGACCAGGCATTTCAGCCACCGGCTATAAGGCTCAACCGCAGGCTGTTTCTGGTTCTGAGGCAATCCAGCCGCTGGCTATGGCATCCAGCCGCCGGCCAATTAGGTCAGCCGCGCGGCTAAATGCCCATGTAGTCGTTTTTTGAGTTTTTATTTCATCGTTTATCTTGTATAAGTTTATTCGTGGCTCGTTGAGGGTCGTGCTACCTATCGACGGAAAGCCCTTTGAGTCTACTTTAATTTAAAAACATTTCTAGAGTCTAGTTTTTGTTGTATTTGTAATGTGATACCTGAATGCTAACTAGAGTCAATATCGTCAAATCTTAAAAAAAAAAAAAAAAAAATATATATATGGGCGTTTCAAGTTGGTATCAGAGCTGTGGTTTGAGGGATTTAAGTATCCACCGTAAATGGGTACTTAGACTTAAACCTAGGCTCTGGGCGACCTATAGAGTTACACGTTTGCATGTGCATATAGTTTCAGTATTAGTACAATATATGTTATCAACATGTTATGCATATGTAGTATTGTTCAAGAATTTAGTATTATACGATGACAGTGAGGACTTGGTTATCTGATGAAACTATTACGACGTCTGGCCAACGTGGTAATAATTGCATCACATAACGAGTGTCTACTCGCATAGTATTGTACTTCAGGATTGAACCTGTTGGTAGGTGTGGGCATAGGATTATAAGACCTATGCACTTTATATAAGCAATGATTCATAATTAGTAATTAATTATATAATGAGTTTGAGAGACTCAGATCTTTTCTTAGTGGAAATTAAGAAATACGTCAGAAGTTTTTATAGACGTATCAGATCCACTTAATAGTTTACAAACTTACTAAGATTTTCCACGACCGAACCCAGTTATGATATACTTATATGATCATAGAATCTTGGAAATTATTTCCAGTATATGTTATAACAGTTGAGCGTGAAGATGCTCATACTCCATAACTCGATGCTAAGACTTTCAGATCGTGCTTTCTAGCGATAGTCAAGAAATTTATAGAGACACACGATATTACAACAGGTGCCTTTTCTGTGAATATTATACCTGCTCGTGTGTTTAACTTATTCTTGTACGATTCGGTCCCCTATAACTAAGCCATCCCGGTAAAGGTTATCATTCGATGAGTCAGCATAGGCCTCCTTAGACTTAAAGAGGCAATAGATGATAAGATTTGATATATAACCTCTATACTTAAGAAGGGTGAAACAGGAAATTGACGTATTAATGGAACATAATAACTCGATGAGAACTAGTTGTTTTACATGTCAGAATAAGTAAATTTGCATTAAAACCCTAAGTGGGGGAGAAACGTTCAATTATGCCTATAGTATAATAAAGCCTCCCCGACTATAGGTATGAATACTAGAGCTAAGACTGTTAAGTCTATTTAGTTCATGTCGTTGATTCTCATAGAGTTACTTCAGATCTCTACAACATTTCTGCTGTTCAGGAATTTCCCGATATAAGTATTCCGGAAGAATTTCCAGGTATGCTACTTGACAGAGAAATATAATTTTGTATCGATTGTATCTCGGGAATACCCCTACTTTTAGAACTCCCTACTCACTTGCTTTGTCAGAAATGCAAAAATTAATAAGGCAGTTACAACAACTGCTAGACAAAGGCTGTATTTGCCCAAGTAGTTTCCTTTGGGAGTTCTCGTTCTTCTTGTTAAGAACAAAGATCGTAGTATTTTAAGATATATCGGCTACCGAGAATCTATTATGTTATTATCCAGAACCCATAACCCACAGGTCCCAGGATCGATGATTTAATTGATCACCTTCAGGGCGCGAGTTCCTTTTAAGATAGGACTAAGTTCAGGATACCCCTAGTTATAGAGTCGGGAAGCATATACCCTGAAAATAGTCTTTTAAACCAAGTATGGGCAGTATGAGTTCGTTATTATGACATTTGTCTTAACGAATGCTTCAACAGCTTTTACGGACCTGGTGAATTGGGTCTGTTATCCAATGTTAGATAAGTCAGTTGTGGGGTTTATCGCTAGCATCCTGATTTATTCTCAGTTAACCAATGATCATGAGCTTATTGCGCCAAGATTTCAGTATGTTAAGACAAGAAAGGCCTTGTGCTAAGTTCTCACATGTGAATTATGGCTACGAAAAGTTCATTCCTAGGACATATTATTAATAGTGAGGACATCAAGGTCAATCTAGCGAAAATCTATGCCATTATGAATTGGGAGCGACCCAAAACTCCCACAGAAATCCGATTGAGTAAATCCCATGGGTTAAATACATAGCTTTGTAATAAGCTCACGAGGACTCAGAATGCAATCTGACAAGATTTAAGTAATCAAGTAATGAATAATTCATGATGTGACACTTGTTAGGACTCCCAAATCAAACCATTCTACTCATTTATATGCCACTTGAATGTGCTCCGATTTCAAAACAGTGGCCGAGTAAGAAAGAAACATAGTAAATCATGTAGGGCAATGCCTTACCTACTGTCAAGTTAAGTCAGATCATCGATGAATAATTGGCAAGTTGCGGTCCCTATATTTTCCGTGTGGAAAAAAAATTAAAAAAAAAAACTGCCAAAGAATTTATCGCAAATTTCTCAGATATTTCATGAATATGTATCAGTTGTTTAAACAGCAATATAATTGTTTATCTATCGAGAAGGCTTCAGCCCCGGAAGCCCTCGCAGAGTTGTTTTTACAGGAAATAGTAGTCAGATATAGAATGCTTATCCTCATGTAACAGTCAAAATTTGGCATGTTAGCGATTAAACTTCTGATATAGATTTTAGAAGAATCTTATACTCGTATGAATCCAGATACTATTTACCATTTTAACAAAATGGTCAGAATAAAAGAGTTATTTATTGTAGAAAATCGTGCTTAAGTTAATGGCCATGAGATTTCTGGCAACAGTTCGATCACTGTCTCTTAAGAGAGTCCTTATGTAACAACTTCTATGTGGCTGTATTTTAATACACATACATTTTTTTGAGAATATTGTGCATTAGTCAATTAAGTATTATGCTTTGAGCATTCAATCAGTCTCATGTGGAACCGTAATACTTTACGCATGCAATCAGCACTATACTCATACACTTAATCAATGGTGTGCATTATGCACTCAGTATTGTGAGTATGCATCCTTTTCAATAATGCAGACTATATGATCTAAATAGTACTGATACATTCAGTCAGAATGTACTTTATGCTCTAAGAATGTGCTTAGGTACTCAGTCAGTTATGTATTCAGTCAGTATGTGCTTTACGCACTCAGTAAATGCTTATTCCCTTAGTCAGTCATATGTTTCATATAGTTAGAATAGTACTATATGTACTCATTCAACATTATGTTATATATATGCAGTTTTATTAGTAAGTTCCACACACATTTTCATGTTAGGCAAATTGTCAGTATTAAGGTTTGGCTTCAGAGAAACCTAGTAACCAGTGTTGAATTGATCAGTTCCAAGTATAGCGGTATTGCTTAGCTTATAACCACTAGAACTCAACTTAAAAACAGTTCTATAGTTAAGCTCAGCGTTTATTCCAATTCAATTAGAAATATGCCATGTGCACTCTTTAGAGTAAGGATTATATGTAATTGGTAAATTCTATAAAGAGAATGAACTTTAGATGGTTATATTATCCTGCATGTGGCAATATATATTGGCCTCAATTTAATCATGATTAGGTTATGACCTATTTCAAACGAAACAATCTAGCTGTTAGATTGTGACATCCGTCACTAGAATACAGTTTTGAATTCTCATTGAATATTATTAGAATGCCCCAGTTGTCCAATGCGTTTGCTTATCCGACCCGATCTTAGAAAATTCTGACATTAGACCAGGGCAACTCGTACAATTGGGCAGCTTGCATCGGAGGGTGACATGTGTCACGTAGTGTTTTTTGGGCAACTAGTAGTTGTTAGGCAACTAGTAGTTGTTGGGCAACCATATATTGGGCAACTGGTTTTTTGGTCATTTTACATATTATACACTATTTACTCCATTGACTTTTGTGCAGACCGTATACGAAAATAATAATAATAGTAATAATAAAATAAAAAAACCAAACTTTAAAAACAAACAGTCTCTCCTCTATCATCATATACCTTCTTCCCTCCATCTCGTTTCACTGTCACACACACAAAAAACATACTCGGTTTATGTTCGCGCTTGTTTATCTTGTTACACTATTATTTCAATATCCAATCTACTCCGGTTATTTTGCCTGATTCTCAGCTGAAAACAGATTCACTGTTCATTGAATAGTGACCTAATAAAATCAAGAATACCATCGATTGTTGATTTTATTAGCCAAAATGTGGTATAATAGGGTATGTAAATCGTATTGCGAATGTTTATCACATATGTTTTGTATCGTTATTGATTTTATGTTTATTTGGTTTTTCTATTGACCTGATTTATACCAAAAGTATTTTATGCCATGTTATTGAACTACATTTATATAATTGCAATGTTACAGTTAATCGTTATAGTTTATCAAAGGTTGGCATTGTATTAAGTTGTGTCTTGGATAGGTGTTACTTGGATTGTACAATGATTGGTTGGTTTATAGTTTGGGTGTAACACCCCCAAAAATATGGTATTGCGGAAGCGTTCGGGTACTGGGGTGCTACGAAATCAATATACAGCGCAGAGTGATATAGTACAATACCATGATTTAAATTTAAAGAAACAGTACATTAATACAACATTGTTTTAGCCAACAACGGCATTTGAAACATAAAAGTTTGTTTCCAATAGATAACATTTTATTTCATCCAACTAGATATGACAGATGAAGACTCCTTAGTGCTAATGTCTTCATAAAATACACTTACTGACGATCACCTGAAATGCATGAGAAAAACGGGTCAACTATGAAAATAGTTGGTGAGTATACACGTTTTGTTCAAAAGAAGTCCAAGGTTTTTAAGAAAAAGTCCAAATGGTAAAGGTAGTGTCAAACAAACAAGCTTATCAGGTTCACAATAAAAATGCCATGTACATAATAAATAATGACTGCTCCGAACAAGGGAGACTTTGCACTGCTCCGAACATGGGAGACTTTGTAACTCCACCACCTAGGCGAGAATTATTTGTCACTCACCGACATGGCGAGAATTATTGTCAAGAATGCTCCGAACATGGGAGACTTTAGATCGAGAACGCTCCGTAACATAGTGAGACGTTCTGCTCCGGACCTGGGAAGCTTTAGGTTGCTCCGAACATGGGAGACTTTACATTTAGTACGTACGGCACATAAGGTTCAAAACAAGTCATAAGTTCATATTTAAGTTCAAGAGTTCAAAACAATTTATAAAGTCAAGACAAGTCACAAGAGTTCGAAATAGTCAAAGAGTCCAAAATCAAATCAAACAAGTTCAAAATATAGATTGTACAGTTCAAAACAAAGTTCAAGAGTTCAAGTAATAATGTTCATAGAAATCAATTTAGTTCAAGTATAATTCATGCATCCACCCCAAAACGATTAAAGTAGTTAGAAAAAGGGGGTTCGTGAATACTCACCTCAGGTAATACGGTGATCTGGTAATGAAGAAGTCAAGCAAGGAAAGGTATCGACTCTGAAAGGCGACCTAGTTACGTGTGGGTTTGACTTAGTATGACATTATGAAATGAGAGAATGCAAATGAATGTTTTAAAATATTGTATCACCAAGACACGTTGTGCTTGTGTCTCCTAAGTTAAAAGAAAACATTTTGTCTTCTTGTCGGTTTTCGTCTTTTAGTCGGTTTTTTGTCTTTTAGTCGAGTTTTACAAATAATTATCATTTATGAGTTTTTAAAAGTCTAAGTTTACTAATTTGACACTTCTTATGAAAAAAATTCCCATTTATTCTTAAGTATGACAAAAATAGGTTAAGTGTTGCCGTTTTGACGAGATTTCGGCATGAACCGTTCGTAAATTCTTATTTTACCATTTTACCTATTCCGACTCTAATGATTTTGAAGGCTTCTCATAGTCTAAGAAAATATAGTTTCACTAATAGTGGAGTTTTCTTTGAAAAATATAGTTTGCGCCGCAACATTGAAAATAACATAACTTTCTCATTTTAAACCCGTTTTTAGTGATTCAAGCGGCCACGTTTTCATTATAAAGTCTATTTTCTATTTTTATACCATATTGTCGAAAAACATAAGCTCATTAGTCCAGTTTTTTTTTGGGACAGCCATGTCCAAAAGTGCGTTGTATGACTTTTAAGCTACTTGTTTAGCCGCAAATACAACACCAAACTAATCCTAAATCTCTTCCACTAATATTTATTCAAGTCCTCAACAACCAAAAACTTCGAACTAGCCTAGTTTATCTCATCCACCAACTTATAGCAAAATATAGTAATAAACCCTAATTAAGTCACAAATCTAGCACAAGCTAACTAGGTACATAATTTTAAGCACAACAAGACAAACATAACATGGTGATACATATTTTGAAAAGGATTAGTATGTGTGTCGTGTATATGTATGTGTATACACCTAGGGTTTTCAAAAGTTTACTAGTGATTTAACAAAATCGGTTTGTACTTTTCAAAACTACATGTTTTAATTAACAAGAAAGTACAAGTTAATTAGAAAAATGAAGACTTACAAGTTGAAGTATGAAAATTTAGATCTAGTGCAAGAGTGAACCAAACCTTGTGTAAAAACTCAAGTATGATGACCCAAAACACCAAATGTAGGCTTCTTAGTAACCAAATCTTCAAGATCAATCAAGAAAAAGGAAAAGTGTGTGTGGGTTTGTGGTGTACGAACAGCAACAAGAGGAAGCACACAAGTATTGTGTGTTTTTGTGTTTTGGTGATTTGAGCTATGTGTTATTGACTTAGTATATATATAAGGATCAAAGAGTATATGGTAACAAATTAATGCCTAAGGAGTACATATTAGCATGAAATCATTATAGGAAAGTTTTGGCTTGGTCTTGGGTGGTCCAAGTGGTGGCGTCATAGAGAGGACAAGAGGGGGGGATCACCACCTTGGCCTTATTAGTTGAAATTTTAGGCTTATGTCACCTTTGTAGTTTAGTAAGCACATGGTTTTGAATTTAAAAGGGTGCAATCGGTTTTGATATGCCACAAGGGACGATTTATGTAGTTTACTCTTATAAATGAGTAGTGGTGTGAGTCCTGGTCATTTACTTGGTCGTTTGGTGCTAAAACCGTGCACGCGTGACCTAAAATGCACTTTATGCGCGTTTGTCGTGAGACTTGTAAAATAAAATGTCGTAACACATAAAATAGATCTAATAGAGCCGTAATATGTTAATTTAATGTAGACCATGCCCGGTCTAGTGCCGTTACGCTTTAAAAATCGTTTTTCAGGAAAAATGAAATAACCTCTTGTTTTTAAATTTTTAAACATCAGTAAATGTCAGAAGATATTTAATTTGTAATATTTATGAAAAATAAATATATTAACGATTAAAATAATGGTCTGAAAAATTACGGGTTGTTATAGTCTACCAGCCTTAAAAGAAATCTCGTCCTCGAGATTTAATTCGTTCGCTCTACTGACGTTCGTCCTCGCGGTTAGATTTGACAGTCAACTTTTCCATTCTCGAGCTTGGCCCTCAAGTGAACTTTAGTTAGTTTATCCTGACAACTCTCTAACCATGAACTGTCATGAGATTGCGTTGAATAGTAACAACTTAATTCTACCTTGATTTTCGCAACTCATCAAACAAGAATTGTCGCTAGATCAAGCTGGAATCAAGTTGTTAGAAGGGAAGATTTTTAACATCTTAGTTGAAGGCTTTTTGAAGATTTGGCTTAAGTTTGGAATCGTCTTAGCCAAATCAAATCAACGAATAATGATAATTTAGGTTAGCAAGAAGACTAGAAGTTCAGTCAAGGCTTATGACGTTAGGTCTCACATTAATCAAGACTGCTCCGAACAAGGGAGACTTAAAATCGGGATGTGAAAATAATTTCTGCACCAGAATGAGATAGTACTAAAATAAGATTGTTGTGATTACGACAACTTTATCCGTACATGTCCTGCTGAGTGTGACGAGATAGACAGCTCAATTGTAAAAAAGAATTGGGTGACTAGATTTAAACGGAGTAGGTAGTGTCCATTCTTGAGCAAAAATTCTTTAAAATATTAAGTTAAGTAGTAACTTTAACTTAATCTCACAACTCATCAAACAAGAACTGTCGTGAAATTAAGTTAAGAGTTGTTAAGAAGCTTAACGTTTTTGAAAATTTAATTAAGGTTTGGGGGTTGCTCAAGACTGAACAAATTCATATTTATGGTATAAGTTAATGATAAGGTCAAAGGTTTTGTCAAAGTAAATGAGTCGTTTTGGGGTAAATTAATAAAGGTGACAGGGAGGAGTTTTGTTCAAAAGATTTGATAAATTGGCTTTGTAGAAGTTTTCAATTTTTTTTTTTTTTTTTTTTTTTTTTTTTTTTTTTTTTTTTTTTGGAGCGATAAAATAAATCAGTTCTGAGATATGTGGATAATTTTTACAGAGTGAAGACGTTTAGTAGCAATCAAGTGTCTAGCGAGTAAGGAAGGATCAGGTGTTTCATCTCCGGTCTTTATTAAAATTTTAAAATAGTATACAAGAGACGAAGTATCCAAAAATTTAACTGTTTTTGATGAAGTGGTCAATAGTATGAAAAGAAAAATATGGTTCAGAGATATGAACGAGAAAATAACGGTACGCTAGCATTATGCTCAGAGCACAAGGATCATCACAATTGACGTTATGAACAATACAAACCATGTTGTCGCCAAAGATGTATATCGCGTCCTCTTGAATAATAGTATATAGATTCCAACGGTCGTAAGGAACGAGAAGACGATGTTAAGTAAGTAGTTCTCAGGGGTTTAGAAGTTTCGATCCTCGAGATTTGTCGCAAGTAAGGGCCTTGATAAGTGGGTGAATATAAGACGGTAGTCGGTGAAGGTTTGGCAGGACAATGGACTGCAACCGAAACTGAGAAATGTACAAGGCTCATCGTATCGAGACAGAACAAGGCATGTCATGACAAAAGCACTTAATGTCTATCAAGCAACATAACAAAATGACCGGATCTACACACACTCCTTGTGTTAGATGTGATACTAAGAATTATACGTAGTCTAGCACGCGGAATTTACTAGCTAGCACTTAGAAGACTTTATGTGTTTTGTATGATTTGAATAAAACAAAGATCACAGAATAATAACCTTCAACGATTCAATATTATTAGAATAATAATACGAGTGATCTCCTATCACTAGGGTTTACAACCTTGAATCTCTTTAATCTAATTCGTACTTCTATCATTTTTTCACACCTCTAAACCTTAACCTAGGCAATCCTTTTATAGACCAAGGATTCCTTTACAAGATAACTATCAATCTAATTCTATACGATATACACAAAATCTTTTTCATATTTATCTACTTACACAAATCATAAACCGTACTAACTTCTTTACTCAGCAGTCTTAACTGCTCATGTCTTCAAAACTCTTCAGCAGTCTTAACTTCCAACTTCAACAGTCCTAACTGTTACCTCCAACAGTCTTAACTGCTTAAGCTTAATTTCCTAACAATCCTCCCCTAAACTTATGATTTCTTCCCAAATGACTAAGTTTCTTCAAATTAAGCTTCTTCTTCTTAATGCTAAAAATTCTTTCAAACATCCATCAAGCAAATCTCTTAGATCTAGCTTTCACTTTTTGTGCAAGGTTGAACATCTTTGTTACCAGCATATCAGCCATTTCAGACTCTTCATTAGCTTCTAGTTTTGCATATGTCAACATTGTCAAAACACCTGGTCTGAGTGGATAATGTTTTTCAACCAGCATATATATCTCTATTCCATCCTTTGTAGACACCCTGTGTACTCCACACATTCCAAATAACTTCCAAGAGATGTCCTTGACTTGAGCTTGAAATCTCCAAATCGATTCTCCACCATCTGGTTCATAAATTCTCTTTAATTGAACCCATAGTTCTTTGTCTTTATCTTCAATAGGATCAATATCTCTGAATTTCCTTTTCACTAAGCTCCAAAGTTGATTTAGATCTTCTCTGTCAAAGCCTTTGAGTAAATCTTCAAACAACTTATATCTTTCAGAAATATCTCCAAGTCTGATAATCTTCCATCCCTTCATTCTTCCATCAGTAAACACTTCCCAGTCAATGATTGGATGTTTTACCTGCAAAGGTTTAATATAAGAAGACTCTGGAATAATCACCATCATGCTTCTGATCTTCTCATTAGTTAATCCTTCTTCTTCAGACTTTTGTTTCTTAGCAACTTCTGATTCCATAGATTCTGCTTCCCTCTTCTTACCTGTTTTGACACTTCTTCTTGGAGAATTCAAAATAGCATAAGTTTCACAGAATTCTTTTTCAATGATAGCATAAGACTTTCCCTTGAAATCATTCATGGAGTAATTTGCTGAGTTCTTCAAATAATGCTTCATATCCTCAACAAGTTCCTTCTTTGTTGGCAATTTTGTCTTGTACCCTGACTTCTGTCTTTCTCTTATTCTATGAATCAGATCATCCCATGTTGCAACTCCATTCTTCTTGAGTATGAATTGTTTAAGCTCCTCTGTCTTATCTTCTTCATTCAACTCTTTATCTTTAAGAACCATTGAAGCTTGTGCTCTTACAATCACATCAGAATCCAGAAAATATTGTAACTGTTCATTGAATTCTTCTTGATTTTCTTCATTTGATCTTTTTCTTTCCATGAATTCAGCTATATTCCTTATATCATCAGCAGCCATTTTCCTTGCAAATTCTTCATCACGAGAAATCTGAGCTTGTTTAGCTTCCTCACCAGCCAAATCTTCTTCTACCAATTTCCTTGCAACATCTGCATCATGATCTATCTGTTCTTGAGTTTTTGGTTTCAACCTTTTAAGCCTTTCAAGTTGTTGAGCAGCAGCCACTTCTTCAGATGTCATAGGCTTCTTCCCTTTATCTGCTCTTCTCCTTTCATAAACTTGTTCAGCAGAAGTTTCATCAGTTGGAACTGCTTGTTGCTCTGACTCAGCAGTTTGAACTGTTTCTTGCTCTGTCTCAGCAGTTTGAACTGCTTCTTCATTTGGAACTGCTTGATGTGTCTCAGCTGTTTCTTCATGAACATAACCAGAACCTGAACCAATATCAAAACCTTCATTTTGTTCTGAATCTTCTTCATACCTCCCCTGAGATGCTGATCTATCCTTATCTTTACTAAATTTCCTCCCCTGTTTGGAAGAATTTTCATCATCTCCTTCAGAACCATCTGAATCATCATCATCAGAATCATCATCTAATACCACTCTTGCCCTTTTCTTCTTCAACTGTTCTTCAAGCTTCTTCACCCTTTTTGTTAACTTGGTACAGACTTTGGCAAAATTCTCCTTGTGAGCTTTGAATTCCTCCTTGGTTTGCTTTAGCTCCTTCTCCAAAGTGTCAACCTTGGCTACTAACTTGGTACATAAAGCCGTCAATTCAGTTTGTGAAGAACTACCCTTATCACTTCTAGCTGTATTACCTGCTATGAGAGGTGAATCTTTGGGCAAGGATTCAGTCACAACCCTAGTTAGACTAGGTTTAGACCTTCTCCTATAAGTGATAGGTGGTTGTTGGGTTGTTTCAAATTCTTGAGTGGATGTGTGATGGGGATCAGTTGGAACTGCTGAACCTTCACCCAACTCAGTTTGAATCATTTGAGGAAACAATGGAACTGGTTCCCCTTCAAAAAGTCTATTAGCCATAGTCATATTTTGAAAAACCTTTGATTGTAGACTAGGCGTAGCAAAAATTTCAGTTGGTTTTGTAAGCAGGTTTTTCTTTTTATTTAAAATTGTTTGAACAAACCCGGGATACATTAAAAACTTTGTTTTACTATCAACATTTGATGCCATACCCTCAAAAATATATTTTGAAAAGTTAAAAACTCTGTTTGTAGACAAGCAAATGAGAGCAATAGCAATATTGCTACTGAACTGTTCCCAAGCAGTCTTTTTATTACTTAAACAACATAGAAGAGTATGTATCAAAAATCTCCATTGGGGTGAAAAACATGCTTTTTGAAAAGTCAATTTATGTTCAGATGTATTATACCCCATTTTTGTAAGTTCTTCCCAAATTTCAGTATTTAGCATAGTGTGGATACCATCTGAGTCTTTTAATTTAAGATGTCTCCTAAGTATAGACTCGGTAAGAACAAATTTAATGCCATCTACTTCAGTATGAATTTCTAAGTTTCCGTCATCACTTGTCAAGATAGATGAATTCTGCCAGAACTGTGTGATGTGCGAAACATAAAGAGTAGCAGAAACAGTTAGAGCATACCTTATGTGAGAGTGGTTGAGAAAGTCCACAACCTCATAAAATTTTGGCCCATCTCCTTGCTCTGTTTTCTCTAAAAACGCAACCTGGTTGTGACGCTTAACAAACTTCAAAACATTCATTCTTAGCAGTAAATATTAGTTAACAGCCGTGAATAGTAATAATTTTGAGTGAAAAGATAGAAGATGAAAGCAATATTGAGAGTTTATGGAGAGAGTTGTAGGGTTTCAAGTTGACCGACTTAAAGAATATGGTAACTATTTATTTTAGTATAAGAATATAATAGAATAAAAGTTAAAATATCTATAAGAGGATCCCTCGAAATCCGTAATTCATCCAGTAAAAATCGCAACAAACCGCCAACGGCTAGTTTTTACCCCAAAATTAATTACAGACACGTCAGTCATAACGGCTAGTTGAACCGTACCAATATTTTGTACTAACCGTCCCAACTGTTGAAATTTTTTTGTTGAGCCGTACCAACCTTTTGAAATATAATTTTAAAATAACATGGCTCAAACATAGTTTTTAGCAAACTATCAGCTATCAACGGATTTGATATGTCTTTACCAATAGCCGTTTGCTTTGGACTAGCCAACTCTTCACACTTAGATATGTTGAGCTGATAACCATACAATTTTTGGTAAATTGTCAACCATAAACGGATTTGATTAGTCTTTACTAGAAACCGTTTGCTCTGGACTAGTTGGTTCTTATGTGGATAAGACATGGTGAACCAATTACCATTTGTTGTATGCAAGGATCACATACTAATCTCCAGAACACCATTTAGTCCAAAACATCAAGCATTCATAATCCCTTGGTGTTTTTCTCTTCAATCCTGCAATTGTTAGTCCAAAAACAAAGAAACAAAAAACACAAGCATATGACTAACAATGCATATAACAAGAAAAATTAATTTCCTTGTGGAACCCAAGCCAAAACAGACTTAGGCTTTCCTCTAGCATCAACATAATTCATTCTTTTCAAAACAGTCTTAGCACCATTGGGTTTAATTGGTCTCCATACCCAACATGCTGAAGCATTCACTCCATTACCCATGTTTCCCTTAGCAGTGTTTTTATTCACACCAGTACCAATTACCCTGCTAGCAGTTGGAACTTTTGGTTCCTCCACTTTAGCACTAACAGGCTTAACCACATCCTGATCATCCTCATCATCAGAAGTCCATTCCTCAATTGTTGGAGCATCTGAGTCCTTAGGTGAGGACCTATCAGAAGACACCTTGTCCTCAGATAGTGATTTATCACTTGCACTTTCAAACACAGGTTTATCAACTACATCCTTCTTGGGTTGAGGACCATAGTTAAGCACAGGAAATTGAAATTCAGGGAGTCCTGTGTGTTCTAAGTCTATACCTTTGGGTGATGGAATTCCTCTATAAGGAGGTGGAACTGACTTATATCCTAGGCCTGACTTAGCTTTATTTTGGATCTGAGTCTCAATTATCTTTTGAACACCTTTTGATGTGTATTCTAGTGTGTCTACACTCATCTGAATGTTCTCCTTAGCTTTCTTAACCTGTTCTAGCTCATGTTTTAACACAGTGATCTCATTCTCTCTAAACATTAAGTCTCTCTTAACAATAATCATATCATCAGAAAACTTAGACTCATTGTTTTGATAATGAACAATTCTTTCTTCTAACACAGCTAAAGCTCTCTTATGATTTGCTAAGCTAAAAGCAGTTTCTTTTAATTCTTTCCACTGATTCTCATATCTTGTTTTAAGTGTTTCTAGTTCTTTTAAAGCTTCACAAGATTTAGAACATTTTGAAACTTGTACCTCAGAATCAGAAAATGCCATGAGAGCAACCTCTGTAGATGCTTCTGCTTCCTCCTTTGCAATATAGCTCCAGTCAAATCCTAAGCCATCAATAGCAACCATGGCTTTTGAGCTTGAATCAGTAACCTCCACAACTCTTGACTTATTTCCATATGCTCTACTCTTTCCATCTTGTTAACTTGGCAATCTGCACTCCCTTGAGTAATGACCTTTCTTGTGGCAGTTGAAGCACTCAATCTTGGACTTGTCATAGCCTGCAACATCATTACTGTTTATGACAATCTTCTTGCCAGTCTTCTTCAAGAATCTCCTAGCTCTCTGTCACACCCCAAAAATGACGCAGCGGAATGGCATTCACGGGGTATGACCTTATAGTCAAGAACACAAGGTGTCACAATAGAGAAATACTAAATGTATAACATAAGGCAGATAATAGTCGCAAACTCCCACAACCGGGATACGTACAAAGATCCAAAATAAACATAAGTCTCAAGGTTAAACAACATCACTAGGGAATAACAAATGCAACTCCACGAGATATAACCCGGGAGGGTCTTGTCTTAAGTCTTGCTAAGCCAGTCAATAACTCAACCTTCTAGTGTAACTTCAGTCTTAGCACCTGAAAATGGATACTCAAAAATGTCAACATAAAGTTGGTGAGCTCGTAGGTTTGAAAGTTAAACCACGAAGCTGTGAATAATAGCGTAGGACAATAGTGCACATGAATACAAATTACAAGCACGTTAACCAAATAGTAATAGTGTCACGCCAACTGAACCTATTGTGTTCCTCATACTCATAACCAATATCACGTGGGGAGCTACCCCGATAGATCTATCAACATGTGGGCTCTCAACAGAGAGTTAACAGTTGCATCAACTGAACCTATAACTCGTGGGCTCTCAGCAGAGAGTTAACAGTGGCGCAGTCATGGTTGCACAAAACAAAACACGTCACAACATATAATCGCATCATCACACGTATGTCCAAAATCAAGTAAAACAGTAATTCACAGCATGAAAACATTTGTAAAGCATTGAGTACCATTTTCCCCCAAAGTAAAACACGTTAAAAGTGGGGCTACGAGAACTCACCTCAAGCAAGCAAAGCACAAACAAGATCTACTGAAGCAAAGTAATCGTCAATTCTCAAGTATCAGCACTCACGGACTCGGCACAACCTAATAATGTAAATTTGCCTTAACATAATCTCCAAATGTAAAAATTCCAAAAGTTAACTACCCCGAGTAGATTCCATTTTAAATTCCAAAATCTCTTTCTCATATTAGTTACTAGCGTTTGGTATCGACGGGTGTGTAGTGGTGACACGACATGACTCAAGTGAACACACGCCAAGCAAAATGACTAAGACGTAAACGACTCTAAGTAAACTTCATATAGCAACACAACAATTTGAAGCAATACTCCAAAACAATCTCTACGAAAATCTGAAAATTTAGTGATAAAACCTTAAGACTTAATATGTTACTTGAACGAATGGTCGGATACTTATCCGCTTCGTCAACTTGACATTAATCCTATAATATCCTCAATACTACTCTAATAATACCTCTTGTCTTGCGTGCCCTCGAAACATTTAATAACTCTTTATTATAAAACTTTTAGTTTTGTTTTAATAAACCAACAAGTATAATACTTGTTATTATTTATCTCCTTATATGAAAACCCTCATGTTATTCTTGTTGTTTCATATGTATATATACATATGTTTCAAGCTTATTGAAATATTTATTTTGAGTTATTATTTGTTTCGAGTCACAAGTCCGAGTCATGACCTCTCGACTTATTTTATCAATCCATATCAAATCAATACATATACAACAATTTAAATATCATCACCGCAATCCACTTCAACCACTCGTGGTCGTCTACAACACACGTCTAACCTAATCTCCGTCAACTAATAATCGTCACACAATCGATTCCCATTTTTCTCAATCAATCTAACCAATATTATTTTTGCTTGGTGTGGCTCGACAAAAATAAAAATAACACAATCATTAACACAACCATTGCCACTTATTCGAACCGTATGGACCCTTGGGTCTCGGTCTCACAATTTCGCCAACAAACTAATAACAACAAAACAAAAAAAATAAACAAGTGTTGCCGAGACCATAAGGGTCTCGGCCTAGCTTTCCCCGCCACTTAACTCGAACCAAACGGACCCAATAGTCTTGGTACCATGAGTACACCATCAAACCAAAAATGGTTTCGACCAAAAATCAACACAACAAGAATAATAACAAAAGAGTAGTAACAAGAATCTGAACAACATCAAGAACATCAATATGCCGTGAGCCTTAGCTCACGGTTTCACCTTGACACCACGAAAAAGACGACACACCCGACACTATATCGATACCAAACTATCTTTTTATTAGTTTAAAACCTTAAACCCATGTTTTTAACCCGAAAAATATCAAGAAACCACGAGTTTGACTCGTGAACGAGTCAACCCACGCGTAAAAACGCGTGTTCTTACCGTTTCTTCGCTCGATCTATAGGTTTTAGAGTATGGAAATGATGGTGGTGGGTCTTGATAGTGGCGGAGTAAAATAACGAGAGGTTGTGGTGTGTTTTTGAGGCGCGTGAGTAGTATCAAAAGAGAGAGGAGAGTGTGAGGATTATTTTGGTGGTGGTGGTGTGGTTGTAGGAGCGGTGGTGGTGGTGTTAGAGAGGTAGCCGGCGGTGGCAGCTAGAGAGGAGAGAGTGAGGTAGGAGATGAAGATGAAGTTAAAATAAAATATGAAGTAGGGTTTGTGTAGGTAGGGTTTTATAAAACCGGATTTTGCAATAGAGTCCTTGTGTAGTTTTTAATTTCACTTGAGGAGTCGGTGCAAGGACCTAGCGGAATAATTTCTACCATACTTTCCCGAGTTACTCGTTTTTATTCACGAAAAATATTAAACGTCACCCGAATAAATGTTTAATTGACACCATTCACTTTAAATACGATTTTCCATTAAATTTGATAATAAATACGTTTATAAATTAAAACGTAATCGTTTCTCGTTTAAACTCAACTTATTAGGTTTCCTAGTGCCAGAGTCGGAGTAGTGCCTAAATTAATCGTCACGCAAGAACCTAGAAAATTCACGGTTGCTACACTCTCAAACTGAGAAGAGAGAGCTGCCACTTAATATCCATCTCTTCAATATCATCTTCATCAATCTCTTGAAAATCTGAATGAGTCAACATACTTCCATTGTGCTGAGTAGTTAGGAAAGCACAATAAGTATCATCATTCAAAAATCCATTAGTACTGCTTGAGGTGCTAGCAGTACCAAGGTTTGCACTAGCAGTTCTAACTGCTCCAGCAACTTGCACTTCTTCATCTGGACTTGAGGAACTAGGAGTTGATACAAAGGCCAAATTCCCTGAGCTTGAGCTTGAACTTGATCCATCAGACTTCTTAATCTCATGTTCAACTATCTTGAAGTTGCTATATAGATCCATTAAGCTTATGGAATCTATATCAGGCTTGTTTTTCCATACTACCACATGCATAGCCCATTCAACTGGTAGACTTCTCAGAAACTTTGAGTTGAGATCTTCCTGAGGCATCTCAATCCCTAAAACAGCCAATTGACTCACCAGTTTTTGAAGCCTGTTGAACATATGATCCAACGACTCATTGCTTGTTGTAGTAAAGTTCTCAAACTGATGCTTGAGAAGGGTCTTCTGGGTTTTCTTGGTGGCTTCATTCCCACCATATCTTGCAACAATAGCTTCAAAAAGAGATTTAGCACACTTGAACTTACTAAAATTCAGCAACTGATCATTGGGAATAGTCATCAGAAGCAAACTTCTAGCCTTAACATCATTCTTGTATCTTGCCTTCTCTTCATTAGTGGTTGGCTTTGTCTGCACAGTACTCTCAGATTTACCATCAACAACAGTTGTTGTTTCTACTGGGGTAAAAGAGTTTCCATCTTCAATGATCTCCCATAGTGCATAATCTTGCACTTGGAAAAACTACTCAATACGAAGTCTCCACATGTCGAACTCATTAGGTTTCAGCATAGGAAGCTTAGCAGCAATGTTGGTTGTGGATGGTGTTGTTTCCATGTCCATCTTTGTTCTTCTCGGATCTTCTAAATCTATGTATCAACAACCTGTCTCTGATACCACTTGACCGGATCTACACACACTCCTTGTGTTAGATGTGATACTAAGAATTATACGTTGTCTAGCACGCGGAATTTACTAGCTAGCACTTAGAAGACTTTATGTGTTTTGTATGATTTGAATAAAACAAAGAACACAGAATAATAACCTTCAACGATTCAATATTATTAGAATAATAATACGAGTGATCTCCTATCACTAGGGTTTACAACCTTGAATCTCTTTAATCTAATTCGTACTTCTATCGTTTTTTCACACCTCTAAACCTTAACCTAGGCAATCCTTTTATAGACCAAGGATTCCTTTACAAGATAACTATCAATCTAATTCTATACGATATACACAAAATCTTTTCCATATTTATCTACTTACACAAATCATAAACCGTACTAACTTCTTTACTCAGCAGTCTTAACTGCTCATGTCTTCAAAACTCTTCAGCAGTCTTAACTTCCAACTTCAACAGTCCTAACTGTTACCTCCAACAGTCTTAACTGCTTAAGCTTAATTTCCTAACACAAAACAAGGCAAGGATGACAGGAACAAGGTGTACTCAATTCTAAAAATAGATGTCTGCCTATAGGGTTTAATGCACAAGTACAGATGCAAATATGCGATGCACACATAACTAATGCAATTTCAGGTGACCAGACTCTTAGGACACAACCAAACATGATCCGAGACTACTACTCCCATTATTGCATGATTTTTCCCAAATTAGGCATAGGTGATCAGGCTATGCATAATTGAGGAGTAATGATGCAATGCTCAGACTAGTCAACTCGTATGATGTTTGGTGTTTTAAGAAAACTTTATTCTGGTTATAGTTGCGATTTTTATTTTTGAAAAATCGGCATTCTCTATAACAGCCTGGCTCTAATACCAATCTGTAACACCCCCAAAAATATGGTATTGCGGAAGCGTTCGGGTACCGGGGTGCTACGAAATCAATATACAGCGCAGAGTGATATAGTACAATACCATGATTTAAATTTAAAGAAACAGTACATTAATACAACATTGTTTTGGCCAACAACGGCATTTGAAACATAAAAGTTTGTTTCCAATAGATAACATTTTATTTCATCCAACTAGACATGACAGATGAAGACTCCTTAGTGCTAATGTCTTCATAAAATACACTTACTGACGATCACCTGAAATGCATGAGAAAAATGGGTCAACTATGAAAATAGTTGGTGAGTATACAGGTTTTGTTCAAAAGAAGTCCAAGGTTTTTAAGAAAAAGTCCAAATGGTAAAGGTAGTGTCAAACAAACATGCTTATCAGGTTCACAATAAAAATGCCATGTACATAATAAATAATGACTGCTCCGATCAAGGGAGACTTTGCACTGCTCCGAACATGGGAGACTTTGTCACTCCACCACCTAGGCGAGAATTATTTGTCACTCACCGACATGGCGAGAATTATTGTCAAGAATTCTCCAAACATGGGAGACTTTAGATCGAGAACGCTCCGTAACATAGTGAGACGTTCTGCTCCGGACCTGGGAGGCTTTAGGTCGCTCCGAACATGGGAGACTTTACATTTAGTACGTACGGCACATAAGGTTCAAAACAAGTCATAAGTTCATATTTAAGTTCAAGAGTTCAAAACAATTTATAAAGTCAAGACAAGTCACAAGAGTTTGAAATAGTCAAAGAGTCCAAAATCAAATCAAACAAGTTCAAAATATAGATTGTACAGTTCAAAACAAAGTTCAAGAGTTCAAGTAATAATGTTCATAGAAATCAATTTAGTTCAAGTATAATTCATGCATCCACCCCAAAACGATTAAAGTAGTTAGAAAAAGGGGGTTCGTGAATACTCACCTCAGGTAATACGGTGATCTGGTAATGAAGAAGTCAAGCAAGGAAAGGTATCGACTCCGAAAGGCGACCTAGTTACGTGTGGGTTTGACTTAGTATGACATTATGAAATGAGAGAATGCAAATGAATGTTTTAAAACATTGTATCACCAAGACACGTTGTGCTTGTGTCTCCTAAGTTTAAAAGAAGACATTTTGTCTTCTTGTCGGTTTTTGTCTTTTAGTCGGGTTTTCGTCTTTTAGTCGAGTTTTACAAATAATTATCATTTATGAGTTTTTAAAAGTCTAAGTTTACTAATTTGACACTTCTTATAAAAAATACCCATTTATTCTTAAGTATGACAAAAATAGGTTAAGTGTTGCCGTTTTGACGAGATTTCGGCATGAACCGTTCGTAAATTCTTATTTCATCATTTTACCTATTCCGACTCTAATGATTTTGAAGGCTTCTCATAGTCTAAGAAAATATAGTTTCACTAATAGTGGAGTTTTCTTTGAAAAATATAGTTTGCGCCGCAACATTGAAAATAACATAACTTTCTCATTTTAAACCCGTTTTTAGTGATTCAAGCGGCCACGTTTTCATTATAAAGTCTATTTTCTATTTTTCTACCATATTGTCGAAAAACATAAGCTCATTAGTCCAGATTTTTTGTTTTGGGACAGCCATGTCCAAAAGTGCGTTGTATGACTTTTAAGCTACTTGTTTAGCCGCAAATACAACACCAAACTAATCCTAAATCTCTTCCACTAATATTTATTCAAGTCCTCAACAACCAAAAACTTCGAACTAGCCTAGTTTATCTCATCCACCAACTTATAGCAAAATATAGTAATAAACCCTAATTAAGTCACAAATCTAGCACAAGCTAACTAGGTACATAATTTTAAGCACAACAAGACAAACATAACATGGTGATACATATTTTGAAAAGGATTAGTATGTGTGTCGTGTATATGTATGTGTATACACCTAGGGTTTTCAAAAGTTTACTAGTGATTTAACAAAATCGGTTTGTACTTTTCAAAACTACATGTTTTAATTAACAAGAAAGTACAAGTTAATTAGAAAAATAAAGACTTACAAGTTTGAAGTATGAAAATTTAGATCTAGTGCAAGAGTGAACCAAACCTTGTGTAAAAACTCAAGTATGATGACCCAAAACACCAAATGTAGGCTTCTTAGTAACCAAATCTTCAAGATCAATCAAGAAAAAGGAAAAGTGTGTGTGGGTTTGTGGTGTACGAACAACAACAAGAGGAAGCACACAAGTATTGTGTGTTTTTGTGTTTTGGTGATTTGAGCTATGTGTTATTGACTTAGTATATATAAGGATCAAAGAGTATATGGTAACAAATTAATGCCTAAGGAGTACATATTAGCATGAAATCATTATAGGAAAGTTTTGGCTTGGTGTTGGGTGGTCCAAGTGGTGGCGTCATAGAGAGGACAAGAGGGGGGGGGATCACCACCTTGGCCTTATTAGTTGAAATTTTAGGCTTATGTCACCTTTGTAGTTTAGTAAGCACATGGTTTTGAATTTAAAAGGGTGCAATCGGTTTTGATATGCCACGAGGGACGATTTATGTAGTTTACTCTTATAAATGAGTAGTGGTGTGAGTCCTGGTCATTTACTTGGTCGTTTGGTGCTAAAACCGTGCAAGCGTGACCTAAAATGCACTTTATGCGCATTTGTCGTGAGACTTGTAAAATAAAATGTCGTGACACATAAAATAGATCTAATAGTGCCGTAATATGTTAATTTAATGTAGACCATGCCCGGTCTAGTGCCGTTACGCTTTAAAAGTCATTTTTCAGGAAAAACGAAATAACCTCTTGTTTTTAAATTTTTAAACATCAGTAAATGTCAGAAGATATTTAATTTGTAATATTTATCAAAAATAAATATATGAACGATTAAAATAATGGTCTGAAAAATTACGGGTTGTTATATTGGGTGTCCTTGTTTAAGCATCCATGTGTCTTATGATCATGTTGGATCACATTTGATTATCTGAAAATTTACTAGAAATTTACTAGAAATTTGGGGTGAATGATAAGCCAGGCCTGAATCAAATAAGGTCATAAGCACACGTATACCCGTAAACAAAACACCCCCTTAGTATGGTCCAATACTAAGGGGTTGTACTTAAGTTGTAATTACTAGCCAACTAGAAGTCATCTAAAAGGGACAAGGTTGAAGCATTGAATGATTATTAACTATGCGTTTGTATGTATCACCTAAAGTCTTTATGATAGTGTTTACGCTGCCTGTATACATGTCTTCAAACTTAATTTGTTATGAATTTTATGTTCTGAGTTAACTTATTTTTTCCTTTTAGGACTATGAAGCCAAACTAATCATTAGGAAAAAACTGAACTACTTTTGGTTAATAAATCAGAAATTAGACGCAAAACGACAGAACTTGTTTAGGAGTACCTGCTTTGGACAATGGTTGGATCTGTTATACTTTGAACATGAAACACACCTCATAGACTATATGGTACGGAGACAAAGAAGAGTGGACGAATCTCATTATGATATGCCCTTTATCTATTACCTAGATGGACATACTCTGCATTTTGGTCGTCCTGAGTTTTGTCTAATGACGGGGTTGCGGTTTGGAAGTGTGAGCTTTGAGTTATACACTTCTGGTGATCTCAAATTTCGTGATAGGGTATTTCCTGACAAGCAAGGGTTGATTGTAACCAACTTAGACCTTATTGGTGTCATCGAGGATGAAGAGCAGTTTCGAAAAGTAACTGATGAAGACGCAATACAGATATCTCTTTTGTTAGTCTTAGAGGTTATCTTTATGGGTCGTTTGTTGACATGCCAAGTTGATGACACATTGATGAGGTTGGTTGAAAATCTAGAAGCTTAGAATGCATTTCCGTGGGGCGAACATATTTGGACCCATTTATATGACCAACTACATAATGTAATGGATAAGCACACGGATAACCACCTTTTAGGATTGAAGAAAAACCCAAAGTATGTTCTGACATATACTTTGTCTGGATTTGTATTTGCTTTCCAGGTTTGTATTTCTTTTTATTAATAATATTTTGCAGCCAAACATTTTGACGGACTGTTAAATTGATATGTTTATGTTTTACAATTTGTTTAGATTTGGATACTCGAGTCTTTTGAAAGATGTGAACGTTGGTGGAGTAAAGACCCAAATGTGATTCCAAGAGCTATTGCATGGTCTAGGAAGTCGCTATTCAAAAGAAGTGACCGTTCGTACCTTTTTTCAAAGGTTACTCTTTTTCTAGTTTATTTTACGTAAAATAAATAGTCAAATACTTTTAAGGTTACATATGTTATTTGTCTCCAATTATTTGTAGGAGTCGAGTACTCGTTTTGATCTCAGACTGAATATACCTGAGTACGAGTCTTCATGGTGGATTCATAGCCAAGAATTTTTCCAAAACTACGTTCCCAGGGCTGCAGTCACATCCAATTACACCCTCTTCGATGCTTATCTTAACAGGTTGGCAAAGGCACGCAAACGGGTCACTGAGTCGTTCAAAGTAAATTTCACTCAATGCAGGACTGATAACAGTTCCACAACTAAGAGGCTTAAGGATCGTGTCGTTGCTGAGCTGAATCGCCAAGTATTGAAACTTGAGATTATTATTGAGGTTGCGTTTTATTCAGCATAATATATCAATAGTATGCACTTTGTATATACGGGTTTTTAATACAAGTTCAAATCTTACAGGTTCTTGCTCGTGACAGAGCTTGCGGACTACAGGTACATTTTTTCAAAAAATGAGTATCTACTTTCACATCCACTCTGTACTTTTACAAAAAATATAATGATTTCACAGGAGAAACTGGATATTGAATCACATTTTCCAAACATGAGGTCTGAATTTTGCGATTTAATTAACAACATTTACCTGAAATTGATTGCCTTGCCTGATTCTGATGAAGAACTTGCTCAGGTAGAATACATTATTCCAACTTATTTGTATACCCGATGTATACCGTAATATTATTTGTGCGCCATATGTAATCCGCAATATCCTGTTTCAGGAGTATCTTATTCAAGAGGAATTGAGATTGGCGTTGGCAGAGGAAGAGAGGTTGCAGTTAGAAGAAGAGAAGATGATGGCAAAAGAGAACATGAAAAGACAGGAAGAGGCTAAGAGGTTGCACTTGGAAGAAGATAACATGTTGAAGATGGAGGAGGAGAAGAAGAAAAAAAGAATAGCGTTTATGAATTCAGAACACTATCAAAGATATTTGGCTCGGTTACCACCAAGCAAGAGGCGAAATTATTTGGAACCTATTTCGGAATCAAACAATGCAGAACGGGTTATAGTGAGAATTAAAAAACACCGTCCTAACGTTAATGACCCAACTATTGTTGAATTGCTGACAAGAGTTCAGCCTTGGGTTGAGGTATTGCCATGAACTAAATTTAGTTGACATTTTCTTTTGTTACCTCTTTTACATTCTATCTTATAAATTGATCCACATTTGTAGGATCTATCTCGATGGTTCCATACTGTGGAAAATGTCTGGCTTACCGATGATATTGAAGTATTTCTTGGTCAACCGGGGTACACTCACAATTGTAAATTTCCATGGTCCGAAGACTACATCGTTGACCGAAATTTCTGGATACGCTTAGTTTGCTTAGACCCTAGTAGAAAAGGTTGGCTAACTGAGCAGGTGAGCATGCATGCATACTCTAATTCATGTTTTCTGTATCATATTTGCCTCTCACCCTTTCTTAAAATACTTATTCTTTTTTGTTAAATTCACAGCACATAGACTTGTGGGTTGACAACATGTGGCATGTAAGACCTAATAATGCAAACTGGGCGATGGTTAGTTGTTACTTTGTTCAGCTTCTTCTTCAAAACGGCACACCATCGTTTTATGCAGATGGCCAGAGGTATCCCTGTCCATGGAACGATGTTGATCAGGTACTACGTTTATTTGCGTACGCTTAAATTTAGATGATGACTCAAGTGTTTTTATATGACCATTTTGGTTAACTTAAATACAATGTTCATAATTTATAAATACCATCTGGTTCACTTTATCCTTCACTACTTTCATTTGGTTGGTTTGACATTTAATGGTTATTCATGAATACCCACTGAAGCATCAGTTATATCATATCTATATGTGGTTCTCCCTCAATCCAACGACGGTTACACACTAACGACTTAAAATATTTCCAAACGATTACAGAGTATGGTCTTTTGTCTGTTTAAATATAGTATAAGTATTTATGGACATAGATATGTCGCCTAGTACAAGGATTTATCAGAAATCCTTTATATTGTAGGTTTTTATTCCGATCAATGAAACGGACAAACGCTGGCGTCTTGCCCATTTTCATATACCCTCAGGAGTGGAACATTCTATGATAGCGGCGACACATATGACTACGACACCCGTGACAGGTATATCCGTGTTAGGAAGTGCTTACAGGTACGTTGTTGCTATATACAATTACCGATTATTATTTTGTATAATACCATATTTTTGTGGTTGTGGTTGTGATTGTTGTTTTGGTGTTGATGCTTATTTTGGTGTTGATGATTTTGTAGACTTCAGTTGTAGTATTGCATGAGCCAGACTAACATCATCATCCAATATCTCAGCAGTAGAATCAACTTGATTCTCAGCAATAGAAACCTTAACACCAGCAGTAGAATTTTTATCTGGTTCAGCAACAACTTCTTTTTCACCAGCAGTAGGAGGATTTACACCAGCAGTAGAATCAACCTTAGCAACTTTTGAAACATCTCAAACAGCAGAACCATCTTGAACTTGAGCAGCATCATCACCCAAGCCTTTAATAGTTTCCACCATCATTTCAGAAGCTTTAACAAGCTGCTCAACATCCAAAGTTTTTAATTTTTCTACTAGCTGCTCCTTGTTCACCTTTTCAAGCACCACCCCATTACCTTTTGTATCAGCTACCACAAACTCATCTGCATTGTCTCCACTATCCATATCCAACTCAACAACAGCACTTTCAACATTAACCTCAGCCTCCCCTGAATTGTTGGTCTCATTCCTCCCCTGTTTGGGAGCATCCTCCTCCAAACCTGTGTCTTCAGAAGAGCTTATTCTTTGTGCTGTTCCCACCTTCTTCAATCTTTTCTGACCCTCCAAATGCTTTACCCTCAAATTAAAGCATTTTACTGTACGTTGTTGCTATATACAATTACCGATTATTATTTTGTTTAATAGCATATTTAGGTCACATACAAGTACCTCAAACTAAACAACATAAAGGTCGTTGATAGCATATGTCTATTTGGGCAATGTTTCAACCTAGTTGCCCATCTTTTATAACAAGTTGCCCAACTTTTATAACAAGTTGCCCAAATTGAATTGGGTTGTGTTGTAAATTAGTGGACAGGAAGGGAGTAGTTTATGACACTCTCTGGCCACAATCATTACATATCTCTAATCCGCATTAATAATATCTGGCTTACTTTGTATCCAAACTAAACAACATAAAGATCGTTGATAACATATGTCTATTTGGGCTATGTTTCAACCTAGTTGCCAATCTTTTATAATAAATTGCCCAACTTTTATAACAAGTTGCCCAAATTGAATTGGGTTGTGTTGTAAATTAGTGGACAGGAAGGGAGTAGTTTATGACACTCTCTAGCCATAATCATTACATATCTCTAATCCGCATTAATAATATTTGGCTTACTTTGCATCCAATAACTTGACAAGACCCAACTATTCACCAATTGACTATCCTAATTTATTAACATTGACTTAATTCAAATGTAAGGGTCACCCCAATTTTCTATATAAACGATCCATCTAATAGTGCAATTTCATACCACATTTAGAACCCTACTCACCTTTACACAAAAACAAGCATTCACTTCAAATATCAATGGATCAACAAAAACTTTTGAAGGATCTGCTGACTAGTTTGTTAAAAACTAATATTGAGAGTGACTTTAAGCTCATAAAGTCACTTCATGTCGAGGTGGTAGAGCTCGCGCACTGTTGCAAGGAAAGGGGTGACGAGATCAAACAGCTCCAAATTGTGGTTGGGTCCAGTCTCGCAACTCAGTCTTTAGATTTGCTGCTTCAAATTCAAGATGAGGACCTTGAGAAGAATAGGACACTGATGAGACTCATCAGTGAAACTCAAATCAAAGTTCTCAATACAATCTCATTTCTGGCAAAGATGCGCAAGAACTATTGAACCTCCATCCCTGGCCTGCTATGTGCTTGCTCTTAATTTCTGTCACTTTAGTCTTTTGTGTTTTGTGTTTTATGTTTATCATCTATGTACCTCTGGTGTTGGCTGTACTTGTTTTTCTTCTTATAATGAAATGAAACAAGTTTATGTAATACTCTGTTTGTTAACTAATCAAATGTTACAACACTGCATATGAAGCAAGGAACAATAAACCTTTAATAGCTTAACAAATATTCTGAACTAACTATCACCAAAAAAACAAAAAAATTCAACTGTTTATGGACAAACATTGCTAGTAAATGGATAATCTTTAATAACATTATTTATTAATGTCCCTTAAGATCTCCCGTCTATGTATACTAACATTTTATCCTATTCTACAGCTCGACTTCCACTAGTTCTAGACCGTGCCAAAGTTTTCGATAAGAATGGAATGCATCCGAGTGAATATAACATTACGTTTAGGCTCGCGGACAAAGTTCCAAAGCAAGGGGTATCTTTGGTGATTGTGGTGTGTGGGTGTGTATATTTCTATATCGTTTGTCACATGGTCTATCGTTGCATGTTGATGACCCCGTTGACGTTGCCTTAGCGTATCGTGAAAAGATGGTTCGGTTTTATTACAAACACAAATATTATCTTTTGTAACTGGTTGTTTATTTTAGTTCATCTTATGTGTCCTTGTTGTATTCTAAACTTTTAGTTATCAATATAATGTACCTTTTCAAATTAGTTTACAACATTATATTATAAATCATTATCACCATACATATAACAAATCACTTAAAACCGTAAATACCTAAAACACTGTCAAGTTAACTAACATGCATACATATAACTTTGCATTCATACAACAATACAAAAACAAAAAAACAACACTTCAAGTTACTAATACCTACAACCCTTAATACCTCTATAATATACTTTACTTTATATACAAACTAATTCACTATTTGTTCCTTGTCCCTATTCAACCAAATGTCTACCATTTCTTATAAATACGTCCGACTAACTTACTAACACTAAATTAAGTCCTACTTGTGTTTAAAATATTACATTAGTACTTGTTAAATCATCATGGCATACTCTCATCTATCTCTTCCAAAGAAAGTCCCTGCAAACCCCCTAGATGATTCGGATGATATCAAACAAAGGTATGCATTTCTTTACTTTATAAAGTAGTATGCTTAGTTGCTAACTTGATTTGATTTTAAAGAAATTTCCATTCGTTGTGTACAGGTCACACGTCATTACTACTACACATCTACTGTTTGAGATTCACTATAATGGTGTTTTCTTAAAAATTCCAACCTTAAAGTATCAACATGGGAAAATAATTCCATTGAAGGTATGTAAGTCCAAAAGGATGAACTTTAATCAAATGCTTGACTTGTTAAGCATTAAACTTGAACAAGATATTCGATGTTTGTATTTTTGTTCTCCAAGAGTTTCTCTAGAACAAGGCTTGACTTTGGTTGAAGTTGACTGTCATATGCGAAAGATGTATGATACGGCTGATGCATATGGTTTAATCGATTTGTATGTTGCCCATACACCTCAAAACCTAGCATGTTTCTATTATCCAAATCTGACTTTTGATTCTTATGATGACGAAATATTGTCAAAGCTTAAAAAATATGAAGAAGCAATGCTAGTTGCTACTTCTAAGTCGTTTGCTGATCTTATTGCATGGGAGGAGGAAGAAGGTCGTTCACCTCCTCTAAGAACACCTCCTTCAGAACCTAGAATGAAAGGAATTCATTTTAAAGGTAAAAATCTTTTAAAAGATTTTTTGCATAGTGACTCTATTGATGATGGGTTTGATTTTTCAGATGAAGATTGCATGCCTGGTGTCGTTGGTCTTGATGTTCCTGCCATGGATGTTGGGTGGTCCGCTCGCCACCTTATGAGTGGAAAAATGATGTATTCAGGTACCATGGTTCCAAACTGCCAAGTTTTTCTAAAGACTGTGTGAAAACGTAGAGGGGGGGGGGGTGAATACGTTATCATTTTAAAATCTTAAAACTTGTTGTATCAAATGTCTATTTAAGCTTGTTCTAATATGAAAGATGTTTCTAACTTGCATAAGTTGAAACATCTTGTCACACAAGTATTATCAACAAGTCACACCACAATCAAACACATAATGCAAATATAAAAGTAAAGAGATAAGTAAAAGAAAGCGCAAACCGAACACGATGATTTATAGTGGTTCGGTCACGGAGCTCCTCTCCGCCCTACTCCACTCCCCGAGTACCCAACTCGAGAGTTACTTCACTAGATCAACAAGCTCCCTTCTCGGCGGAGAAAACCTTACACACGTCGCTTACACTTTTTCCGGTACAAAGCTAAATACCGGGTTCTAGTTCGAGGTAGAACCAACCTAACGTCGCTTATACAATTATCGACACTAAGCTAGATGTCGAGTTCTTTTACATGGGTACAACCACTCCCGTCGTCGCTTATCCTTTTTCCAGTACTAAGCTAGATACCGAGTTCTTTTACAAGGGTACAACCACTCCCTCTATGTTTTATGACCCAACATAGAAACCTTGTGTTTTATGGCACAAACACATAAACCATCTAATCTAGTATGAATAGATTACAATGATGATCCATGACATAAATGGGTCATGGATATGAATGGCTAATCTAAATGAACTTCCATTGATAGGAAGTCTTCAATGGATGAAGATCACAAGCTCCCTAAACTTGTTGTGATGGATCTTCATATATGCATATGGAATCTACATGAACTTCTTGAATAAGAAGTCTTCAATCATTGAGGATGTCAAGTGCCCTTGAATCTTCATATGTTGGAATGCTTTGGTGGATGATGACTTCAAGATCTTCTAACCTTCATGGTAGATCAGGAAGTATGCTATGGATGATGACTCATGATCTTGAGCTTGCTTCACAGGATCATAACAAGTGTATGCTTACAACATAATGAAAGTTAGTAACATTATGATCATTATGTAAAGGGTGATTAATCTATGAATCTACATGGTTTGCTACTGATCTAAGTGTGTGAAATGATGAAGGGAATGTGTGTTCTAGTTGCTTGAAACAATGGGTAAACAATGGGCTACTATTTATAGGCAAAATGTAAAACAAACCATGAATCTGAAAAAGGGATCCGTCGGGATCCGTCCTTTATACTAAAGGGATCCGCCGGATCCGCCGGACCAGACAGCTATCAAATCTTACCATATCTTACCATATCTTGCCATATCTTCAAATGTCAACTCTTTGGCTTGAAGATCTAAACATAATATCACAAAATCTTTCCAAGATATGTACATGATGCATGCCATGATGTCATGTTAAATATTTCTAATTTAAGAAATAAACATAAACATGTAAATGTATATATGTATGTAACATGTATCCTAGTGATCATGTAGCATGTATATACTAGCTTAACTAATATATGTTTACCAAGATGTATCATGTTAGTTTGACACCTAAAGTGTACTTATCCTATTAAACTTAGGAAACATGAAGTACAAGTAAAAATACTTGTTTATGCAAAGGTGTAAAATGAGGTTCTAAGTAGAATGATTTAGCCTTTTAAAATACTTAATTACCTAACCATATTTTAAACATTCTAAATGGTTTGTTAAGGGTTTGATCATAATGCTATATAACAAACATGTACGAACCTGTGTTGTATCATACGAGGACTCGAGAGGTGTTGAATGTATGTTGAGACAAAATGAGATTACAAGTAACTTGTACATTTTACATTATGTATCAAGTTACATGTTTGTCATCAATCAAAACAAACGAGATTGCTTGCACTAACAATCTCCCCAACGAGACTGCTTGCACTAACAATCTCCCCCTTTTTGATGATGACAAAATATTTAAACGTGATAGAAAGTAAAATGTAAAAAGTTACTTGTGTCCGTACTACCTTTAACATTACCTTCTCCGTTTACACCTTTCTCAACTCTTCTAGCCTATTACTTTCTCCGTTTACACCTTTCTCCCCCTTTTGTCGAAGCAAAAAGGGTGTGTCCTTGGAGTTAACTTCATTTCTCCCCAAAATGGCGAGCTTGCATCATCCCTAGTGAAGTTAAATAGATTACTCCAATCTCTTATGGTTTTTGCGTTTCCTAGGTTGTTAGCGGATCCATGGATCAAATTAAGACTCTTAACCTACATAAAGGTTAGTGATGTGCAACATAAAAAGAATATATATTAAAAATGCATGATGAATGAAATTTATATAGCCAACGATACACGTGGGTAAGCAATGTTGGACTATGTTGAACTATCTCCTCCTTTTTGTCGAAACAAATAGAAGATATGCATAGCGAAATGCGATTTTGAGAACTTTAAAGCTCCCCCTTGATTTATACTCCCCCTAAATGGAGTGACAAGGATATGATGTATGATGATGCATGATCCTACAAAACAAATAGTTAGACTATGATATGCCCCCCCTTGATGTATACTCCTCATTGCTAGAGTACCAACGTATACGGTTCAAGGGTGAGAAATGCTAAAAATGATGAGTTAGTATATGATATACTCCCCCTTGATCTATACTCCCCGTTGCTAGGGTACCGACGTATATGATCCAAGGATGAAGAATCCTACAAAATAAAGGTTAGTATAAAACAATATTTGTCCTTAGACAAGTATGTGATATACACCAATGCGTGTATATGATGCATCCTAAAAAATGCTTGACGAAAACTCCCCCTTGCTCTAGGGCGTCAAGATGAACCTATAAAAGAAGAAAAAAAAATAAGTGATGCAAACTTCATCCTATGATGAGTAAGCTATATACGATCGAGCGTATATGATGATGAACCTACTGTGATTGTCTAATCAAATGAAAAATATGATGCAGCATACCAATTGTGAAATCAATTGTGATATCTATTTTGATTATCTAGTATACCATGTTATAAAGTGTGTAATCTTCTAATAAGAATTACAATCACAAGAATATAATATGATAAAATCCTACAAAACAGTGCCTATGATGAGGATATGAGTGATCCTAGTGTTGGTGTTAGTTTACTAGTGATAACTTGATAACAAAAGATTGATGCAAGTAAGTTTTTCGCTAATCCATAGGGATGATGATTAGTGAAAGAGGTGATGGAATGTGGTGGTTATAATGAATGCAATGAATTCAGAAACTCTAATGTATAGCAAATGCTATAAGAGTAATAAAGATGGTTAAGGTTATGATATTATCATCTACCAAAGATGATCAATGCTCAAATGAAGGAAGTGAATACAATGATCACTTAGGGATAGAGATTCCATATACCTATATTAAAATGAAAATGACATCATATGATGAGAGAGTTGGCTGTACCAACGTGTTGAGAGTGATGGTTCTGTTTGCACTGACAATGACCTACTTGATATGTATCAAAAAACAAAAACAAAAAATGAAAAGGATGAGATCCTATGGTGGTGTTCCTAGACAATGAAGGTGTTCTGGATAATGAAGTTATTCTAGACAATGAAGATATGAAAGTAAATCCTAGACTCGGTTGTGAGAGGGTTGTCTGTTTTAAAAGGTTGAAAAATGAGCCTAGTACCCGCGGATTGGGCGGAACCAAATTTTTGGTTCCGTCCGTCTTATCCGAGGGTTCCGTGAGACCAGAATAGATTTGGTCATGTTTTGTCACTTTTGATCAAACGAAGGTTCATGCTAAGGTCTATTTACTTATAACTACTGATTTGGTTTCACTAATCCTAGTCAAAGTCTAAGGAGACTTAGAGCTTCTTGTTTAAGAGGTTTGTCAAACACATGATATGTTTTTCACTTGACGATGTACTGTGATGTTGAGCTAAGAAGGTTTGACTAACTTGTGGTTTTGTGAACTGGTTTTAACTGAATGGTTTGAACCTACATGTCGGTATTTGGGGATGTAAGAATCATGACTACATGTTCTTTAATGCGAGAAGATAATTATGTGAATGAATTTCTCTTCCCCTTAATCGGTGGACATCCATCATAATGTGTGATGTTAAGAATGATGAAGCAAGTTGATGAAAGAAATAAGCTTAGTAATGTTTTTGCGGATGTTGGTTAGCATACAAAGTACTTCATCCTCGAAGTTATGTAGCTCTTCTCTATCAATGCAAGATGATCGCACGACGAGGCATGTGGTTTTCACATGGAAGGTGTATTGTTATAACTATAGGATGATGGAGATGTTGTTAGGGGAGCGGAAGCAACAATACGATTTTGGAGAGAGGTATGTTGAAAGATACCCAAACACAAATTTCAAACCTCTAAAACTTAATCCTATTTAAACACTATAAGCAAGAAAATGGGTCCCATAAATATATTATTAATCTAAGTAGCAATAATGAGACAACAATTATGCAAGATGGGCATAACAAAAAGAAATAACAAATAGTTTGTTATCAACCTACAAGACAAAAGTCTTAATGACAAAAGATGTGAGTATCATAAGACAACATCTTATAAAAACAAATATCTACTACTAGACACAAAGTTACCACATAGCATCAAGAAAAATAATCATAGCATGACATTGTTTAAGATACTACATTGTTTTTTTTTTTTTTTTTTTTTTTTTTTTTTTTTGAAGTTAGGCTTAGTCACTTAAGCACACTTACCCATTAATTAACACAATGATCTTTGTGTAAAATAAAATGACTTCTAAATGTTCATTATACCAAAACGCACTTAGACATACAGGTGCATGTAGGTCCATACGTAATTATGGATCCAAGTAGCCTTGTTACTTGCTAGAAGACTTGAATAAATCCAAATCAATCTAGATGAGAAACTCTAACACAGGTTGTTAATGTTAATGCGGAATCTTAACACTAACAATGAAAAACACAATAACTAAAGCTAACTTCGTATATTAACTTTTCAATGAATAATAGTTTTTACAATCTTCGTCGTTATCTCTAAACTAATGCATTAGGGTTCCTTTTATACACCAAGGAAACCCTAGATACAAAACTTGTAGAAGGATATACGTATCTTCTCTAAAGATAAGTTCATATCCTTTCCTAACTTATAGCTAACCGACTTCTATAATACATGACCAGACTTAACTAGTAAGTCAACCGGACTTAACTATAATTTACTCTACCAGACTTAATAATGAACTACCAGACTTAATAATACAATATACACTAACAGACTTAATATAGTCTGCCAGACTTAATTCTGTTTTCCTATTAAGTCTCCTCTTGTCTTGTGATAATTCCCAACAATCCTCCCCTAACTTGATCTTTATGCTTCATGAACTTCAAGTTTCTTCTGAATAAGCCTCTGAGGATTTAATCTTGAACTCTTGGAATTATCTTGATCTTAAAAAAAAACTTTGTATCAGCAAATCTGAACATACTCTTCACATCAACCATCTGATATGCAATCCACTTGATCTTCACAGCAACCATGACTACTTGTACATCAATTCAGTTTAAGTTTCATACTATTCTCATCACTTCCAGGTGTGTTAACTCCTGTGAGAGGTGAATCATTGAAAATTAATGGATTTGATGTCTCTTTACCAATAGCCATTACTACTGGAGTAGCCAATGTTTTGGTTTGAAAGACCATGGTACATTGATAACCATATAATTTTTAGTAAATCATCAACTATTAACGGATTTGTTTTGTCTTTATCAAAAGCCATTTGCTTTTGGACTAGCCAATTCTTTGATGGAATGCACCTCATCATGGTGAATTGATTACCATTTGTGGATTTCCACAGCCTTTACCACAAGCCATAATCTTGTGGGCTAGTCAACTCTTTACTATCTCAGATATGGTGAGTTGATGACCATACAATTTTTGGTAAATTGCCAACCATAAACGGATTTGGAATATCTTTACCTGTAGCCGTTTGCTCAGGATTAGCTAGTCCTTGTGTGGATTAGACAAGGTGGACTGATGACCTTTTGTTGTGTTAGTGCTATGCACCTTCACCAAGTAGGAAGTTCCAATAGTCCTACTCTTCAACTTATGAAAATTCTTTCAAACACACTCAATCCAGCAATGTCTCCTTCAAAGACTGAACCTTGATCAAATCCAAAATCCTTTCATAAACTTCATCTCTCTTGTCTGCATATAACTTCCTCTCTAACATTTTCTTGCAGACTGCAGGGGATAAGGGATATTCAACTTCAGCAAGCATATATATATTAGCTTTACCCAAAGACAGACAATGTACTTGACATCTATCAAAATATGCCCATCCAATCATTCTTTGTTGCTCAGGCAGCTTCCAGATCTCATCTTCCTTTGTAGGTGGTTCAAACATTATTTTCAAGTCTCCCCAAAAGACTCTTTCATATTCTTCCTCAGGGACATTATCTCCATGTTTAATATTCACCAACTTATACAAATCATTGAGATCTTCCCTACTCTCATCATGTAAAATTGCAGGGAAATTCATATACATAACATCAGAATTATCTTCCCTTATTAGTTGGTATGCTGCCCTTTGACCAGTTTTTATGATATTATACCTGACAATCTTAGCTGGCCTTTTAGAACTCTCAATTGTTCCCATAGTAACCCCCTCAGATGAAGGTTCTTCTTCTGATTCCTCTTCTTGAACTACCTTCTTTGATTTACCTTTTCTTGCCATACTCTTCCTTCTATTCCATGTCACAATTGGCTTTTTCACTTCTTCTTTTGCCTCAGTTGCTGCTTTCTCAACATCAGATTCTTTATCAACAATCTTCTCAGCTTCCACAACTGGCTCAGTCTCAGTCACTTTCTCTACTTTGTCCCCTTCAGACACTTTTTGTCCTTTGAAACACCATTTCAAAGCATCTTCATAATCAGTAGGTTTGTAACCTTGATCCCTTTCAAATGCCCTTTGATACATTTGTAAAATATCTTCATATGATCTGCCTCTCATATGCTCCCAAGTTGAATACATCATATTCTTCAAATACATCTTCATACTATACATTTGTTTCCCTTGGACATTTTCTTTTGAACTTTGGTTATCTTCTAAGTCTGTCTTACCATAGACATAAAATCCCCCAAAGTTTCTTTACTTCTTCTAACATTGATGAACTCTGCTAGTTGTTTAGCTTTCTCTTCTGTAGTCAACCCTGGAGCTGACTTAAGTTCCTCAAATTTTGCTCTTAGCTTATCATCTCCTTCAATCAGGGACTCTTCTGCTAATCTTCTGGCATACAACTCATCTGCTCTTTTCTGTTCTTTTTCTTTTTCTAATTCAGCCCTTTCTTGTGCTTGCATTCTTTCAATGAAAGCTAGAGAAGCTTGATCTTCTCTTTCTTGTCTCTTTCTCTTCTTTGGCTTAGGAGTTTCAATCATGATTTGTTTTCCTTCCCTTTGCTTGCCACCAGATTTAACTCCTTCACCAGACTTATCTTGATCAGACTTATCACCACCAGATTTAATAACCTTACCAGAACTAATATCATCACCAAACTTATCATCAGACTTAGCTTTCTCCCCACCAGAATTAACTCCTTCTTCTTCACTTTCTTCAACCCTTAACTTCCTTTTTAGCTCCTTCTTTTGTTGTTTAATCTTGCTAAAAGATTGAGCTAAGGTCTCTGCTGCTTCCCTGGTTTCTGGACTTACATCCTTAGTACCAGCAGACTTGACTTGAGAAGGTGTCCTAAAACTTTGCTCTTCACCAAAACTCCTCCCCTGTTTGGAAGAATTTTCATCCCCTTCCTCATCACTAAATCCACTCCTTTCTCCGTCATAATTGTTTCCATCCTTTTAACTTTCTTGACCAAAGTGAGAATAGCTCTGCCCTTAGCATTATTTGCCTTCTCCAAAGTTTCTATTCTCTTAACTAAGGTTGGAACCAGTGTTAAAAGGTCTTCCACAGACATTCGACCAGTTTCCTCCTCCTGAACAGGACTTGGAACTTGGGTGGGATGTGGTGAAGGTGTAGGAGATGGTGTAGGTGTAGGTGCTCTGATTGGAGTCGGTGAGTGACTTGGTTGTGGTGTGGGTGACTGAGTTTGTTCCTGTGCTTGTTCTTCAGGAGTTGGCTCTTGTGCAGCCTTAGATGTACCTGCAATGTTAGTAGCACCACCAAGCATAGCAGGCAATAAAGGCCAATAGGCCCCACTAAAACCCCTTTTCATATTAGCAAAAATTTTGGGTGTAAAGGCTACACTTATATATGTCTGCATTTTATTCTCTGTTTCATAGTTCAAAATCATCTGCAAAAATCTTGGGTACATTAAAAATTTATGTTTTTCATTTTTGAAGTTTGCAACCATGCCATCAAAAATCAATGTTGAAAAATTAAAAGGTCTGCCAAGTGCAAGACAGACCAATGCAGAAGCAATGTTGCTTCCAAACTCATCCCATCCTCCACTTTTAGGACTTAGGCAATGGAGCAAATGGTGTATCAAAAACCTCCACTGTGGTGTAAAAAAGCTTTTCCAAAAAGTAAAGGAACCATCAGTGGGATATCTTATGGTATTCATACCCTCAAAAAGATCATCATTAGCCAATATATATTCCCCTAAAGCATCATCCAATTGGAGACTACTCCGAATGGAGGCTTTAGTAATGGTGAAGTCATGTGTGTCAATGGTTGCCCTTAACTGTGGTTGTAACACCCCAACCCGACAAGGGTAGAAGTATCATATTAATGGTTTCTTATCAGATCAAACAAAGCATACATTCATTAGTAATACAAAAATTCTCAAAGGTTACAAATGAAATACTGAAATACAAGGCTAACAAGTAAACAAAACTAAATACTAAGTCTTCATTGCAAATCCTTCTATTAGTCTCTACTTCCGAATAACTATCAAGGTCTTCTAAGTCCAAAAGTCTCTTCACTCATACCCAGCTTCCAACTAAAACCTGCTGCGGGAAAAGAAACGCGGCTGAGCTTAAAAACCCCAGTGAACAGATATATAATAAACGGAAACGAAAGCAAATGGAACGAACATGCATAGATTAGTGCTTTGGGATGTATAAGTCATTAGCAAAGAATATGATAAAGATGGAATGAAAAGAAAGGAAAATAAAAAAAAACAAGAAATAAAAGGATCAGTAATCCACCACGAGCCCAGAAACAAACCAAATCACATCATCTCAAATGTAACCAAATAGAGTAGCTAGCTCCCAGATATGTGAAAGACGTGTATCGCACACACCATCAGTCACCAGATAAATATAACAATAAACATATAACATACACAGATAACAGGTCAAATCTAGGATGCACCCATACGCTCCACAGACAAATCAATAATCATAATTATAATGGCCATAGCAGGTAATAAATAAGGGACGGAACAGGTCATCACTCTCCTGCCCTAGAGTCATGTCAGAGGTGCGTCAATGACATGGACATGAAACCCTCATGCCTAGTGATTGGCTCGTAATATCAAACTGTAGGTCAAAGGTCAGGCGTACTATCAAAATAATCAAAAGTCATATCTTAAGGGTACATGGCAAAAGGTTCATGTCAAATAGTTCAGAAATAAAAGTCAAGGTTCAAATCAAATCTTATCAAATTAAGTTTTATATCAAAGTTAAGTTCAGATTATAAGGACTATATCAAATGGTCCCGAAAAGAATTTCACAGGTTCATAATTAAAGTTCTTAGCAAAAGTTCATTTTAGAGATTCTTGTCAAAAGTTCATTTAAAGCATTCCTTTAATAATGGATTTTCAATAAAATGATCTTTCAGAATAGTTTTCATAAAATAATATTTCAAAACGGTTTTTCATAAAAACATTCTTTAAAACTAATTTTCACAAAAGTTAACAACTGTCATATAAAATAGTATCATATCACCATTCATAATCATTCTTTTAAAATAACTGATTTTCTCAAAACATTTTCAGGTCATAATTAAAAAGGTTTTCACATAACAGATTTTTATATCAGAGGTCGTAACAAAAGGGAATCATGAAAAAGGTTCAAAGCAAAGAGAATTATAACAAGGACATCAACTCGGCAGTTAAACAGGTCAGGACATGAAAGAGAGGTCATAGGAAGCTCACAAAACAAGAGATCACATGAAAGGTTCACAAACAGAAGGGAACATAGCAATGGTATAGGGAATCCTAATAAGGAGAATGAAAAACTGAAGGAAAAGGGAATGAAAAACCCTTACTGAAAAAGGGCAGAATATCTGTACCTTAGATCGCCAGTGAAACACACCACTAGAAAAGAAAAGATCGGAAGTAAACTCCATCTTCAGCGAATCTACACGAATTATAAGTTTACTTATAAGTTTCATGGTTTCTTAATCATAAGGTTTCATTTTAGTTTTTCCTCCATCTTTGGTAACTTTACATATTTAGTAACTTTAGTTATTATCATTTTCGTTTATCAACTTAAAGTATTAAAGATGACCATATCAGTATCTCAAGGTTCTAGATGTCATTTACATAAGTTTCGGGTTCATAATGTCGTTATGATAAGATAAGGGTATAAAATATAAATATTATCAAATTACATATTTTCACAAGTTAAATCCTTTAGTTTTAGGAAAATGACTATTTAAACCCTTTAGTATAGAAAATAAACACTTAACACCTTTTAAATATCTTTTACCCCTTTTTAACAGATTTTACACATGAACTGGACCTGTTTCATAGAATTTATTAATCGTATAAGAACTCCGAAATAAAATCCCCAAAAATTCAAAAACATACCCAGATGTCTTAAGTACTTTAAATAATTTTCCCAGATTTTATTAAGTCGTATAACTATAGTTTAAAAATCCCTTTATCCATATCGTCCAGATTTCTATTCAGATTTAACATACGAAAAGTGTGCAGTTCAAAACCCCATCAAAATAATTTATAAAAATCTAAAAAAATTCCAGTAATTATTAGACATATGAAATAGTACCCAGTTCAAAGGAAACTTTCTAATTCGACATGGTTTGCAAATGATAAATCAAAAACCCAGACTGTTTTTCCAGACTTACAAATCCAGTTAGACACTTAATTTTCCAAAAATCAAAAAGTAGCCTTCCCGACCTCTAAAAATTACAAAATTAATTTCTCCAGAGAGCTATTTTCCTGAATTCAGTTCTAGACTCAAAAACCACCTAAATACCCGTTACCATTATTTTTATATAATCGTTCAAAGTCGTAATATAGTTCCAGGCCAGTAGCAGTTTTTAGGTTTCAAGCATATACTTAAAGTTTTTATCAATCAAATCTTTAATTCATGACACAAAACAATTTTAGATGAGTTATAACATGCTTAGGTCGAATAATTACAGATCATAACCTATTCAAAACGATTTAAAACATCACATACACACTAATCGATTGTATTAGGGTTTACTTAGGGTTTTTAAGATTATGATTTTATGTAACTAATTTTATATCATCATATGTGTTAATAATTTGACAAAAACAACGAGAATCGAACGAGGAAAAGGGATGATACAATACCCTCGTAGACCAATGAAGAACACGAACACAACAAGATTATTCACCACGAAGTTCTCCTTCTTCTCCTTTGGTCGCACGGCAGAAAACACAAGAACAAACAGAAAAGAATGGGTCGATTAGGGTTTAGGATCAACAATTCGAATGGATTAAGTTATGTGTATTTGTTTACCTTTGATACGTATTGAACACGAACACAATCAAGAACACCAAAACTCCCTTTGGTGGCTGCAACAGATCGAACAAGGAGAGCAAGAGGAGAAGCCGGAATTTTTCTAGTGTGAGAGGATTAGGGTTTTGTTCTTTTTTTTTGTTATGCCGACAATTGTGAATAAGGGAGTGTTATGGATCGGTTTTGTGAGGGTTTTTAGGGGAATGAATGGGCCGAATATTAGGATAGAATTAGGGTGATTATTTACTTCCAATTTTTTTTTTCACAATTCATACTTATCTTGTCATTTGGACTTTAACCGAAATTTTTGAACTTGTAACATATATATGGAGTCGACTAGCATAGTTAGGTGTAAAGGATTTTATTTTGGACATATCCTTATAATGTAAAGTTTTTATTCGTAGCTTAATTCATTACATAACATAAGTCATAATCACTTTAGGTTAAGTATAATAGCTGTTACTTATAGGATATTCATAGGTTCTCAAAATTTTAAATTTGATGGCATTTTTGTCACTTCGGATTGTATTAATTTTCGGGTTTTACAGTGGTGTACCATCAGCAAGGGTTTCATAGGTCACAGACCCCCAAAATTGCATAACAAGAGATGCATAAATAGTAGGATTAGTAGTTAAAGCGTACCGAAGGTTAGAACCTTTCAAGAAATCCACTATTTGCTCAAAGCCAACACTCTGATCTGGTTTCTTCAAGAAACCAACTTGGTTGTGCTTGTCAACAAACTTTAGTGAAGCCATAGATGAGAGAATGAGTAAGTGCTGGTTGTGAATCGAAATTAGGGTTTATACTGGTAGTAAAACAGAGTAAATCTTGGCCGCGTTTAAAGATTGTAAAAATTAGAAATAAATAATGGATAAAAATAAAAACCGAATTAAATCTTATCCATATATATACCTCTTTTCACAAAAATATCAACGGTCAAATTTTAAATAAGATAAAAATCTTTATTTGACTGACCAGACCTAACGGTAATAAATTAATTACAGTTAAACTACCAGACTTAAAATTGGTCAACCAGACTTAATCACTGACTCACCAGACTTAACCAAAGAATCAGACTTACACATTGAGCAAGCAATAACAAGTCGTCACATCATCACCAATCCAAGTTTTCCTGCAAATGTTAGTGCCAACAGCATAGAAACAAGAAAATTCAAAGACATTAACTACCAGATTTAAAAACTTAAAGCTACCCGATTTAACTAACGAATACTGGTTAAATAAAAATTTCTAATTTTACAAATTGATTTTTTTTTTTTTTTTGAAAACTTAAAACTAATTACTGTAATTATATCAACAAAATATACGATTTATGGTCAACTCCCCAATTTTACCATAATTAAATCCATGCCTGCAAGGAATTTACTCCTATACCAACCGAACATTTAATTGCCTTAAACCTTCATTGGCTCTATAAAAAGCCTCAAATCTTCAACACAATTCCATCACATATCAGAAAATAACTTTCCAACACAATGAATCCTTCCCCATCAAACATTGTGGAGATTTCATCCGAGTCGTCTTCTGACTCATCTTCTGGAGGATGGAAAGGGTATTTTCCACCGAACTACACCTCAAGCTCAAGAAACAAAACACCAAAGAAAAAGGTTAAAGAAACCTCCTCTGATGAAGTTCCATCAGATGAACGTATGTGAATGATTCATCTTCTTCCTCTGACTCTGATGATGAGCCTCCTCCATTATCCGTTGTATTGACAAGAGAGATTGAGAAGGCTGTGGCAGGAATGAGTCAGATCCCTGTGCCTGTGAGGAAGCAAGCTCAAGCTCGTCTAAAGCCAAGTGCACAAGTTCTAGGACTTCCTTGTGTGAAGGTGGCTGATGCCATTGACATTGAAGGCAGAGGAGTCCACAGAACTATGCCTGATGTCAAAGGAAAAGGAAAGAGGAAGATAGAGTAGTAATCTAGGTTGTTGGTGTAGATGTTTGGTTGTTATGATTATGTATAGGTTTTTGTTTTGTGTTTGTAGGTTGCACCTAAGTATGTAATCAGTTGGTTATGAATGAAAGCTCCATGGTCTTTTGATTTTATTATGCCTTGTATCCACTAGCAACAATAAAGGCTGACTTCTGCAAGACAAAGTTAAACAAAATATACAAAGAAACAAGTATACATGAAAAGTTTGAAAAACCACTACCAGACCTAAAAATAACTACAAGACTTAAAATTTAGAACTACCAGAATTAAAAAATTAAAAAAAAAAATCTAAGTACTGGTTACAAACTTTACATATTGGCCTCCCCTTAAATTCAACCTCCCCTTAAACTGAGCTATGGGTTCATCATACCAATGCTAACCACTAAGTAATTAAACCTAGGGCCATCAAAAGCTTTAGTTAAGAGGTCTGCAACATTGAAATCTGTGTGTATTTTCTCCACTCTAATTAGCTTCTTTTCATAGCAATCCCTAATTAAGTGATGCCTGATTTCTATGTGCTTAGTTTTTGAGTGGTATACAGGATTCTTAACTATGCAGATAGTGCTCTCATTATCTATGTGAATTATAGTGTTCATGAAGTTCAAACTATAATCCAACATTTGGTTTTGGATCCACAAGACTTGACCACAGCAATTTGCAGCTGCTTCATATTCAGCTTCTGTGGTTGATGTAGCCACAATAGTCTGCTTCTTGCATTGCCAGGAAATCAACCTTCTTCCAAGAAATTGACAACCTCCTATTGTGGATTTCCTGTCAAGACTTGCTCCAGCATAATCACTATCTGAATAGGCTTCCAGGTCAAAAGATGATTCCCTAGGATACCAAAGGCCCAAATTGGGTTTGCCCTTTACGTATCTAAAGATTCTCTTCACGGCATGAAGATGTGAAGTCTTTGGATGTACCTGAAAATGTGAACAAACACAGACTGCATACATAATGTCAGGTCTAGAAGCAGTAAGATACATTAGAGAACCTATCATGGATCTGTAGAGGTGGACATCCACATCCTCAGCATCCTCATCCTTTGTCAATGGAACTTTGTTCTCCATAGGGGTGACTGCAGCCTTCATGTTGGTAAAGTTGAACTTCTCCAGCATCTCAGCAACATATTTGTCTTGAGAGATAAAGAGTCCATCTTCTGATTGCTTCACTTGCAGTCCTAAGAAAAAGGTGAGTTCACCCATAGAACTCATCTGAAACCTCCCCTTCATTAATGCTTCAAATTCCTCACACCAAGACCTTTTAGTAGAACCAAAAATAATATCATCCACAAAAACTTGAACCAGGATGATATCCTTCTTGTTTCTCTTGATGAATAAGGTCTTGTCAATTACACCTCTTTTATACCCATGCTTTTCAAGAAACTTGGAGAGTGTTGCATACCAAGCTCTGGGAGCTTGATGGAGACCATATAATGCTTTTATGACTTTATACACCTTGTCGGGGTGAGCAGGATCAATAAAGCCAGGAGGCTGATGAACATATACTTCTTCCTCTATGGTGCCATACAGAAAGGCACTCTTCACATCCATCTGATAGACTATGAACCCCATATATGATGCATAGGCTAAAAATAACCTAATCGCCTCAATCCTTGCTACAGGAGCAAAGACCTCATCATAATCTATCCCCTCCTCCTGTCTATACCCTTGTGCTACTAATCTTGCCTTGTTCCTAACAACCACTCCTCTTTCATCCCTTTTATTTCTGAAGACCCACTTTGTGCCTATAACTTTAGCTTCACTAGGTAGATCTACCAGAACCCAAACTTTCTGCAATTTGAACTGCAACAACTCCTCTTGCATTGCTTCCACCCAACTCTCATCTTCAAGTGCTTCAGAGACTTTGGTGGGTTCCTTCTGAGAAAGGAAACAAGCAAACAAGCAATGTTGTTGGTCCTTGTGGTTGACCCTTTGCTGCTTTTTGATAAGACTGATGAGTGCATGAGATTCAGGCTTTTGCACTCTACTTTTGGTTTGAACAGCTGACTTTGGATCACCAATAATCTGACTTTTGGGATGGATGTTATGAATTCTGAGTGTTGGAGCTGGACTAACATCAATTTCAGTGGGTAGGTTGTTGAAGTCTGTAACTACCCCTTCTTCATCATAAGAAGCCCCATCAAAAATACCCTCATTTGTATTAGCAAAGATCTCAAGGTCTGGCATCTCAGAATCATCAACATCAGCATTTGGAGTAGATTCAGGTTGAACAGAATTAACAGCATCACTACCAGACTTAACTAAGTTAATACTGGTAGTAGAATTAATGAGTCCACTACCAGGATTAACCAAGTTAGTGTTGGTATCATCCTTCCCAAGGTGTTTATCAGCCAAAGCATTTTCTTCTTCTCTGAAGGACAAGATATCTTCTGAAACCTTTGTAGGAGAAACCCCTTTGTCCATAGGTTGAGGCTTGTGAGCAGTCTCCTTCCTTGTTTTTGAAGATCCCTTTGTTCCTTCATTAACAACAACATGTTTGACTTCTGTGGTAGGAATCACAATAAGCTCCTCAATTTCCTTGTCTTTCTCAGCATTACTTGAATCAGAAGTGACTTGAGAACCTGCATGGTTAGTAACTTCTATGGAACCTGCATCAGGGTTAGCTTGATTCTCCTTAGAGACAGGAATATAGTTCATAGAGTCAGTTAAATAATCAATGTCAAACATCCATCTATGACCTAATCCCTTCACATTGGGTTTTTCCTCAAGAAAATTAACATGAAGATTTTCCTCTACTCTCTTGGTCACTAAATTGTAAACCCTAAAGGCCTTACTATTCAGTGAATACCCAACTAGAAACCCCTCATCAGACTTCCCTTCAAATTTGCCAAGCTCACTCAAGGTATCAAGAATGGTCACATGGCACCCAAAAGGCCTTATATAGCTAACAACTGGTTTATGGCAAAAAATAAGCTCATAAGGTGTTTTATTTTGAGGCTTGGTCACTCTAACCCTATTGAAAATGTAGCAAGCAGTTGCTACAGCTTCAGCCCAAAAGGTTGTAGGTAAGAATGAGTCTGCTAGCATAGTCCTAGCTGCCTCAATCAGGGTCCTGTTCATTCTCTCAGCAACTCCATTCTGCTGTGGAGTCCTAGCATTGCTATATTGTTGCTTGATTCCTCTATTACCACAAAAATCAATCATGCTCCTATTTTTGAATTCAGTGCCATTGTCTGTCCTAATGATTTTAACCTTTTTATTAAGTTGGTTTCCAATTTGCCTAATGAAAGTTTGAATTAATGGTGTTGTTTCATCTTTCCTAGACATAAAGAATACCCAACAGAATCTAGTACAATCATCAGTTATGACAAGGCAGTAACTAGCATGGTTAATACTTTGTACAGATGTAGGGCCAAACAGATCTATATGTAAGGTATGCAAAGGCTCAGTAACAAACCTATCTAACTTAGCCTTACAAGATGCCCTATGCTGTTTGCCCTTATTACAAGCTACACATGCATGATCATTTCTAAACACTTTAGCAGGCAATCCTCTAACGAAGTTATTCTTCACTAACTTATTAATATTCTTAAAGTTAACATGCCCTAGCCTCCTATGCCACAATTTAGATTCATCTAATGTAGCTTTTGCAAGCAAACAGGCATAACCTTTTGCAGGATCAGGTTGCTTCATATCAAAACTGTACATGTTGTATTGTCTAGGAACTTTAAGAAGGATCTGACTTTCATCAGGTATCTTAAAGTCCGAAGTCAAGACAAAACATTCAGTTTCACTAAAAAGCACCTTATGCTGCTTATCACAAATTTGTGATATGGAGAAAAGGTTAAACTGCCCTAGTTCTCTTACAAAAGATACATTTTCAAACTCTAAATTGCCTACAACAATTCTACCTTTTCCAGTTATTTGACCTTTACTACCTCCAAAGGTAACAGAACCTCCTTGGAATTCTTGAAAATCATTCAGATGATTCTTGTTACCAGTCATGTGCCCAGAGCACCCACTATCAAATATTCCTTTATCTTCCATGTTCTTCAGTGGATGTTCCTGCACAAAAGTAGAGAGATTAGTTTCTCTTCAGGACCCAAGCCACTGAGGACTTGGGTCTGCCCTGTGGATTAACATATTTATAGGTCTTATATGAGCTTGATCCACCTTTGGTCTTGGATTCATAGGTAAGTGTGTTCTGAAAAGGATCCGAAGACCAATATGCTGGGGACTTAACAGCAGATTCCCCTTTTTCCCTTACAGCATTTGAACTTGAAGCTTGTGCTGTATTAACAAAAGGACTTCTCACAGGTGACTTCGGTTTATAAAAATTGTTTCTCTGATTATATGAATTCACCTGTGGTCTATTAACTGATTGTCTGGGTCTAGAATGATTAAACCCCTAGAATTAACACTTGGCCTCACATAATTAACATTTTGACCAACAGAACTAACATTTGGTCTACCAGAACTAAAATTTGGTCTACCAGAATTAAAATTTGGTCTACCAGAACTAACAGATGACCAACCATAATTAATATTACTAGAATTAACTTGTACAGGTCTAGTCACAAACTTATTAGCATGATTAATCCTGTTAGCATTGTTCCAAACTGGTTTATTATTCATGTGTCCAGAATTAACACTCTGATTCTTTCTTAGTTTAGCCTCTTTTTGCATCCTTTTCTCATGAAAGTCACAATCCTTAATCAGGTAACTTATACTACCACACACAAAACACCTCTTAGGACCAAAGGTGTGATTCTTCCTAAACTCTTTTCTCATCTTCTCAGGTTTTGGTGACTCTTGATTCTTGACAGGCTCCCTAGGAGATTTTATGTGATTAACACAACTAGGTCTATCTGTATTTGATTTAGATTTTGTCACCACTGGATCACTATTTTTGACAGATTTTGATTTAGAGGACTCTTTTGATTTACACTCTGATCCTGATTCAGACTTCTCAGAGACATCTCTTGTGAATCCTTCACTGTCATTGGTTTGACAAGTAGAGTATTCACTTGATTTGTCATCAGAGTTGTCTGTCTTAGGATTTATGGGACCCTTTTTACCATATACATATAAAGAATCATCAATGTCTTCTTGTTGTACAGGAGTGTAATCTCCACTTAGTGGATGTGGCACTCCTTTAAAGTCATCAGACTTAATGAATCTATTATAAGCAGGTTTACCAATACTATCCTCTTTTGAACATGTGAAAGCTGATCTGTCCATTTCTTCTTCATAGCTTAACACTTCATCATCTGACTTAATTCCATAACCTAAGCCAATTTTAGTTGTGGAGCTCATTTGAGAAGCTATGATCTTATCTTGACACTTAGCAGAATGTTGCCATGTATCTACTTTCTTTTGCAATTCATCTCTTTCTTTAACAGCTTTCATGCCTATTCTTCTATATTTTTTAAGTTTCTCATCCTTTTCATATATTTCATTAGCTTGAAAGGTGAGTTTTTCGTTTAAAGAGGCATGTTGTTTTTGCAAGGTGACTATCTGTGCTTCTAAGTTTTTGACTGCCTTAGTATAAGCTAGAATTTTTACTTCCTGGTCACCTATTTCTTTTAACTGTTCATCACATAAAGCTTTAAGATGATTATATGAATCAATGCATAATTTTGAGCACAAAGGTACCTTATTACTGGAACCAATAGCCATGAGTGCATGGTTTTGCACGTCTTCCTCAGGTATGTGCTCAGTCCAATTCACATCTCCAGCTTCCAATGTCAGCATGCTCATCTGATTCTTCTTTAGCTTGTCATCATCTTGAGAATCAGCATCCTTCTTTTTCTTCCCATCAGAAGCCATCTGTACTCTGCATTCCTTAGCAAAGTGTCCTATTCTGTGGCAATTGTAGCACTCCACATTCTTCTTGTTGAACCCAATAGCTGACTTTCCATCGAACCGGATGTTCCTCCCAGTTTGCTTATAAAACTTTTTCATCCTTAGGGCAATCATGGCAATTTGCCATTTAATGTCCATTTCCTCAACCTCAACATCATCTATCTGCTCAAGATCATCTCTCTCAAGATCGAGTTCTTCAGCATTCTTGGCAAATAGAGAGTAAACAACCTCATCAGCAAATCCAGCTGGTGCTTCTCTTTCCCTCATTCTGCTTGGAGAAGCTTCATACCCACCAGAACTAAAACCGCCAGACTTAAACTTGTTAGTGCTGCCCTTGTTTTGAGAAACAAAGGCAACATTTGTAGAACTTGAGGATGCTTTTCCTTGGATTTCCTTTTCAAAAATCTTAAGGTTGTTGTACAGGTCATCAGTTGTCATAGTATCAATTTCATCATTTATCCTCATGCTCAGAGTCACATTAGACCATTCTGATGGTAGTGATCTGAGAAATTTGTGGTTTGCATCTTCCTCAGACACGGTTGCACCATGAACTTCCAATTGAGATAGAAGTTGTTGAAACCTATCATATCCTTTTTCCAACCCCTCAGAACTGGATACCTTGAATGCTTCGAATTCCTGTTTAAGGACAGCCTTTTGCATCTTCTTGGAGTTAGCATTCCCTCCAAATCTTTTCTTAATAGCCTCCCAGATTTCCTTGGCATCATCCATGCCATGGAATCTTCTCAGATGCTCTTTAGGAAGTGCCATCAACAAGAGGTTTTTGGCTTTTCGTTCCTTTTCAACAGCAAGAATTTCTGGAGCAGAAACAGGTGGTAGAATCCTAACAACTCCATCTTTACCAACTGAAATCCTTTTCTTCGAGTTCCCATTCTGTATGACCTTCCAGACCTCAGCATCACTATACTCCAAGTAGTGTTCCATCTCCATTGCCCATATATCGTACTCATCCTTCTTCAAGATAGGTAGTTTTATGTTTGATATGGTGGTAGTAGTATGGATGGTTTGTGGTTGTGTTTTGTTGTTGGGTGTGCCAGCTTCAGATCTTTCATCTTCGTGGTTTGAGACTTCATCTTCACTGTTGTGGATTGAGAATTCATCACCATTGATAGACATAGTGTAGGGTTTGTTTAAGTGATCGGTGTTTATGGGTTTTGTGTTTCTTCGAACTCAGAGTCTCTCTACAGGCTCTGATACCACTTGTAGGTCCACACGTAATTATGGATCCAAGTAGCCTTGTTACTTGCTAGAAGACTTGAATAAATCCAAATCAATCTAGACGAGAAACTCTAACACAGGTTGTTAATGTTAATGCGGAATCTTAACACTAACAATGAAGAACACAATAACTAGAGCTAACTTCGTATATTAACTTTTCAATGAATAATAGTTTTTACAATCTTCGTCGTTATCTCTAAACTAATGCGTCAGGGTTCCTTTTATACACCAAGGAAACCCTAGATACAAAACTTGTAGAAGGATATACGTATCTTCTCTAAAGATAAGTTTATATCCTTTCCTAACTTATAGCTAACCGACTTCTATAATACATGACCAGACTTAACTAGTAAGTCAACCGGACTTAACTATAATTTACTCTACCAGACTTAATAATGAACTAACAGACTTAATAATACAATATACACTAACAGACTTAATATAGTCTGCCAGACTTAATTCTGTTTTCCTATTAAGTCTCCTCTTGTCTTGTGATAATTCCCAACAGTGCACACATGGCAAACAAATAGTGTGACATGGTCACAAAAGTAACGAAACGACAGGTTCATGCCAACAATTCTATCATTTTAGAAGCATGCATCATTTAGACTATCTTACGAAAAAGCTCAATGAGTGTCAACTAAAGACAAGAGCTATCTAACACCATGTATTAAAAATGACATATCTTAAGTTAACAAGAACCATGTTAATCTTGTGAAATATCATATAACAAGTATCATGCGAATCATGTTAACATCTAGTAGCATGAAACATATATAAGCATGTAGACAAAACCTTTCAAAGGTTTACACATTTGATTATCAATCAAATAATTACCATGATAACTTCAAGACACTTAAACATATCAAACACATAACATGTTATCAACACATATATATGTAATGCAAGTGATTTTACTAAAAAAAATCACATCTACTACTGAATTAATTAATATTCCTAAGACAAGATAAATTGTCTTATTTTTATACTTACTTTAGGCAAGTATAGGAATACAAAATTTTCAAGTTGGAGAATGAATATGAGACTATTACTAGCGGTGCTCAATTCAGGCTAAACACGACCATTTTTATGGGTGATTCCACATACCCAACTTCTCTACTGGAAGCAATTTAACCGTTAGGTTAAATTGAGTTTCTAGTGCATTAGGTTCTCCAGTAGTCATTCTCATGTCTGAAAGATAGGAATTCCTATTTTTGCTTATCGAAGTATAAAAGAAGATAATTCACCAATACATGACTTAATGAAACTCAACTATTTCTATTAAAACTAAGGTGATGAAGATGTCATGTTATACACGGGAATTTAACAAATATGTGACAACAGATTTTAATCTTTATGTTTGGAATCTAATAGTTGAATGATCTAAATAGTGACATCCTTTGAGTTTAAGTATGAAAGTGATTTGATCATCTAAGATCAAGAGATGTGTTTGTGTGTGATAATGAAGTATGTTAAGAACGTTCTCAAGAAAGTTCTTTGGACCAAGTATCTAAATAAAGTTACCAACTTTTATAGATCTTGTGTATGCTCTAGAGATGTGTAGGATATGCTCAAGGTTTGAACTAGATTATGAGCAAGGTTTGGTTATGATGTACGCTTGAAAGGAAATAGATACATATAGTATCTTTCAACAAGTAAGATTATCATGCTTATGAGAATAAGTATGACAAGGTGAGGGAGATATGCTAGTTCATAGAACTTGCAGATGAGATGTAATGAAATCTCTTGTAACATAACTGTTAATACAAATAGCGTCTAAAAAACGTTATTTATATTCTTTGATCTTTCATTAGTTTTGTTAACGACAAATATAAGGAATATCTTTTAGCAAATAATAAATACTAGCTTAGTCTCTTAAGTACACACTTTACACTTCACATATTAACTAAGAATTACAAGTTTAGTAACTTGTTTCCTTAAAAGGAAACTTTAATTCTAAAACCATTCCATGACATCATTGCATGCATCACATAGAAGATCTTTGATATATCTTGGTTAGATTTGCAAGATACATAGTTGACATTTGAAGATCTTGGATGATTTGGTAAGATACAACTAAGATATGGTAAGAGACAACTATACCTTAGCTGTCATGTCCCACGGATCCAAATCACATAAAGGGCGGATCCCTTTTGAGGGATCCGTGGGATCCGTGAGCTGAAGATCAGCTTGCCTATAAATAGGAAGCTGATCATTTGGCTCTCTCATCACTCATATAGCTTTAACACATATATTCATTCAGTACATATCTTACTAACATCATTCATAGTTGCATTTCACTTTGATCTTTCATTTTGTAGAAAGGAGATCAAGCATTCAAGGATCTACAGAACCGTAATCCTTTAGTTGCATTACTGTGTGATATTGTAGTTTGTTTCACACATCATATCTATCATTTGTAATCAGTGAGTGTGGTTAGTGCTTTAGTCCTTAAAGCACAAAGAGTGTAGGGAGTAGTTGTACCCGTGTAAAGAACTCGACATCTAGCTTAGTGTCGGTAAAGTAAGTAGGCGACGTCAGGTTGGTTCTACCTTGTGAAAGAACCCGGTGTTTAGCTTAGTACCGGAAAAGGAAGTAAGCGACGTGTAAAGGTTTTCTCCACCTAGGAAAGGAGTTTGTTTCTTAGTGAAAGATAAACTCTCGAGTAGGAAACTCGGGGAGTGGAGTAGGGTAAGGAAGAGAGTCCTTGTAGCCGAACCACTATAAACAACAGTGTCGTGTGGTTTGATCTTTCCTCTCTTTATCTTTTACTTACATTGTGTGATTATTTATTTGTGATTGTTTCCTTTGAAACTAACATATAGTAACAAAGCATATAAAACTTTAAAACGGTAAAAACTATTCAACCCCCCTTCTAGTTTTCCACAATTGGCATCAAGAGCTACGTTACTTAAGATCTTTAAAATATATTGTATTTTAAAACTTAAAACGATCCATGGATTTTGAAAACTTTAAAGAAGGGCAATCTATGCAGAGACCACCTCTATTTGAACCAAATTGTTTTATTTATTGGAAAAATCGCTTTGAGACTTATGTAAAGTCAAAGGACATAGATCTATGGTATATTATAGTTGATGGTGATTACAAACCTATTAGTAATAATATTTCGGGTGGTCGGGATGAAGGAGCTTCTCTTACTCGTCACAGTGATGAGCAAAAGAAACTAATTGCCAAAAATAATGAAGCCAAAATGATGCTTTATAATGCCTTACCTAAGAAAGAATATGAAAGAGTTTTTATGTGTAAAACGGCTAAGGATATTTGGCAATCTCTTATTATCACACATCAAGGGAACTCACAAGTAAAAGATAACAAAATTGATCTTCTTGTCCAACAATACGAACAATTTGTTATCTCTGAAGATGAGACCATTGATAGTGCGTTTGCTAAGTTCAATACTATTATTACATCACTTAAAGCACTTGATGAATCTTTTTCTAGTAAGAATTTTGTCAGGAAATTTCTAAGAGCACTCCATCCGAAATGGAGAGCAAAAGTGACAGCTATTGAAGAATCTAAAGATCTCTCAAGCATGACACTGGATGAGCTCATAGGAAACCTTAAAGTTCACGAAATGATTTTGGAAAAAGACTCGGAAATTGTCAAAGGCAAAAGGGAGAAGATTAAGTCTATTGCCTTGAAAGCCAAAGTCGAGTCAAGTGATGATGATGAGTCTTGTTCAAACAGTGATGATGAAGAGTATGCCATGGCCGTGAGGGATTTCAAGAAATTCTTCAGAAGACGAGGAAAGTTTGTAAAACCACCTCGTGATGAAAAGAAATCCTCTCGGAAAGATCGTGACGATAAGAAAGGTAAGGTTGATAGGAAATGCTATAGGTGTGGTGACTCCAGTCACTTAATAGAAGAATGTCCAAAGCCTCCAAAGACCAAGTCTCAAAGAGCCTTCGTTAGTGGAGCTTGGAGCGATAGTGAAGGAGATGATGATGATGAGCCTAAGAACAACGAAATGGCACTTATGGCTAATGACACAGAAGAGGTACATTCTGATTCATACTCCTCTATAGATGATGAAACCTTAGAAGTAGAATATAACAAACTGTGTGACGTAACTTTAAAAATCATAAACAAAAACAAGTTTTTGAAAACAAAGACATCACTTTTAGAAAATGAAGTATTTTGGCTTAAAGAAAAAGCAATACGAATTGAAAAAGGTAAAGATAGTAAAGAAACGTGTGTGTCTTGTCAAGAACTAAAACTTGAATTAGAAACCTTAAGAACCACACAGGAAGATTTAATCAAACAAAATTCAAAGTTTAAAAGGTTTGATAAAAACATAAGTTGTGCAGATGAAATAATGAAAATGCAAAAGTTACCTCATGATAAAATAGGACTAGGCTTTATGAAACTAGGAACCTTAAGTGATTATAAGGAACAGACTGTGAATAAAACTGATTCAACCAAGTTGGACACTCACGGATCCGACGGATCCAAAAATTTGGATCCGCCAAGTGCATCCAAAGGATCCGCGAGTACAGAAGTTGAACAGAAGGTTCACAAAGTCAACCGTTCCGAGTTTGTTAAAGTTACTAAGAAACCTAACAGTAGTATAAATAATAATAAACATAAACCAGCAGTATCTTTAGGAAGAGGACAAGCTAGAAATGAATATAGAGTTAAAACGGATCAACAGAGACCTCAAATGAGTTTTCCCAAACACCCCTTTCCAAAGAGTATAGTTAATCCACAACATACTTATCAAAATAATTGGAACCAAAACATACCTAGAAACTTTCATGGTCCTAATTATATGTCATGGAACAATTGTCCACCATTTACATACATAAACCATGATAATGTCATGTTTAACCCAAACGGACCCATGAGATATTGGGGACCAAATGCTTGAGTCATTTATGAACTTAGGTATGCTTGAAAGTTGATCTTGAACCTGATGAGTGGATCAAAGATAGTGGGTGCTCAAGACACATGACGGGAAACAAAAATCTTTTCTCAACCTATCAAGTGTATGACGGAGGTAATGTCACATTCGGTAGCAAGCTTAAAAGTAAAATCATCGGAAAAGGTACAATCTCTCATGACTCTCTATCTATTGATGATGTTGCTCATGTAGATAATTTAGGATTTAATTTACTTAGTATAAGTCAATTATGCCGCAAAAAGTATAACGTCCTTTTCAGTGAAAATGGAAGTAAAATACTTAAAGATGGCATAACCGTAGGAAAAGGTGTTTTAAAGAATAATGTCTATGTTATGAAATTAGATAAAACACCTCAAGATAAGTTATGTCTTACCTCCTTGGACGAAAACTCAACTCTATGGCATCGACGCTTAGGTCATGCTAATATGAGGCTTATTCAATCTTTGTCATCCAAAGAACTCGTTAGGAACCTACCCAAGTTGAAATATGACCAACACTTTTGTGATGCTTGCAAAATTGGGAAACAAGTACATAATAGCCATAAGGCTAAAAACATGGTATCTACATCTAGATGCCTAGAATTATTACATATGGATTTGTTTGGCCCGTCGGCTATACAAAGTTATGGAGGAAATTTTTACACTTTAGTCATAGTAGATGATTACTCTAGATATACATGGACAAAGTTTTTGAAAACTAAAAATGAGGCATTCGACAAATTTGAAATTCTAAGCAAGAAAATTCAAAATCAAATAGGAAGTAATATAGTATCTATTAGAACTGACCATGGTCGAGAATTTGACAATGAAATTCAATTTGGAAATTTTTGTGATAATAATGGAATAACTCATAATTTCTCTGCTCCTCGTACACCTCAATCTAATGGTGTAGTAGAACGTAAAAATAGAACAATACAAGAAATGAGTAGAACTATGTTAAATGAACAAAACATACCACAAAAGTTTTGGTGTCACGCTGTAGATACTTCTACATATATCCTAAATAGAGTTTTAATTAGACAATTTTTAAATAAAACTCCTTATGAAATTTATCGAGGCAAAAAGCCTACATTAGGATATTTTAGAGTTTTTGGAAGCAAGTGCTTCATTTTAAACACAAAGGACTATCTCACTAAGCTTGACCCAAAGTCGTATGAAAGTGTATTCCTTGGGTACTCACAAAACAGTAAAGCATATATTGTATTAAACAAGGAAACATCAAGAGTCGAGGAATCGTTGAACGTAACATTCAACGAAAGTCCACCTCCTTCTAAGACATCACCTTTGGTAGATGATGACTTAGTTGAAAGTCAAATGGTTAATGATATAGAAAACATTGAAAATGACAATGAACCCGTAAAAGGAGAAATAGTCAATATTAAAGAAACTAAAAGTCATCCATTAGAAAATGTCATAGGAAAACTTAATGAAAGAACATTAAGATCCAAAGCTCAAAATGAAAGTAATTATTTTTGTTTTATTTCAACCATTGAACCTAAAAATATAGACGAGGCAATAAAAGATGAATCTTGGGTAATTGCTATGCAAGAAGAACTTAATCAATTTATTAGAAATGATGTTTGGACATTGGTCCCTCCACCTAAAAATCAAACCATAATAGGCACCAAATGGGTCTTTAGAAATAAAATGGATGAAAAGGGTATTATATCTAGAAATAAAGCTAGGCTAGTAGCTCAAGGTTACAATCAACAAGAAGGTATAGATTACGATGAAACCTTTGCACCCGTAGCTAGACTTGAGTCTATTAGAATATTACTTGCATATGCATGTGCACATGATTTTAAGTTATTTCAAATGGATGTCAAAAGTGCTTTCTTAAATGGTCTTATAAATGAAGAAGTATATGTTGCACAACCTCCCGGCTTTGCCGACTTTGAAAAACCAAATTATGTTTTCAAACTTAAGAAAGCTTTATACGGACTTAAGCAAGCACCAAAGGCTTGGTATGATCGACTTAAGACTTTCCTAGTTGACCATAAGTATACCATGGGCCTAGTAGACAATACTCTCTTCACCAAGAAAAAGGGATCACATATTATTATAGTCCAAATATATGTGGATGACATTATATTCGGTTCAACTTGTCAAGAGTTATGCGACGATTTCTCAAAAATCATGCATGACGAGTTTGAAATGAGTATGATGGGGGAACTAAACTTTTTCTTAGGTCTCCAAATTAAACAATTAGAAGATGGGATATTCTTCAACCAATCAAAGTATATCAAAGATATGCTTAAGAAGTTTGGTCTTGAAGACTCAAAACCCATGAGAACACCCATGTCCTCCGAAACCAAACTTACTAAGGATGAAGAAAATGAATCCGTAGATAGCACTAAATATAGAGGAATGATTGGTAGTTTACTCTATCTTACGGCTAGTAGGCCTGACATTATGTTTAGTGTTTGTCTATGTGCACGTTTTCAAGAAGATCCAAAAACGTCCCATCTTGAAGCCGTTAAAAGAATATTTAGGTACATCAAAGGTACTACACACTTAGGATTATGGTATCCCAAAGGAACGGGTGTAGAAACCATAGTGTATACTGACTCAGATCACGCAGGTGATTATGTTGATAGGAAAAGTACTAGCGGTATTTGTACTTTTGTAGGATATTGTCTAACATCATGGTTCGCTAAGAAACAAACTGCCCTCGCAATCTCAACAACAGAGGCAGAGTATGTGTCTGCAGGAAAGGCGTGTCAACAAGCACTGTGGATGAAACAAGCTCTCGTCGACTATGGAATTGAACTCAACAACATTCCCATTCTTTGCGACAACAAAGGTGCTATCGATCTAAGCAAAAATCCAGTCCAACACGCAAGAACTAAGCATATTGAAATACGCCATCACTTCCTTCGTGACAATGTACAGAAGGGAATCATCTCAATTGAGAAAGTTTCCTCAGAGGACAACATTGCCGATATTCTCACTAAACCACTTAAACGAGAACCATTCAATTATCTTAGACTTGGATTAGGATTAATGGAACCTAGTGATTAGGAAAAACATTAGTGTAAACTTTAGTTTAGTCACACACGACACCAAACCAAAACACGTGTTCTGATCCGCGGATCCAAACGACAACAAAGATGGATCCTTTGTTTGGGATCCGCCGGATCCGTCATATGCTGTGATCAGTTTATTATTAAATAAACAAGAACAGCTACTATTCATTCCTCACTCCAAAACATATCACCTTACTACATTCGACACACACTTAATCTCCATCACATTTTAGACCATTTTCTTCCACAAATTTGTGCTTCTAACATCACTGTAAGTATTCTTATCATATTTATACTCCTGATCTGCGTCTAGGATTTCCATTTCATGCACAAAACATAAACTTGGGGTATATGCATAATTCTTAAAAAATCATGAAGCATGTTTATTGCACTATACTTAAAAACATGTTTTTCTTAGTTAGGAATTGCATCTCATAGCACATTGTCTTAATTTAACAAAAACCCCATGAAAATTTTTCACTAAAATCTTCTAACGACTAGGTAAAATGATTTTTTCTTACATTGTTCATACAAATGCAAAAACGTTATCTTTTAGACTTCACTTGCATAATGTCTCTTGAATGCTAAAGGGAATACATAACTAATATGTATTTTCGGGTACATTCAACCGTAGCTACATTGAAATAGGAGTGTTTGGGTTATCTCTCGTTTGTAAACAAAACTTGCATAAACTAATTTTTCTTGCATCAAAAGGAGTCGAGATAACCGCACCTCCACATTGTCCCCATGTAGGCACACACTAGGAATTTTACACTTCCTTTGATCATTTTAACTAAAACTATGTAACTTTTTGTACTTAGGAAAATCATGCCTCCCGCAACCAACTACGATCACAAGAAAACCGTTAACTACTTACCCAAAGTTCACAAAACCAAAGGTCTAACCAATGCCCAAATCGAAATTTTCAAAGCCTTAGAGAATAAGTATGTCCATGAGGGTAGAGCCGTAGATTCATCATTCTATGAAGGAACTCAACTTAGGGAACAATTAGCCGCAATTCGATTTGATTCTCTTTTAGACATAGATGAACCAATCATTCCTAGGTTCATACTTGAGTTCTATGCTAGTGTAGGTCTTAGCTCGAGTGATGAAGGTTACTTAAGTCTTCATTTTACTCTAAATGGAAATCTTGTCAACATTCCTCTTGATCAATTTGGTGAGGTCTTAGGAATTCCAAGTCAAGGAACATGTATTTACTCGGACAAATGGTCCTTAACAATCTTAGACTCCAATCTCGATAGGACGGCACCATATGCCACTCCTCTCCAATCAAAAGAAGTGATTAGGGAACATCTCTTCATTCCTAAGAACAACCCCACAAGAATGTATCGTGGTCGTGAAGTTGCTAGAGATCCATTTGCAATGGAACTTAATGAACTAAGACCCGAATTCAAGAAGATGGAGGATGTATTAAGGGCAAATGTGATGTGCACCATAGGAAACCGTGATCATATCAATGCTTGTTTATGCCACATGATGTACAACATCTCTACTCGTCAACCATTCAATCTTGCTTATTATGTTGCCAAAAGAATGTGTGACATTCCGGTTCAAAGCAAGATTGCAATGCCTTATGGTATGCTCCTAACCCGAATCTATAGAGCCTTTGCACCCGCTCGTCCAAACCATTTAGGCTTTGTTCCAGATTACAATGAAATTGAACATACCTTCGTTCCTTTGAGTGACTTTAGGGTTAGTGTTGATAAGGGCAAACGTCCTCGTGTTCCAACATCATCCTCATCATCTTCAATGAGTGAAGATGATGGTATGCCAAATTCTAGGATTCCTCCACCCGAGTACTTGAGCCATCTTCCTCCAATTCAACATGAATCCGCTGAGTATAGAAACATCAAAGGAATGGTGAAGAATCTGGGTCGTTGGATGATGAAATTACACAAGGGGATGAAGAAGTTGAAGAAGAAGCTGAGTTGATGGAGTGTTTGGTTTTAAACAATGTTGGATATTGTGTTGTTAAACTTCTGTGTGTCTAGAATTTATCTGATAATACTTGTTGTGTATGTGTAATAACTAACACTTGCAGGTGGATAACCATCATGGTTATCAATTTTCCAAGTTATAGCCAGTGTTTGGCATAACACCTAAAACGGTAAGTTTCTATGTATGGATTAAACTATGTGCAATCATGTGTTAATGTTATCATATTTAGTTGTTTTGCTATACATATTAGATGTTAAGTAAGGCCTAAGTGAATTTTCGGGTTTTCGTCGAAAAACGAAAAATATGACATATGTTCTGTTTAGTTTTTAAGTATTAGGCATACGGATCCGGCGGATCCCAAAACAGGGTTCCGCCAAGGCTAATCGTTGGATCCGCCATCCGCCATCCTGCGGATTTGGCGGATCGCTAAACATGGTTCCGCATTTGCAACCATTTGGATCCGTAGGTTTCCCAGTAAAATTATAAAACTTTTTCGACTTATCCTGATTCTTAAATTTTAGTGTTTAGTATCATTTAGGATTTATTCACTGATCATAATTCATCTTAGAATCATTTAGGAATTCTTAGAAACTTAGGAACAAAATTTCCCACCAAAATTTAAATTTTTGAATTTTAGGTGTAAGTTACCAAACAGATACAAAGAAGGAACCCTTTTTAGGGATCCGTCAAATCCGTGGAAATATCAAATCATCAGATTTTCCACTATCCTCTTGTATTAACTGCATATCCAAAACATATTACTCAACCAAAGCTCAATGGATTGACTTCCTTGATATGACCTGCACAAATTTTTGTTCCAAATCATTTAGAACCAACATTCTCTATTGGATTCACATCAAATCCAAACACACAGACTCATATACCTTCTGTCTATAAATTAGCACTTTAGGATCTTCAATTCACATCACAACCATCTCTTCTCCTGTACATTTTAGCTATCATACTTCACCAAATAGTCTCAATGACAAAATCAAACAACTCCTCCACATCCAAGCCACTGCTAGTGAAAATTTCCTTACACTCTCCACCCCAACACCATCACATGTTGTTATACAAACACCACCACCAACCATTACTCCAATAGCCACTACTCCACCACCGGCTCCATCACAGCCTGTTAGATCACCATCACCACCAAAATCACCCACACTCCAACCCTTGGAATTATTTAGGACTCCTCCTACATCACCACATCTTGATGACTTAGAAGAACTTTCACCAAAATTACCCAATCTTCCACCCATGACCTTTGAAGGTCAACAACCCATGCTTTTTCACCCGGTTTACCCGGATATCCATGGCCCTTTATACCATGATGCACAATCAAACCCAACCTCAAACACAACCTATCACCCACATCCACTCTAGTAGCCATTGACGAGGCAATGTGGATGAATATGCCTCAAACCCAAGAAGAGATTAGTGAAGAGCTCAACCGTCTCTACACTCTCTCGGGTATGGTGGACCATCGCCTTCATGAAGCAATGGACATTCAAAACATCCTTATGAACTCCCTCCAAACACCACAACAACCATCAAACACCAACAACAACCAACCACCACCACCACCACCGCAAAGCTTGGAGCCTAGTCTCCCTCCCGGCTTCTCAAGTCATGATTGCGCACATTGTGAGAGAACGGCTCACTTGGCCCAAAGGACCAACATCTTGGTCCATGAGCTTCAAAATGAGATGAGGTTCATCTTGAACCATGTTCTTGAACGTTTAAACGCAATCTCTCATCCTCCTCAATAGGAGATTTTTAGACTAGTTGTTAGGTGATGCGTGGTTTTGTAACCTTACAACAGGTTTTACCTCTCGAGGGATCTCAAGAGGCTTACAACCCCACCAGGCAGTGTACCTGACCGATGTAGTATAGTGTAATGGTAAGTACGGGGGATTGATCGTTCTCCACAGGGAATAGTGTTCGTTAGGTGTGAAAGGCTACTCTAATTAGGTCTAAGGGTTGAGGAAGATTCTTTTTATGTTTTTATAATTTTATGAAAGCAAGTAAAATCTCGGGTTTGAAAGAGTGGGCGGAATTAGTTGCTAGTCAACTAACCCAAATAACTACAAATGCAATAAAATAAAATAACAAAAATGAAAAGTTTGGTGAGAAACTTATGTGTAGAGAAATGTGTTTACTTAGATTTCCTTACTCCCTAACTATCTTTTACCGGTTAATTAGTGTGTATTAGTCACGTGGATGACGGGTGTATTCCTTAATACCATTCGTGGGGTGGCGTACTTACTTCCCCAACTCTACAAGCTCCTACTTCACTCCTATGTCGAGCCGGCTAGGAAGCTCCTAACATGGGATCACTAGAATTCACTTGTGCATTAAATACAACCATAAAAACCTTTAGTACGCGTTTGGTTCATGTTTCTTAAGACGTTCAAGCAAGTTACCGAATAGGAAGTTAGCCAGTTTTCTTAAGCCTAACATAGATAAACAATCATCCAATACAACTAATAACACACTAACAACCAATAATCAATAGCTAGGTTTCATTAGATCTAAGCAAACACAAGATAAAATTAGCCTAACATGTTAAACAAAAGACAAGAATAAGATAGAATCAAACAACACATAGACATATTGAATGATTAATTGATAACTTATCTTTCAATGAAACATGGAAGATCTCAAGGCAAAAAGCCCTGAGAAAGTAGCTAAAATCGTCTTAGGGTTTTATCCCAAAATTCCACACACTAAGCTCTCCCTCATGACAAAAAATTAGAAAACTATATATAGATTTTTGGATCTGACGGCGTCACCTTAGGAGTGTGACGCCGTCACCTCGCCGCTTTTAGGGTTCCCGGATGACCTTCTTGACGCCGTCCCTCTTTAGCTCTTCAAAAATCCATTCTGGCTTATCAAGGCTTGACGCCGTCGAACCATGAACGTGACGCCGTCCCCTTATGATTTAAGCCGTGACGCCCTTGATTTAGTTAAAGCGTGACGCCGTCAGAATTCACATGCTGTTTTCACTGGCCCGTCATGAGTAAATTTCACGTCCAACTTTTCTTGCCAAAGCATGACGCCGTCCCATGTTAATTGTGACGCCGTCAAAGGTGACTTTCAGCCGATTCTTGAGACTTTGCCGTTTTCTTCACTTTAATGCTCCAAAAACGTCCAAAATGCCTCCTTTTCCAGATTTCTCCTCAAAAGTACCTAAAATGACAAAAGGAACGATTTAGGGTAATATTTGATCAAATAAATACGATTTAGGGCTTAAATGACCCCTTAAAAGCGGTACACTTTTCGCCTCATCAAATACCCTTACACTTGAGATTTGCTTGTCCTCAAGCAAATGCGCTTTTATTCTAATCAAAATACAAGTTAGGGGTCATTTAATGCTAACATAAAAGTAATTGCAACAAATAATCGTTCCACTCTAATCATAATAAGCACGGAGATTACACACTAGCACCTCACAAGTAGTGTTTAGATACTCACATCTCTCAAGTGTCATCAAAATAAATCTCATAAATGAAAACGGAAAATATCTCTCACTACCTGTCATAGCAAATAGATTACCATAGGCTTGGGAAAGGATCGAAAACCTCCTCCACTAGGCGTAAGCACCTAAGATAAACTATCAAAGAGCGCTTTTAAATGGGTTATAACGTTAGGTGTAGGGAAAAGGAAAACACGGTTTTGTTGGATAAAGGATATTTTACTGGTGGCGAGTTAAAGATCTTGATTAATTACATGTACTATACAATGTTGCTAAGCCAAGACTAGACTCGATCTTAAGCTAATGATAAAATAACAAAAACATAAAATAAACATAAAATAAAACGGGATGGTAGTCCGTATGTTTTTTCTATTTTTCATTTTCTCATTTTTTTGTGTTTTTTTATTTTTTTTTTTTTTTTTTTTTTTTTTTTTTTTTTTTTTTTACATACACTTTTACCCTACCATCCAAAATAATACATCATAGGGGCGTTGCATTCCCCTTACACTTGAACTTTTACATAACTTTACAATTAACTATTCTAATGACTCGAATTAAGATAATTGAAAAACTTGGAGTACTTTTTAAATTATTTAGCACATATGGGGGTAATAAATGATGTTCTTCCCCATTACTCCATTACACTAGTACTTTACCCATGAGTCCCAATCGTCCCAAAACAATATGTACAAGGATATGACTCGACTTAGCAACCATGTAATCAACTAGATAATTAACTTGGGTTTAAACAAATGTTGTAACAATAATGCACTAAAAATGAGTGCATACAAGGTAGGCTAAGGCGATTTGGGTGTACATTTAAGTGGGGTGTAACAAATTCTTCCTTTAAGTAAAATGCTTAAAGGTCGAAACGAAAAGATAGGCTCTGAGGGTGTACTAGGGGTATCGTGTACTAAAAATGAGTACAACGCAAAGGGGTGTGGGAGAATTACTTGACCAATGTAGCCAATGTAATTATAACAAAAACACAGGTGTAAAACAACGGGTTAATCCTAATGCCTCTTATCATGTAGTAAATCTAACTACACGAATGTAGTCTCACTTGTGGCCTTGGAATGGTCCTAACGCAAGTTCTAGAATCTAAGTGCTACCGGTACACACATCATAGCAAAATGCTTTTCCTACCAATTCTAGGGGCGAACCTCACATATTTGGGGGTGGAAAATTTTTTAGTGGTACGGTTTTTGTGCTAGTCATATAACTCCTATCCGTGAGACGCTCATTAAGATCAAAGTTTCACTCCTAATTGTTGTAAGAAATTTTAAATTTGGCACTAAAATTGCCCTAACAGGTATTTATCTCAGTTTTATTACACATCTACCATTAAACAAACAAAAATCAAGCGCAATTGTATTTTCTAAAATCGTACTTTTACCCTCCCTTACACTTAAGATGAACATTGTCCCCAATGTTCAAATAACAAGATGTAAAAGCATAAAAGTAAAAGAATGAAATCAAATACTCCCCTGATTCGCTCGGTGGATGATGAAATTACACGGTTAAATCTTCCTCCAAAGAGAATCTTGAAACTCCATGACTAATGCATCGCCATAAGCTTGATTCCATAAACATCTCCTTGTCCAAAATAACCTGTTAAACCTGAGAAAACAAACACGAAAACCTGCATAACATCGGCGGGAAAAATCTATATATAAGGATATAATGCTTGTGGAATGACAATTTTGCAGATTCCTGGAGATTATAAGTTGGAGATTTTAATAAAAACTTTATTTTAAAAACAAAACTTTCAAAAATTTCTGGAAATTAAATCTGACGCCGTCAGGTTATAACCCCTGACGCCGTCAGAAATGACCTGACAAAATTTTCATTTTAAGTTTCCGGAAAATTTCTGGAAAAACCTTTACCTTACTTCCTGGAAATCCTGCAAAACATCATTATGACTCGATACAAGCATTTGACTCAAACAAATACTAATATGTATGCTAATTTATTATTATTACGATTCATGTTAATTTGTGTTCTAATAAACCGATTTAGATTTCCCTTACACTTATCTTTTGCAAAATACCTTTATATGTAGTTAAGACGAAGTTAAAAACAACATAAAGCATTTTCACAAATTACTTTTGAACATGAATCAATAAGAATAAAAATTAAACACACATACGGAAAATAAAATCAAACAAACAAATAAATAAACACACAAAGCAAATAAAACAAATAAAGCAAATAACGCTTGGGTTGCCTCCCAAGAAGCGCTTTTCTTTATTAACGAGTCTTGTAGCTAGACTCAAAGTCACGTACATTACGTGACTCCATCATTCATAATGACGTATCCCTGATAGATATGATCCTTGTTATCAGGGTGGTGGTGTCTCAATCGCTCGACATTCGCAGTTACTTCACCTCCTCCTTTGCTGGTCAAGCTTACCATCCCATCTTGGTGTAAACTTTTAATTGTGAATGGTCCGTACCACCAGGGACTTAGTTCATTGGTAGGTGCATCTGTTTCTGAATGCCTTAGGAGCACTGAGTCTCCTTTTGTAAATTCAACGGGGTTATTGGGTTGCTCATCAGCCTCAATATAATCGTTATTTCCATCCTTACATTCTCTAATCTCATTTTCCATATAACTCTTAATCCTTGCCTCCCATGCAAGAATTTTCTCTCGAACATTACCACGGTCTATATTAGTGTTAGCCTCCATCCTCTTCTGCAGAGCAACATCTCGTATATGTCGTGGGATCGTTGGGAAGTTTACTGTTTTCTTCCCCTTCTTCATTTGGATGGTGCTATTTTCGTAATTGATTTGTGATCTAGTGGTAGCGAGAAAGGGTGCCCCAAGGATTATTGGCATATTCATATCATTTCTCTCAATGATCATGAAGTCGACCGGATACAGGAATCCGGCAACGTTGACCAACACATCTTCTGCAATTCCTAACGGATATTCATAAGAATGCTTTGCAAAGGAGAGTTTAGTATGGGTGATGGATGGCAACTCATCGGTTAACCGAACATAAACGGATAAAGGCATCAAATTTACGTCGGAACCTTGGTCAGCTATCGCATCCAGATACTTGTGTTTTCCAATGCTGCATGGTATTTCAAAGACCCCGTAGAATTTCTGCTTTTCCACTAACTTTTGTCCTATGAGGCATTCATACAATTGCCCACCGGGTAATGTGTCAGATTTATCATCCGGTTCCACCTTCTTGGACTTCTTGTTGGGTAGATGAGTACGTCGATAGTTTCTCACCCAATCGTTTATGGTCTCCTTGTTTATTTCGTGCTTCAAGTAATGCTTCACTTGTTGTGACACTGGCGGTTCAACCAATTGGCGTTCCTCAGAGGGCGCCTCCTCTCCCTTGTCGGAATCGCATTTGTAAGCATTGGTGTTTCCATTATTAAGTGGGATGAGGTCAATTTTGTTAACTTCCATAGTTATGGATTTCCCTCTTCCATCATTTCCGCCCTCTTGGACGACGGAGGTGGCCTTGACAAATTTAGTGTTAGGAACATCAACGTCATTCCTCACCAACACTTTTTCAGGGGCTTTTGTATTTGTGTATTCTTTCAAAAGATTCATCATCTCCGCCATCTTCTCTTCCATTTCCTCCTTTTGCTTGTAGACGGCTTCCTCAAATTTTGCCAACCGTTCGGAGTGTTTTGACATGTACTCTCTCATTCGAGCTTCGAATGTTGGACTAAGTTCCTGAGGTGGTGAGTTGGGTGGAGCGTGCTTATGGAAGGGTTTAGTAATTTCCCTACGGGGTGATTCGGACAATGGTATTTGCCTAACGCTTGAGACTGAGTTAATTGTTGCTTTTTGTGGACTTAAGGGTCTCTTTTGCTTTTCCATAAGATATGCAACCCTTTTCTCAAGTTCACTAACGCTTTCCTCAGTGATTTGATTGGCTGTATCGGGCGATGAATATGTCTTGACTGCCGAGCGCACGTCGTGGGAGACTTGCCACAATTCATCATCGTCGGATGCAAGCTCATCAATGATCTCCCATGATTCCTCGCCGCTTTTGTCGCGCAATCTGCCCCCGGCGGCTCGATCGATGGCACGTTTGGTGTGGTAATCAACATGGTCATAGAAGATTTGGATTTGAAGCCATAGATTTATGCCATGGTGAGGGACTTTTTGAAGTAAGTCCTTGAATCGAATCCATGCCCCGTAGAGGGTTTCGCCTCGACGTTGTTCAAACATCAAGATATCCTTCCTTAGCTTGGTAGTTCTTCCCGGTGGGAAAAACTGAGCAAGGAAACGAGTGGTGAGATCATCCCAAGAGGTAATGGATCCTGCGGGTTGACGTTCTAGCCACTGACTAGCTTGGTCCCGCAGAGAGAATTGGAAGAGACGCAATCGGGTCGTCTCTCGAGTGGCAACATCAAGGTCTATAGAATCAACGATTTTAAGAAAGTCCTTGAGATGTTGATTAGGATCTTCAGAACGAAGTCCATGGAATGCGCATCCGCTTTGCACCAACCGGATGGTGTCGGATCGCAAGGGTGTGATATTGGCTCCTTGAGTGAGCTCAATGGTGTTTCGATAGCCATGGTGGCTAGGACGGGAATACTCTCCTAAAGTACGGGCTCTAGGAGGTGGTGGTGGTTGTTGTGGTGGGTTAAGGATATTACCATCTTCCATGATGTCGGACGGTAATGGTTACGAACAAAGACACGAAGAAAATAGATAGACTAAAGAAAACCTAGGAAAATAAAATAAAAATCTCACTAGAAAGGAATCTAGTGAGTAGACCTAATAGAAATAAAAATTCAACCTAAACAATAACTATTCCCCGGCAGCGGCGCCAAAAACTTGATGCGTGGTTTTGTAACCTTACAACAGGTTTTACCTCTCGAGGGATCTCAAGAGGCTTACAACCCCACCAGGCAGTGTACCTGACCGATGTAGTATAGTGTAGTGGTAAGTACGGGGGATTGATCGTTCTCCACAGGGAATAGTGTTCGTTAGGTGTGAAAGGCTACTCTAATTAGGTCTAAGGGTTGAGGAAGATTCTTTTTATGTTTTTATAATTTTATGAAAGCAAGTAAAATCTCGGGTTTGAAAGAGTGGGCGAAATTAGATGCTAGTCAACTAACCCAAATAACTACAAATGCAATAAAATAAAATAACAAAAATGAAAAGTTTGGTGAGAAACTTATGTGTAGAGAAATGTGTTTACTTAGATTTCCTTACTCCCTAACTATCTTTTACCGGTTAATTAGTGTGTATTAGTCGCGTGGATGACGGGTGTATTCCTTAATACCATTCGTGGGGTGGCGTACTTACTTCCCCAACTCTACAAGCTCCTACTTCACTCCTATGTCGAGCCGGCTAGGAAGCTCCTAACATGGGATCACTAGAATTCACTTGTGCATTAAATACAACCATAAAAACCTTTAGTACGCGTTTGGTTCATGTTTCTTAAGACGTTCAAGCAAGTTACCGAATAGGAAGTTAGCCAGTTTTCTTAAGCCTAACATAGATAAACAATCATCCAATACAACTAATAACACACTAACAACCAATAATCAATAGCTAGGTTTCATTAGATCTAAGCAAACACAAGATAAAATTAGCCTAACATGTTAAACAAAAGACAAGAATAAGATAGAATCAAACAACACATAGACATATTGAATGATTAATTGATAACTTATCTTTCAATGAAACATGGAAGATCTCAAGGCAAAAAGCCCTGAGAAAGTAGCTAAAATCGTCTTAGGGTTTTATCCCAAAATTCCACACACTAAGCTCTCCCTCATGACAAAAAATTAGAAAACTATATATAGATTTTTGGATCTGACGGCGTCACCTTATGGAGTGTGACGCCGTCACCTCGCCGCTTTTAGGGTTCCCGGATGACCTTCTTGACGCCGTCCCTCTTTAGCTCTTCAAAAATCCATTCTGGCTTATCAAGGCTTGACGCCGTCGAACCATGAACGTGACGCCGTCTCCTTATGATTTAAGCCGTGACGCCCTTGATTTAGTTAAAGCGTGACGCCGTCAGAATTCACATGCTGTTTTCACTGGCCCGTCATGAGTAAATTTCACGTCCAACTTTTCTTGCCAAAGCATGACGCCGTCCCATGTTAATTGTGACGCCGTCAAAGGTGACTTTCAGCCGATTCTTGAGACTTTGCCGTTTTCTTCACTTTAATGCTCCAAAAACGTCCAAAATGCCTCCTTTTCCAGATTTCTCCTCAAAAGTACCTAAAATGACAAAAGGAACGATTTAGGGTAATATTTGATCAAATAAATACGATTTAGGGCTTAAATGACCCCTTAAAAGCGGTACACTTTTCGCCTCATCATTAGGACCTTTTAAATTGTTGTTTTAGGACTTTTTACTTTTTATGTCTTTTTATTGTACTCATAACATCATTTCTCTTTGTGACTTTTGTCACACAATTTTTAATTTATATGAATATGATGTTTTATGCTTATGAGTGATCAACATATTGCATATTATCATTATCATTGTGAACTAACATTCTTCTATAGCATATATTATATCTTGATTATCATTACCTTAGGTACAAATAATGATCAGACACTTACTTTGACTTTTTCAAGTCAAAACTTATTAACAGGCTTGTTTGGGAGAATACTTCGCAAGCATTTTACTTCTTCATTGAAGTCACTCATTACTAACACTTCATTTGCAGCATATCATACCCTTCATAGTATACGTTGGTACTCGAGTAGTGAGGAGTATACATCAAGGGGGAGCATCTCATAAGCATTTCATATACTAACCATTTGTTTTGTAGATTCATGCATTATTTCCTTGATTACTCCATCTAGGGGGAGTATAAAACAAGGGGGAGCTTTAAAGTTCTCAAAATCGCATTCCGCTACGCTACTCTTTTTGTTTCGACAAAAAGGGGGAGAAAGGAACTAAGTTTGCATCAACTGTGATTCATCACAGTACATACATTTTTTACAAAACTTTTCTTTAATAAACAAACTTAATATATATTTTTAAGAACTCATGCTATATTTATTCTCTTGCTCAAAAATATACCTTATGTTTTGTCATCAACAAAAAGGGGGAGATTGTTAATACAAATAGCGTCTCAAAAATGTTATTTATATTCTTTGATCTTTCATTAGTTTTGTTAACGACAAATATAAGGAATATCTTTTAGCAAATAATAAATACTAGCTTAGTCTCTTAAGTACACACTTTACACTTCACATATTAACTAAGAATTACAAGTTTAGTAACTTGTTTCCTTAAAAGGAAACTTTAATTCTAAAACCATTCCATGACATCATTGCATGCATCACATAGAAGATCTTTGATATATCTTGGTTAGATTTGCAAGATACATAGTTGAAATTTGAAGATCTTGGATGATTTGGTAAGATACAACTAAGATATGGTAAGAGACAACTATACCTTAGCTGTCATGTCCCACGGATCCAAATCACATAAAGGGCGGATCCCTTTTGAGGGATCCGTGGGATCCGTGAGCTGAAGATCAGCTTGCCTATAAATAGGAAGCTGATCATTTGGCTCTCTCATCACTCATATAGCTTTAACACATATATTCATTCAGTACATATCTTACTAACATCATTCATAGTTGCATTTCACTTTGATCTTTCATTTTGTAGAAAGGAGATCAAGCATTCAAGGATCTACAGAACCGTAATCCTTTAGTTGCATTACTGTGTGATATTGTAGTTTGTTTCACACATCATATCTATCATTTGTAATCAGTGAGTGTGGTTAGTGCTTTAGTCCTTAAAGCACAAAGAGTGTAGGGAGTAGTTGTACCCGTGTAAAGAACTCGACATCTAGCTTAGTGTCGGTAAAGTAAGTAGGCGACGTCAGGTTGGTTCTACCTTGTGAAAGAACCCGGTGTTTAGCTTAGTACCGGAAAAGGAAGTAAGCGACGTGTAAAGGTTTTCTCCACCTAGGAAAGGAGTTTGTTTCTTAGTGAAAGATAAACTCTCGAGTAGGAAACTCGGGGAGTGGAGTAGGGTAAGGAAGAGAGTCCTTGTAGCCGAACCACTATAAACAACAGTGTCGTGTGGTTTGATCTTTCCTCTCTTTATCTTTTACTTACATTGTGTGATTATTTATTTGTGATTGTTTCCTTTGAAACTAACATATAGTAACAAAGCATATAAAACTTTAAAACGGTAAAAACTATTCAACCCCCCTTCTAGTTTTCCACAATAACCATTCATGTTGCAAGGAGAGAATGATGCATAGGATATACATTATCCTAAACTCATGATTTCTAAGGCATGATGCTTTCCCAAACATCATGTTTTCCTAAATGAATCCAAAGTTTTTTGATAGTCCTAAATAAACTTGGGGATGACACGAAGAATTCACTTGAGTTTCTTATGTATACTTCTCAAGAGTCATTGTTACTTGGGGTGCATGAGGTTGGCTTTGAGATTACATTATAACATAAGTTGTTACAATGTTGATTCAAGATTTAATGAAACAAAGTATTACTAATACTTTGATGACTTGTGGTACTACTTAAACAATGAATGTGAGCATCATGCTCATTTGATGATGAGGGTTCTAATCCTATCGGGGGTAAAGTAGGGTTGAGTTTGTTCAACGTGCATATGATTAGGTACGAGTGTTTGGACAAAGGGCTTTTTGAGCAATGCACTCAATGGATTCAAATGATGATAACAATTGTGGTGTTGAAAGGGTTTCTTGTACTATGGAAGTACTTTAGGTTTCATGGATGTTTAAGATAGCAAAGATGAAGACTAATTCTTGTGATCTATTGAGTGGTACAACTAGTGAGTGATTAGAAGCTTTGGGCCTGATACATATCACAGAGGTGAATGTGATGGGATGATGGTGAAAGTACAAGTGTACTTTGGTGATAGGATAAGTGTTTTAACATATGTTGTTAAAATTACTTGGGTGTTGATTATTTCGGATATGACTTTTAATGACTACAATCGTAAGTCAGATATACTTGAATATTTCGGTCGAAATACTTAAGTTGTCAATCCTACTTAGAGTGAAGGATGACAAGACTTGATAATTACATCTATAACCTGAGTGTGAGTTATGACTCGATGTAAATCTTAATCGTCTTAAAGGATGACATGTTAACCAAGTGAGGCAACATACGTGAGTACAAGATAATATCAATAGTTATGAGTTGGACCTGTGATCTGTGATATCTCTGCAAATGAGGAGTTTGGATTTATTGAGAAGCTGTCAATTAACAAATCAATCTAATGGATGAGTAAAGGACGGGAAGATGCAGTGAGTGTGTGTACTGATCATAAATACACAATGATCCTACGTATTGTAAGGAACTAATTTCCGGGTTTTCTAGCTTGTGACAGAAGGGTAATTTGGATGAAAATTTAAATTTTCAAATTTTGGTGGGAAGTGGCTTAATGTTCTAAGTGTCTCATCCTAATGTGCCAGAAGATCAGCAGAAGAATCCTAAGGACTAGAATCAATAATCTAAGGATCTGGATTAGTCGGGAATTTTGAAAAAGTTACTGTTGATACTGGTGGATCCAATCGACAACAAACACGGATCCAAAATTTGGGAGCCGTGTAATCTGCCAGTTCAGGAATGGCGGAGCCAAAGAATACACTAGACGGATCCAAAATCTGGGATCCGCCATATCCGCCGATCATGGGTGCTAAAACAAACAGAGAGAAAGTCAAAATTTGCGTTTGTCGGTCAATTCTCAAAAATTCTCCTAAAGCATATGTAATAACTAATATATGATAGAAAATTACTAAATACATAGGTTCTAACACACATATGCACATAGATCAATCAGATGATAATAACTTACCATAAATGGATGTTAAGCCAAACAGTGGCTTAGACATGGAAACTTGATAACATCAAAGTGTTATCGTCCTGCATGATACGGTTAGTTCAAACGATCATTCAAGGATAAGTTTATATCCTATGACAAGACTCAATCATTAAACATCATGATTAGAAACAAATGTACCAATCACCATTTTCATAGATACTACATGTTTACACATTTTAACATTTGAGCTAAAGTTTGTGCAAGGCAATACTGTTCAAGACAATAAACTAGTTTCACTTAGTTCTCATTCCTAAGTAAGTTATGCAAGGTTTTCACATAACATATGCAAACAAAAGTATTTAAGTCTATAAGTGAAACAAACACAGTTTATCAACTTAGTGCACAAGATCTAGCAAAAGTCCTATTGTGCATCAAACAAGCAATTGATAAACAAGCAAATAATTGTCATGGCAAAACACTTATGTATTTCCTATCAACAAATTCAATCACAATTACCAACAGGCAAATCATATGTATGCAAATAACTTAGAACAGATAGTCACATAGCATAGCATAAATGAACAGATACTTTTCGTCACTTTGCGTTTAAATATGACGATGTATGCCAAGCTTGATTTGTTTCCTTTATATTACCAAATTCTTTAGTTTCAAAAGAAATCATATCAATGTTCAAAGAATACCAACTTACATTGCCCGACGTAAAAGTTTAAGTTACTGTGTCAAAATGAAACTTAATATTTTGAACAGGTTGTAGTATTTAATTTGTTTTACCTACTTCAATTCAGATTTAGGACATGCGATTATTTTTAAATGAAAGTAGACTTAATTCCCTTCAAAATGATAGGTGGCACGACTTCTACGGACTTACGGTTAATTAGTTATGAATTTTTGAAGTTGGACAAAAACTGCATACTGAAGTGACGGATTTGACGGATCCTTTTTGAGGGATCCGCTCTTTGTAACAAAGGGATCCGTCGGTGTCTGTGACAGATTCTCCTAAACTCGTATTTTGACATAGAGAAAACGTGTAGGACTTGCTAGACTTAATATTAAACATATATTACACATATTTAACAACATTTTTACTTATGTGACTTATCTAAACATTACGGAGGTGATTTTTCAACTAAATTAATAGTTATCCCAAACGCCCCTTTAAAACCCGTGTTTTTCGTAAATTAGCTTTACGCACACAATTTGACACTTAATCATTTTAAGAAATCTTTTCTTTTGATTTTCCAAAGACATCTTCAAGCTTGTATACAAAGTAGTATTTAACAACAAAATTTCTAAGTATCCATAGCGAAACATTTTTCATATTATATTCCGCTTCAATGGAAATTTGATATATGGATCGTACTCCATTTTAAAAACCATTTGTTTTGAAAATGAGAGCCACGTGGCTCTGACACTAATTGTGAAAACGTAGAGGGGGGGGGGGGTGAATACGTTGTCGTTTTAAAATCTTAAAACTTGTTGTATCAAATGTCCATTTAAGCTTGTTCTAATATGAAAGATGTTTCTAACTTGCATAAGTTGAAACATGTTGTCACACAAGTATTATCAACAAGTCACACCACAATCAAACACATAATGCAAATATAAAAGTAAAGAGATAAGTAAAAGAAAGCGCAAACCGAACACAATGATTTATAGTGGTTCGGTCACGGAGCTCCTCTCCGCCCTACTCCACTCCTCGAGTACTCAACTCGAGAGTTACTTCACTAGATCAACAAGCTCCCTTCTCGGCGGAGAAAACCTTACACACGTCGCTTACACTTTTTCCGGTACAAAGCTAAATACCGGGTTCTAGTTCGAGGTAGAACCAACCTAACGTCGCTTATACAATTACCGACACTAAGCTAGATGTCGAGTTCTTTTACATGGGTACAACCACTCCCGTCGTCGCTTATCCTTTTTCCGGTACTAAGCTAGATACCGAGTTCTTTTACAAGGGTACAACCACTCCCTCTATGTTTTATGGCCCAACATAGAAACCTTGTGTTTTATGGCACAAACACATAAACCATCTAATCCAGTATGAATAGATTACAATGATGATCCATGACATAAATGGGTCATGGATATGAATGGCTAATCTAAATGAACTTCCATTGATAGGAAGTCTTCAATGGATGAAGATCACAAGCTCCCTAAACTTGTTGTGATGTATCTTCATATATGCATATGGAATCTACATGAACTTCTTGAATAAGAAGTCTTCAATCATTGAGGATGTCAAGTGCCCTTGAATCTTCATATGTTGGAATGCTTTGGTGGATGATGACTTCAAGATCTTCTAACCTTCATGGTAGATCAGGAAGTATGCTATGGATGATGACTCATGATCTTGAGCTTGCTTCACAGGATCATAACAAGTGTATGCTTACAACATAATGAAAGTTAGTAACATTATGATCATTATGTAAAGGGTGATTAATCTATGAATCTACATGGTTTGCTACTGATCTAAGTGTGTGAAATGATGAAGGGAATGTGTGTTCTAGTTGCTTGAAACTATGGGCAAACAATGGGCTTCTATTTATAGGGAAAATGTAAAACAAACCATGAATCTGAAAAAGGGATCCGTCGGGATCCGTCCTTTATACTAAAGAGATCCGCCGGACCAGACAGCTAGCAAATCTTACCATATCTTCAAAAGTCAACTTGTTAGCTTGAAGATCTATACAAAATATTACAAAATCTTTCCAAGATATGTAAGTGATGCATGCCATGATGTCATGTTAAATATTTCTAATTTAAGAAGTAAACATAAACATGTAAATGTATATATGTATGTAACATGTATCCTAGTGATCATGTAGCATGTATATACTAGCTTAACTAATATATGTTTACCAAGATGTATCATGTTAGTTTGACACCTAAAGTGTACTTATCCTATTAAACTTAGGAAACATGAAGTACAAGTAAAAATACTTGTTTATGCAAAGGTGTAAAATGAGGTTCTAAGTAGAATGATTTAGCCTTTTAAAATACTTAATTACCTAACCGTATTTTAAACATTCTAAATGGTTTGATCATAATGCTACATAACAAACATGTACGAACCTGTGTTGTATCATACGAGGACTCGAGAGGTGTTGAATGTATGTTGAGACAAAATGAGATTACAAGTAACTTGTACATTTTACGTTATGTATCAAGTTACATGTTTGTCATCAATCAAAACAAACGAGATTGCTTGCACTAACAATCTCCCCAACGAGATTGCTTGCACTAACAGACTGTTTTGCAGACGAGGTTATGCTGGATGTCGGTGGGTCTGCAATTCAGGAACATGGTGGGACTAGTGTGCATCCTAGGACCGGTCAACGTTTGTCGCCTAAGAAATACTCATGGAAGTTCTACTTTGGATCACGAACTTCAGCATTGAGGAGGCGAAATATGATGAGCTATCTTAAAGCTCTACACAAACATCGGGTTGGTGGAGGTATTGGATAAACACTAAGTTGGTTCCTTAGGGATGGAAGGTTGCAAGCTAGGGTTGTTGTCATGAAAATTTGAAAATCGCAATTCAAGATTGACCAACCGGTTGTTTAGCAAGATTGTAAGTAAAGTATATATATACACTGCTATAGCCTTTTGGGATACATCGTTATTTTTGTGTTAAACATTTTTTTTGCTACTTGTTATGACTACTAAGAAAATGTTTATCTGCTATGATAAAAGTCGATGTATTTTTGATACATCCGTTGTTACAGTCAGTTGGTATGCACATGTTTTGGGTTGTACGTTTGATGTGCGTTAATATAAATGTTTGTTGTTTTATTCAACATAAAATGCATTCTGTGAATTTTTTTTTGTGTTAATGACATTTAGATTTTGGATCAATCACTGCAGTAGTTTTTGGAGCAAAAAAGTTGGTTGTCTTGATAGGGCAACCAATAATTTTGGCGGCTGTTTTTGTAGGTATTTGGCGCCCAATTTTTACACATCCCCATAAAAGATAAGAAATGGATGCCCAAAATCTACTGACCCCTCCACGTGCACACCCGTCAAACTGACATCAGTACTACCAAACGTAGCCGATTATAAACTATTACAAAAAATGTAAGGATCTAAGAACGGAAATTGTAAGCATTTTAATCCGATTAAGCCTGAAGAAGAATATGCCAATTCCTTAGATGAAAAATCAATCTTTATATGAAACACTAGATTTGCAACAGGAAACATATTAATTAATAACAAAATATACAACTTCATTTCATTCCATGAACTAAAACTAATCCATGCCACTACATTATTTGCCTATTATCATCTTAAACCCAACACAAACAACTGCAAAAGATCCTAACAAAATGAAAAACAACTGCTCATACAACTTCAACTTTGCCTTCATATCATTCAGCTCTTCTTCCATGATTGACTTGTCCAAAGCAAGAGCATCAATCACCTGCTGGTACTCCACAGTCTTGTTCAATCGTTTCGCGTTTTGTAAGAATCCATACACCAAATCTTTATAGTATTCACTTGGAAGATCATCATCTAAAAACTCATACACTTCACAAACTGAGCATTTTACAAATCGTTTACCCGGATTTGTCCTTGTTGTTGAAGTCTTAACTGTGAGTCGAATAGCACATCTACAAAAGTATTCAATTTTACCATCAATTACTCGGGTTGTCGCTCTATTTCGCGAACTCATACTTTAGGGTTTCAAGGTTTAAAACAATGGGGAAATAAGGGAAAGCTGTGTGACATTTCGTAATTTAAAGGTCAATATCTAATTCATATTCTATTTCTATTTTCACTTGAGTAAAAATTTCATTTTTACTTTTCACCCGATTTAGCGATTTTCGCGTTTGTAGGTATTCACGAACCGTGTTTAGGATTCCTATCCGTTTTCATGTCATAAGTGATTTAATATTCCATCATATACTCCTAATATTCAAAACTTCTATATTTCACATCTTCTGTTTCGTTTCACGATTTTGTCAAATTTTGGTAACAACTCGCGTTTTCAGTCAGCGTATTTTATTTTTAATTTCGTTTTAACACTCTGAAAAACCCAAGTCTCTCATGAAATATTAAAATTTGTCATTTTAATACTTCATAACAATTTCATAATGTTTTTATAACATTTTTCTAAAATTCACGTTTTCAAGTCACCCGGTACTGCGTGATTCGCGTTTTCGGCTCACGGTTTAAGCTTTAAAGACATATTAACACCCCGAAAGGCTCGGGAAATATATGAAACATCAATTTGGGTCATTTTAAGTTAAATATGACATTTTTATGAAATTATTATCTTCATGACATTTATTTTCACAAACGATGCATAAAACGTTACCGATTTAGCCCCGTTGGCCTTCAAACTCACTCCGTGACTTATGATACTTGTACAAAACATGTATATAATGTATTTTTATAAAATAATTAAATATAACCTCCCCCATTTAAGGCCTAGGCCGGCCACCCCCTTAAACACGTACACACTCTTCACTTTTTCATTTCCAAGAAAATAATCATTCATCCTCCCATGCAAATCTCACTCTAAACACAAAAACCATCCATTTCCCTTCTCCTCTCATGTTTGCTGCCGAAAATCACCACTAAAACACCTCATCTCATCTTGATTTTAATCACAAAATCATCTCCACAACATCCTCTTGAAGGTGCTCACAAAAGGTGGTGGTTTGAATCCAAGTTTTGAAAGTTTTCTTGAAGTTTCTTGGAGTTTTTCTTGAAATCTTCCTCAAAGTCGATTAGAATTCTTTACAAGGTGTTTAGAGGCTGCGATTTTTAGGGTTTATAAATGGTAAAAATTGGCTTCAAAGGTTGGTTGAAAGACTTGGGCTTTGGGTCTCTTGATTGGTGATTTTTAGGCTTGTGTTCTTGTTCTAAATCTCTTGTCTCCCATCCATAAAACCCTTGTAAGGAACCAACCTTCATCTTTTCAATTCACTACTGTATTTACATGTTAATTTATGTGTTTTATATGTTTCATAAGTTATTGATGCTTAAACATGCTTGGTACATATTAAAAATTACAAGAAAACACTAAAAAGGACATGTTATGAAAACACTATTCTGATCAGGGGTAAAAATGGGATAAACTGTATGAATCAGAGGACTATGGACCAAAAATAAAAATATGTAGTTGTAGATCTATGTCTTGTGGTCATTTCCACGGGTGGCGATTTCCGATACGACACCCGATGATTAAGATATGATTTTTCTTGTGAAAACAGTCAATTTTTGTATACTGTTCCCATTCAGGGCAAAAGTCAAGTTTTATTACAAAACTTTTTAAATAGAAAATATGTAGCCTGTTCTAGAGAAATAGAGCTATCATCTCCAATTGATTTCACCTTCATAGGGTCTGTAGATTTTAAGATATGGTCGTTTTGGTAAGACGTAAAACTCAGTCAATTTCACTGTTTGGACAGACTTGTAAAGAAAAATTGTAAAATGTGGTTATACCTGGATATTTTTGAGTAAAATTATTTTTACAGTAAAGTAGGGACATTGAGGAAGCTAGGGATGTAAAGAACATGATTTTTTGACTTACGGTTTGGGAGATATGAATTTTTGAAGGTGGTTAAGTTATAAAAATTCTATCAGCTTTGTAAATAAAAGTTATAAAAAGGTTAATAACTTGTATAATTGGACCTTAAGTTTATTTTGAACCACCTAATATATTATGGACTTTTAGACACAATATGAACCTTTTGACTAAATTGGACTCTTAGAATTAAATTGGACCTTTAATACTTATTTTGGACTTATGGTTAATGATGGACTAAAACTTGAGATTTTTGTAAGAAAGGTAAAATTTAAACTTGTAAATCATTTTTAAAATGTCACATTGAATCTTGATACGTTTTAAGCTTTCAGTACCAAGCATAATTGAGATTGTAACTTATTGAACATATAGAATTAAAGGTATCATAATTCTTTGAATCTAAGACACGCGTGTATATTCTAGGTTGCTCGTAGAGTTCTTGCGGATTATTTCTTCATTTCTTCACTTGATTGTTCACTTTGGATTTCGGTGAGTTCATAGCCCCACGTTAACTCTTAAACTGTTTATAAACCCATTGGGGGAGATACATGCTAGTTTTACAAACTGAATACAAGTAGTTTTTGGTATGCTTGACCTGATTACATGATTATAGACATTGAGTAACTTTTCCATTCAAGTCCCTAATTTCATGAACCGTTAATTCCGTGGGAAACGCTAGTATTATGAATATGCATATTTGGCTTGATGAGCCTACCCGGATGAGTATCACTCATATTGAAACGGGTAGCATAATATTGAGAGATCGTGGTAAATGGCAAATATTACCTTTGAGGGGCATAATTAAATCTAGGTCAAGGTTCGGTTTCATGAGCTTGATGCTATAATCTTATTTCCGACTTGTATTCGTTACATGTCAATTTATGAATAATGCTTGTATTCAACTTATTATTTATTAAACTCTATGAATTCACTCAACCTTTGTGTTGACTTTTTAGCATGTTTTATCTCAGGTTCGTAAATGTTTAATGCTTGGATGGGCGTGCAAGGACATGGATGGATGGACACGTGTTATTTCACACTTGATGGAACTTATAATAACTCAAAAACTATTTTGTGTTTAAATTATATATCTTTTGGACTCTTGTCCTGGTTAAAACTTTTGAGACCTAACTTTGTTAAACTCTGATTATATCAAATGTGAACTTTGTTTAAAAACATCTTTAATTGTTTCGATGTTTCCTATGACTTGTACTATGTGACTAATAGATAACACCCCATGTTGTATTCCGCTGCGTTCCAAAAATGGGGGTGTTATAGATTGGTATCAGAGCATAAGTTATAGTGAACTAGGTCGTTTTCTTTTAAAAACCTAGACTATAACCATTCATTTTTAAAAGTCATGAGTTCCATCATCTTGTCCGATATCCATGCGCGCCTACTTCCTAAATTTCCTATTACTCCATTGAGTATATATCTTTATTATATTAAAGATAATTATAGGAGCACTATAATTATTTCTTAACTCGTCTGATAATTCGCAAAAGTATCACTTCTTATATATTTAACCTTTTGTGCACTAAACTCTTCTAAACATTGTGAGTTGCATGATGGTCTTTCTCAGACATTGTATGCGATTACAATGGTCTCTCTTATTTATCAGACATTGTAGGTGATTACAATGGTCTCTCTTATTTATCAGACATTGTAGGTGATTACAATGGTCTCTCTTATTTCTCATACATTGTTTGTGATTACAATGGTCTCTAAACTCTTTCATAACCGTGTGTAATATCATCTCATATATCATCGAAACATGTTGCAGTTTATCAATTTCTATTGGTTGTCTTACTCCCCGTGAACTCATGTTTTCTAAGCGTTCTGCATACTATCCCTACCATTGTTGTTATTTTCGTAAGCCCTAAAGACCAAACAACCCTTTTGGAGTTTGATTTTCTAGTCACATTGGTGTAAGACTTGAAGCCCTAGAGTACAAGTAATTTTTCCTAACCTTTTATTTTCATTAAAACCCTTTATACTTTGAATTATTCATAGCAATTTCTAGGATAGATTAAACAACTCTTTCGTGCATTATGTTAGAAGAATTGATCAAGTTTTCATAGGAATATAAGAGTTAGATAGATAATTAGGTTTGATCGAGTTATTAAATGCAAGAGTTGCTAGCTACATTTTGATTACTAGTCTTGTTTACACTTTGTTTTACTTTTGTAAACACCTCAAGCTTTCTTTAAAAACCACTTTGTTTCCTGGACATATTAATATTTCATCCACTTAAAGAGTTTTTCATAATTGGTTTCTATATTTGAACCACAAAACCTAGCTTAGGAGCACTGGAAAGACATGACTTTGAAAGGTGAATCTGTCCAAATTAGTATCTGTTGGAAAACGACTCAACCATTTTACCTCAGTAAGTTTTGAACCTAAAATAAAAATATAGGGATGTAGATCTATATCTCAGTGTCATTTTTCCAAAAACCTCATGTCCTAATTCATCCCGATGATTTTTGGAGAAAATCCACACTAAAACTTGTCCATAAGTTGCCTATCAGTTTTCTAAGGCCAAACAATCCTAGATTTAAGCATTTCCACTACCTGGTCTTTTTGAATGAAATGTAGCCAAGACACAAAAAAAACTTCTCCAATTGGATTCATGCCCATAGGACCTGTAGATAAAAAGATACACTTATTTTGCTAAACTTATTTGGATGCTGAAAGAAACTACATAGAGACACAGGGGTAAATTTGTAATTTCACCCATGTTCTGAGGTTCTCAGCTAAGTGAGGCCAAGATTTTCATATAGTACAGAGTCATACCTTTTTAAGCATATAAAGTTCATAATTATAGCCTTCACGGTTTAGAAATGGCGACCCGATTAGTGCGGCAATTTTATAAAATTTTCCATCAGCTTTTTGACTTAAGCCATATAAGTATTATACCTTAATCCCTGAGTGGAATCGAATGATAAGATAACCAGTGAAATTGACAAGCTACACCGAATTTCAATATCATCGAAAGGAATTAAATAAAGTAGCGTATATATTGCTTCGTAATCCATCGTTTTGAACTCTTCCAGTTGATGGGAGTATGCCTTTAAATTTGTTACCTCGGATCGTGCCGTCTTTTGACACTTACCTTTGAAACGTGATTGACTAACGTCTCATTCTTTTTCTCGTTACTTCTTATGATTTTGAAGAACAACATTTGTTGTTGTTTTTATTGTGTGTTGTGTTGGCAATACATAAGTAGGATGATTTATAATCATCTTATTGAAATGGATTGGGACGCCTCTTCATTTGAATAAGAAAATTATAAACCGCCGAACCATAAGTTTATAAATCCTTACTTACATGGATTGGGACGCCTCTTTATGTAAGTGACGAATTATAAATGAGTGGGCTTATGTGTATCCGCCATAGCGTGCGTATGAATCATTCTTTGGGCTATGAACTCCTCTCGACTCGTAATTTGTTATGTGGACTTTTCCGAATTTGTATCGACCGCCGCGAGCTTGATAAGCTAATAGTAATGTACTATTATCCGCTTCCAAGAATTGAGGACTTGTTAGAATTCTTCAATCCATTCACTCTTGTTCATCGAACATAATTGATGCTTTGTCTTTTGATCATTCAACTTTCATTGGAAACCTCGACGATGACTTGTCTATATCGTCATCTCTTCACAATTAAGCCATCTCTTCACAGTTAAACCATACGACGATTAAGACGAATTGAGCGTCGAGACGTCGCTCTCTTAAGGGGTACGTACTGTGACATTTCGTAATTTCAAGGTCAATATCTAATTCATTTCTATTTTCTATTTTCACTTGAGTAAAAATTTCATTTTATTCTTTTCACCCGATTTAGCGATTTTCGCGTTTGTAGCTATTCACGAACCGTTGTTTAGGATTCCTATCCGTTTTTATGTTATAAGTGATTTTAATATTCCATCATATACTCCTAATATTCAAAACTTCTACATTCACATCTTCTATTTCGTTTCACGATTTTTGTCAAATTTTGGTAACAACTCGCGTTTTTAGTGAGCGTATTTTATTTTTAATTTCGTTTTAGCACTCTGAAAAACCCAAGTCTCTCATGAAATATTAAAATTTGTCATTTTAACACTTCATAACAATTTTCATAATGTTTTTATAACATTTTTCTAAATTCACGTTTTCAAGTCACCCGGTACTGCGTGATCGCGTTTTCGGCTCACGGTTTAAGCTTTAAAGACATATTAACACCCCGAAAGGCTCGGGAAATATATGAAACATCAATTTGGGTCATTTTAAGTTAAATATGACATTTTTATGAAATTATTATCTTCATGACATTTATTTTCACAAACGATGCATAAAACGTTACCGATTTAGCCCCGTTGGCCTTCAAACTCACTCGTGACTTATGATACTTGTACAAAACATGTATATAATGTATTTTTATAAATAATTAAATATAACCTCCCCCATTTAAGGCCTAGCCGGCCACCCCTAAACACACACACACTCTTCACTTTTTCATTTCCAAGAAAATAATCATTCATCCTCCCATGCAAATCTCACTCTAAACACAAAAACCATCCATTTCCCTTCTCCTCTCATGCTTGCTGCCGAAAATCACCACTAAAACACCTCATCTCATCTTGATTTTAATCACAAAATCATCTCCACAACATCCTCTTGAAGGTGCTCACAAAAGGTGGTGGTTTGAATCAAAGTTTTGAAAGTTTTCTTGAAGTTTCTTGGAGTTTTTCTTGAAGTCTTCCTCAAAGTCGATTAGAAGTCTTTACAAGGTGTTTAGAGGCTGTGATTTTTAGGGTTTATCAAGGGTAAAAATTGGCTTCAAAGGTTGGTTGAAAGACTTGGGCTTTGGGTCTCTTGATTGGTGATTTTTAGGCTTGTGTTCTTGTTCTAAATCTCTTGTCTCCCATCCATAAAATCCTTGTAAGGAACCAACCTTCATCTTTTCAATTCACTACTGTATTTATATGTTACTTTATGTGTTTTATATGTTTCATAAGTTATTGATGCTTAAACATGCTTGGTACATATTAAAAATTACAAGAAAACACTAAAAAGGACATGTTATGAAAACACTATTCTGATCAGGGGTAAAAATTGGATAAACTATACGAATCAGAGGACTTTAGACCAAAAATAAAAATATGTAGTTGTAGATCTATGTCTTGTGGTCATTTCCAAGGGTGGCGATTTCCGATACGACACCCGATGATTAAGATATGATTTTTCTTGTGAAAACAGTCAATTTTTGTATACTATTCCCATTCAGGGAAAAAGTCAAGTTTTATTACAAAACTTTTTAAACAGAAAATATGTAACCTGTTTTAGAGAAATAGAGCTATCATCTCCAATTGATTTCACCTTCATAGGGTCTGTAGATTTTAAGATATGGTCGTTTTGGTAAGACATAAAACTCAGTCAATTTCACTGTTTGGACAGACTTGTAAAGAAAAATTGTAAAATGTGGTTATACCTGGATATTTTTGAGTAAACTTATTTTTACAGTAAAGTAGGGACATTGAGGAAGCTAGGGATGTGAAGAACATGATTTTTCGACTTACGGTTTGGGAGATATGAATTTTTGAAGGTGGTTAAGTTATAAAAATTCCATCAGCTTTGTAAATAAAAGTTATAAAAAGGTTAATAACTTGTATAATTGGACCTTAAGTTTATTTTGAACCACCTAATATATTTTGGACCTTTAGACATAATATGAACTTTTTGACTAAATTGGACTCTTAGACTTAAATTGGACCTTTAATACTTATTTTGGACTTATGGTTAATGATGGACTAAAACTTGAGATTTTTGTAAGAAAGGTAAAATTTAAACTTGTAAATCATTTTTAAAATGTCACATTGAATCTTGATACGTATTTAAGCTTTCAGTACCAAGCATAATTGAGATTGTAACTTATTGAACATATAGAATTAAAGGTATCATTATTCTTAGAATCTAAGACACGCGTGTATATTCTAGGTTGCTCGTAGAGTTCTTGCGGATTATTTCTTCATTTCTTCACTTGATTGTTCACTTTGGATTTTGGTGAGTTCATAGCCCCACGTTAACTCTTAAACTGTTTATAAACCCATTGGGGGAGATACATGCTAGTTTTACAAACTGAATACAAGTAGTTTTTTGTATGCTTGACCTGATTACATGATTATAGACATTGAGTAACTTTGCCATTCAAGTCCCTAATTTCATGAACCGTTAATTCCGTGGGAAACGCTAGTATTATGAATATGCATATTTGGCTTGACGAGCCTACCCGGATGAGTATCGCTCATATTGAAACGGGTAGCATAATATTGAGAGATCGTGGTAAATGGCAAATCTTACCTTTGAGGGGCATTATTAAATCTAGGTCAAGGTTCGGTTTCATGAGCTTGATGCTATAATCTTATTTCCCGACTTGTATTCGTTACATGTCAATTTATGAATAATGCTTGTATTCAACTTATTATTTATTAAACTCTATGAATTCACTCAACCTTTGTGTTGACTTTTTAGCATGTTTTATCTCAGGTTCGTAAATGTTTAATGCTTGGATGGGCGTGCAAGGACATGGATGGATGGACACGTGTTATTTCACACTTGATGTAACTTATAATAACTCAAAAACTATTTTGTGTTTAAATTATATATCTTTTGGACTCTTGTCCTGGTTAAAACTTTTGAGACCTAACTTTGTTAAACTCTGATTATATCAAATGTGAACTTTGTTTAAAAACATCTTTAATTGTTTCTATGTTTCCTATGACTTGTACTATGTGACTAATAGATAACACCCCATGTTGTATTCCACTGCGTTCCGAAAATGGGGGTGTTATAAGCTGTAGGGAGTGTGGGTGTTTATAAAAGGAGAAAAAAATTGCACGTGTGAGGATTTTTTTATTTGTAGAAATCCACTTTTGGCTAAAAAGTACTATAAAAAGTTTAGAGTTAATTTCAAAAATTTCACGTGTGAGGATTTTTTTTTATTTGTAGAAATCCACTTTTAGTCCCCATAATTTTTTTTAACGGATCTGCTCCCCAAACTTGCGACCTATAACGGGTTTAGTCCCTTGACCATATATTTTGTCTGTTTGACCATTTCTTGGTTAAGTTAGTAAAGCTTGAGGGGTAATTAGTTCTTTTTAAGTGGGGTTGTCTCTTACACGTAGTATAACCAAGTGTGAAACCTGCTTTCACTTGCAAAAACACAACACACATCAAACACAAACATGAATCAAAAGATTGTGTAAAAACACAACACACGCATCAAACCCCTATTTTGATGTTTGACCTATTTTTTTTTTTTTTCTTTTTGTAATAGCCAATTAATTGTGTAAAGAAGATACAACTTGAACTAGTTAATGTAATAGCCAATTCTTGTTTGAAGGTAAGAAGATGAAAAGCAGTTTCAACAACAAGTAGCATTTAACTTTATTACATTACAAAGTAGTTGCATTCATAGATGCATAGTACATTACTACAAGTACCATCAAAAGCTTAAGTCTTGCATACTAAACCTCAAAAGCTACCACATCCTCTATTTCCCTTTCCATGTTGTGTCTGGCATGCTTCTTTTCCCTCTTCCTTTGATTCCTTCCCAAATGTGCTCATTGCAGAGCCCTAGAACCTGTTCCCTTTTACCTGATATTGAAATAGAATGAGTTTCAACATGAGGGTTGACTGACCTTGTAAACTTTTTTGGAGCTTTTGAAATAGCTTGATCATCCTCAAAAGTTGAATGATAACTTGAGATCCAGCCAGGCAAAGAACTAAGGTCAGAGGAAAATTCTTCAGAGTTGGACTTTTTGTTCACTGATGTTGAATAATTGTAAGGTAGGTTCCATGGGGGTTGGGGACACTTGAGCTCCTCGGATGATGTAGAATCTGAGGAAATTTCAATGATGGGTGGATTGGAAGTCATGGTTGAGTAGCTTGTGTAAAAGTTTGGGTGAATACAGGTTTGTTGAGTAGGTTGTGTGTATGCATAACCCAATTTAAAGACCTTTTTAGTCAAGATAGTCAAGGATAGAGTAAATGCAATTCAATATTCGGTTGGTAAACTGGTTCATGTACTTGTAACTTTGTGCAGATTGTGTTAAATGGAATTGAATGATAATATACCTTGACTGTGTAATTTGACTTTTAGATGGTTTAAACCATAACTGTGTAATTTGACTTATAGACCATAACTGTGTAGTTTGTGCAGATTGTGCAAAAGATGGTTTAAACCATAACTGTGTTATTTGACTTTTAGAAGTCAAATTACAATGTACCAAATTTGGTCAAGGGACAAAGTACATACTGCAAATAGACATTGACTTTTACAAGTCAAAATACAATGTACAAAAATGAAATTCCACATTACCAGAAACATACATAACTTGGTCTTACAAACACACACAAAAGTATAATACAATGATATAATGACAATGTGATAAAGAATCAAAGATGACAATGTACATACTGCAAATAGACATACTACATTAAAGGGTTACCAAGTGTTTATGTAAAACCCTAAATTTTAAATACCAAATTTTACGTCTAATTTGAAATTTTCCTAAGTTATGGATACGATTACTTTAAAACTGAAAGAAATTAAACGAATCAACCGTGAATCCAAATAATTCGAACAAAACGTCATCATGGAGTTTTTGAACATATTAGAAGTCCAAAATATTTCTGAAACATAAATAATTTCGAGGCACCTATGTCACTACATAAACTATTGTTTCGGGCCATCTATCTTTTGTTATGCTACAACAACTAAACCCAGGGCCCACTGAACTTAGCCACACACAAATCTCGGCCCTCTTGGCCCAATCCAAAAGCCAAAAACCGGATTTGGTCTCCCCTCCCTCCATATGTCGACAAAAAAAAAAAAAGAGAAGAAACAAAACCCTAACTTTCTAGTCGATCCAAGGAAGAAGAAAAAGGAAGGAGGAATGTTGGTGATTCGATCGTGGGTTGTGCTTGATCTTCGTTGATCTTCAAGGGTAATTTTGTATCATCTTTTCTTGCTTGATTTTTGTCATCTTCAATCCATTTGATGTTCTTGTCACATATGATAACAAAAACATGTCACATAAAATCATAAAAATTAAGAAAACCCTAAAGCCTATAATATGGATCGATCTTACTGTTTTGGGTGATGATTAATTCGACTTGGATGTGAAATAAACTGATATGAGATGACCTAAATGTGTTTTGGACTCACCTAAAATCGTTTGGTGTCAAGAATTAATGAACGGGATGAAGAAACCCTAAGTATATATATGATTCTGTGATATCTGCTACTGGCCTGGAATTTTATTCGACTTTAACCGGCTATAACTCAATGATGTGAACGGGTATTGGGATGGTTTTTGAGTCTAAAACTAATTTCAATGAAGTGGCTACCTGGAGAAATTTATCTTGTAATTTTTAGAGGCATTTAAGGTTACTTTTTGATTTTTAGAAAATCATGTGTCTGGTCGTATTGGTAAAGTCTGGAAAAACAGTCCGGGTTTTTCATTTATCATTTTCAAACCATAACGAATTAGGATGTGTCCTTTTAGCTGAGTAATATATCACATGTTTTCTAATTACTGGAATTTTTGTAGAATTTTATAAATTTTCTAGACTGGGAAAGAAGATGAAAAATGGTCGGGTGTTTTTAATTAATCCGGTTCTGGGACAGGTTGGGAAAAAGGATTTTTAGTTCGTATCTATACAACTTAATAAAATCTGGAAAAATTTCATAAAATACTCAAGACCCTGGGGAACGTCTGTGAATTTTTATAGATTTTATTTCGAAGATTTAATATGGTTTGCAAATTATTTAAAACGAGTCCAGTAATACCTGAAAACTGTCAAGACATGTAAAAAGGATGTAAATTGTTATTTTTCCTAAGCTAAGGGTTATATTGGTGAATCGTGAAACTTGAGGGTATAATTCGTATAATAAGTTAATTTGAAGGTACACTCTGTAATCTTGGAAAATAAAATGCGTGTTGTGTTAATAAATTAATGAGAGAAGTTAAAATGTAAGCTATGTAAATCTAGGGTTTCATTTTGTAACTTGATAAGTAAAGGGATAGAAAGTGTAAATTATGAAACCTAAAGGACTAAAAGAGTAACTTGATGAATCTAAAAGCTAAAATGGAAGTTACTTAAAATGGAAGGGTTTGTAATTCTTGTCTACCCCCTCTAGGTGTGAAGGAAGAGAAGTCCTGCTTCACTTTGTGTCATCCATTTCTGATTTGTGTTTGCTTCCGGAATAAGGTACAGATATTCTGACCTTCTCTGTAAGGTTTCCTATGATTCTTTTCTGATCTGTCAAATTCTCTGAATTGATACTCTGTTACGATCCCTTGCTATGACACCTTTGCTTCGACCTTTGATCTCTGATTTTGAACCTATGATATGGAGACCTTTTTGATATGAGATGGAAATGTTTTAAGTAAAATATTTTGAAAGGGTTTTTCAAGCATGATATATTGACTTTAAGAAAAACTATTTTGAAGTTCGTTTTATGAAAACTAATTGAAAGACCATTTATGAAAACTATTTTTGAATGATTGTTTTTAAATGAACCTTAAGAGAAAACCTTTTGAAAAGTACTTTTGATATTGAACCTTTTGAAGATTTGACCATCGGATACAGTGACCCTTTTTGGATATTGACCTGGGATAAATTGACCTTCTGATATTTGAACTTCTGATACTTGACCCTCTGATACTTTGACTGGTCTGATTATGAACTTCTGATATTGAACCTTATGATATGACACATCTGATATGATATGACTCTTAGTTTGATACCCGAGCCACTTTTCTGTTACCTAGCCAGGAAGGTAACCTGGCCGTGTCTGTGATGCACCACTGGCATGACTCATGTGTGGGTGAGTGATTCCTCACACCGTCCCCATTCTGATTATGATATGCGCATTACTTTGATTATGATTATTTATGTTTCTGGGGGGCGTATGGATTGCAATCCTAGATCTGTTCTGTTTAGTGGATTTAACTGTATATGCTATGATATGATTTGTCTGGTGACTGGTGCTGTGTGCAATACACGCCTTTCACATTTCTGGGAGCTAGCTACTCCACCCTGTTGAAGAATGAGGACACCCCTCATGTTATCTGATTATCTGAGAGGTCTCCCCTCTATATGATTATGAAGATTTATGGTTACTATATGATATGATCTGTTTCTGGGCTCGTGGTGGATGACTATCCTAAACCTTACTCTTGTATCTCATTTATATCTCATTCATTATGCTACATCTGGTTATTTCCGTTTACTTTCGTTTCCGTTTATTATATATCTGTTCACTGGGCTTTGTAAGCTCAGCCGCACGTTTTCTTTTCGTGTGCGGCAGGTTTTAGTTGGAAGATGAGTACGAGTGAAGAGACTTTTGGACTTAGAAGACTTGATAGTTTTGGGCCTAGAGATGATTAGAAGTTTTCTTATTGTTAGAAATTGTATTCGCCTTGTAACCTTGTTATTTCAGTATTTCCTTTGTAACCCTTGAGAATCTTTGTATTACTTTTGAATGTATGCTTTGTTATATCTGATATGAAACCATTTGCGTGACATTTTTACCCTTGTCGGGTTGGGGTGTTACAATTATGGTATCAGAGAGACAGGCTGCGATTCGTAATACATTTACCCTTGGCCTGTGTAAGTTAGGACCACTAAGTTTCCCTGTAAGCACTCATAAGATAACCTGTAAGATTTGCTTTAGGATCTCCCTATAGGAACCTAAAATTGACCAGTGAGGAATGGGTAGATTAAGGCATATATGTGAGTATCATTTGCTTCCGCATCACTCTGATTCGTGCCTCTGCCTTTAGAAGTTTTGTAACTTAAAGCTTAGAAACCAAGTAAGTGGAATGCCTCGAAAAACCCGCCTGGATACTTACACCATTTAAGTTTCATTTCCAGATTTTGACCTCCACCTCCGACTTGTTTGACAAGCTGTTTGACACCTTTCCGACCATATCATAGGTCGTTCAACCATAATGTGTTCGACACATTTTGTGAATTCATTGCTTATGCTGAATGTAAATGTATCATCCGATACTACTTAACTTTGCATAGATCCATTACTACTCCTATGAGAATTCCGGTAATTATTAACCATGGATATAGGAAGTTATGTTCCTTTCCTTTGAATGACGAACCTTGTACTGCCAACCATTTCCTTTGGAAGCATATGATGTTATGTTATCTCTGTATGGGTTGTTAACTGAGCATGATGATGCTAATAACGGATATTCTGTACATCTCACTTTTGACAATTATACGATGTTCGTATTACTGATAATACACGCCCTACTAACTGCTTATGCTAAGAAGCCGAACAAATTCCTACACTTTGAACTGTTCGTTTATCCATCTCAAAGCTTTCATTGAAAAACGTGCTGAACTTCGATATATGAACTCCCCGTCTGATTCGATGACTGTATTCGTGCTATGAATCTTTTGATCTTGACATGTCTCATTGTATGGTCTTTTAGTTATGGACTGGATGACTAATGGTAAAGTTGCCATGGACTATCTAATCTGAAATGTGATCTTAACAATCTATCTCACCCTATTCCGTTATGATGAATCTCTACACCTGAATCTGTTAAAGTTTCGCCGCTATGGAAGCAACAACCCTGAACTCTTATGATTATCAAGTTTTCCTGTCAACCATTACTATCCACCCTTGGAAAGTTCCGCCATTAGAAATATTCCGTTGTACGAAGATTTTCCGGTATTTTCGATGTAATATGATTTTGTTCACCTCAGCGATTCTCTTGTATGCTCTTGTTGGTTTATGAAGAAGAAAGGAAGAAGGATGTGTCGACGTATCGACTATTGTAAACCTAATCGTACCACTATCAGTAATCATTATCCGTTTCCGAGTATCAATAATTGATTCGGTCTTTCTTTTGAAACTTCGTATCTGATTTCATCGTTTTAGATTTGAAGGGCTGAAGCAGCAACCACAAGAACTTCTAAGAAGGGGGTTAACTAACCGAGAGTAACCTCTGTGAAGTAGTCCAGTGTTATTTTTGAAGAAGGAGGAAGGCGACATGAAGTTTATGTGAAAGTTTTCCCTAAAGGATTTCCGAGACTGTCCTTTCACTCATTATAGCCTTATGAGTTTGAATGATGTCAATGGTATTGGCTAAAATGATCATGTCTCCGTGTGTTTTGGACAAATTGTCATAGTATGACATTGTGATATGTTCAGAAAATGAAAGAAGAACATAGAGATTAATGATGAGACGACCACTTGATCTGGAAGAGAAATTCGATTGACATTCAGAAATTATTGTAGACGACACTACCCTGTATATTGTGAAGACAGAGTTTTCCACAGGAGGAACCGAGATCGAAGACAGTTATCGAAGTGAGAGACTTGGTGGAAGAGTAGTAGAAGACGGTGGCGACCAGCATTACCATGGATGAAGCACCTAGGAAGAAGAGAGGAACTGGGATAATACTCAACCATATATTATGCAAACCGTGAAGATTACAGTTCGGGCATCAAGACAACCAGACCGTAGGAGACGAAGCGTTCAACACATAACCTGGAGTCGACGACGGCGGTATTACCTTAAAACCTGGAGCGGTGTTAGAAGACCTGTCGAAGAAACGCAATCCTGTTTCTCTATTCATATTAGTTGTACTAAGATGAATTGATAGCTGAAGCAGGCTTGCGGATGGAGGGATGCACAGTGATCGTGTCAGAGACTACCGTTACGACATCACCATATCAAGAAGAGTTGCCGAAGGCTTGAGGAACCAGACTCAAGTTTGTAAATTCCTTTTCGCCATGAGATAAGATGGACAAGCGTCAAACTACTCCAATTTGGAAGGAAATTTAAAATTTTGTATGTGAATGGACGAATTTTGAAGCGGACAATTGTGTTTAGACGAGATGATTCTGTGAAGGATGAAGCTAACGACGACGCATTCGTTTCCTCTCAACCTACTTAAATCCCGTTACCTGATGATGAGTTCTTTTGAATGATTTGGTCCTCTGTTAGTAATTCCGTTCTATGTTCATTCTGCGTTTGTTGAATAACGATTTGTATGAGAATTTTGAGGAGATATGGAAGAAAATTTGATATTTATGAATAGACGGATGTCAGAGTAACCACTTGTGTTGGTTAAATTGATTTCGGTAAGTTATGAAGTATTGGCGCTATTAACGACGCATATGAATTCTGATGGACAATTACGGATTTCCGTTACTTTTCGAGTAATTTCGTATTCTTAGTTATGACGTTTGGTTTTGGTGACCTCTGAGACTGTAGGTGGACTAGGTGGATTTAGATAAGTTGTGTTGTTCACGACTTGAGATAAAGTATGACCATCATGAGGGCATATTAATATGATGCCAGTATTATGACGTCTGGCCAACGTGATAATACTTACATCATATAACGTGCACTTTTGTGGTCATAGGATATCTTGGGGAGTACCTAAGAAGTTTAGAATTTGATCTCCGTTGATTGTCTGTGATAGTGAGACTTTAGATTCATCCCATCTATGTGTATACTCTGCTTTCGTTCATTAGATATCTGAATGAGTTTGAACTCTCGTTTTGCATTCTGTTGACCTCGGTTATAAATCTTAAATTCTTGTAAAGCTCTTTTCTGGTAACACAATCAATTCGATTTGAACTCTTGTTCGTATTCCATATGAGATCCTGAAGATTCACCTATCCTCCATTTATGTTGCATGGACCTTTTGATCAGAATCGACCCAATTCGTCTCCTTCTGAGAATTTGAACCCACCTTGTTTCGACTGAGCCATGAGAAACTATTTGATTTGAAGATCTTTTCTGAATGAACCTCCCTGGGCGTGGGAATGTTTGTGACGACCTTTTGCGATTTGCTACGACTTCGTCTAACCTTGCGGCTTCCAATTTTCGAGGACGAAAATTTTCTTTTAGAGGGGAAGAGTTGTAAAACCCTAAATTTTAAATACCAAATTTTACGTCTAATTTGAAATTTTCCTAAGTTATGGATACGATTACTTTAAAACTGAAAGAAATTAAACGAATCAACCGTGAATCCAAATAATTCGAACAAAACGTCATCATGGAGTTTTTGAACATATTAGAAGTCCAAAATATTTCTGAAACATAAATAATTTCGAGGCACCTATGTCACTACATAAACTATTGTTTCGGGCCATCTATCTTTTGTTATGCTACAACAACTAAACCCAGGGCCCACTGAACTTAGCCACACACAAATCTCGGCCCTCTTGGCCCAATCCAAAAGCCAAAAACCGGATTTGGTCTCCCCTCCCTCCATATGTCGACAAAAAAAAAAAAAGAGAAGAAACAAAACCCTAACTTTCTAGTCGATCCAAGGAAGAAGAAAAAGGAAGGAGGAATGTTGGTGATTCGATCGTGGGTTGTGCTTGATCTTCGTTGATCTTCAAGGGTAATTTTGTATCATCTTTTCTTGCTTGATTTTTGTCATCTTCAATCCATTTGATGTTCTTGTCACATATGATAACAAAAACATGTCACATAAAATCATAAAAATTAAGAAAACCCTAAAGCCTATAATATGGATCGATCTTACTGTTTTGGGTGATGATTAATTCGACTTGGATGTGAAATAAACTGATATGAGATGACCTAAATGTGTTTTGGACTCACCTAAAATCGTTTGGTGTCAAGAATTAATGAACGGGATGAAGAAACCCTAAGTATATATATGATTCTGTGATATCTGCTACTGGCCTGGAATTTTATTCGACTTTAACCGGCTATAACTCAATGATGTGAACGGGTATTGGGATGGTTTTTGAGTCTAAAACTAATTTCAATGAAGTGGCTACCTGGAGAAATTTATCTTGTAATTTTTAGAGGCATTTAAGGTTACTTTTTGATTTTTAGAAAATCATGTGTCTGGTCGTATTGGTAAAGTCTGGAAAAACAGTCCGGGTTTTTCATTTATCATTTTCAAACCATAACGAATTAGGATGTGTCCTTTTAGCTGAGTAATATATCACATGTTTTCTAATTACTGGAATTTTTGTAGAATTTTATAAATTTTCTAGACTGGGAAAGAAGATGAAAAATGGTCGGGTGTTTTTAATTAATCCGGTTCTGGGACAGGTTGGGAAAAAGGATTTTTAGTTCGTATCTATACAACTTAATAAAATCTGGAAAAATTTCATAAAATACTCAAGACCCTGGGGAACGTCTGTGAATTTTTATAGATTTTATTTCGAAGATTTAATATGGTTTGCAAATTATTTAAAACGAGTCCAGTAATACCTGAAAACTGTCAAGACATGTAAAAAGGATGTAAATTGTTATTTTTCCTAAGCTAAGAGTTATATTGGTGAATCGTGAAACTTGAGGGTATAATTCGTATAATAAGTTAATTTGAAGGTACACTCTGTAATCTTGGAAAATAAAATGCGTGTTGTGTTAATAAATTAATGAGAGAAGTTAAAATGTAAGCTATGTAAATCTAGGGTTTCATTTTGTAACTTGATAAGTAAAGGGATAGAAAGTGTAAATTATGAAACCTAAAGGACTAAAAGAGTAACTCGATGAATCTAAAAGCTAAAATGGAAAGTTACTTAAAATGGAAGGGTTTGTAATTCTTGTCTACCCCCTCTAGGTGTGAAGGAAGAGAAGTCCTGCTTCACTTTGTGTCATCCATTTCTGATTTGTGTTTGCTTCCGGAATAAGGTACAGATATTCTGACCTTCTCTGTAAGGTTTCCTATGATTCTTTTCTGATCTGTTAAATTCTCTGAATTGATACTCTGTTACGATCCCTTGCTATGACACCTTTGCTTCGACCTTTGATCTCTGATTTTGAACCTATGATATGGAGACCTTTTTGATATGAGATGGAAATGTTTTAAGTAAAGTATTTTGAAAGGGTTTTTCAAGCATGATATATTGACTTTAAGAAAAACTATTTTGAAGTTCGTTTTATGAAAACTAATTGAAAGACCATTTATGAAAACTATTTTTGAATGATTGTTTTTAAATGAACCTTAAGAGAAAACCTTTTGAAAAGTACTTTTGATATTGAACCTTTTGAAGATTTGACCATCGGATACATTGACCCTTTTTGGATATTGACCTGGGATAAATTGACCTTCTGATATTTGAACTTCTGATACTTGACCCTCTGATACTTTGACTGGTCTGATTATGAACTTCTGATATTGAACCTTATGATATGACACATCTGATATGATATGACTCTTAGTTTGATACCCGAGCCACTTTTCTGTTACCTAGCCAGGAAGGTAACCTGGCCGTGTCTGTGATGCACCACTGGCATGACTCATGTGTGGGTGAGTGATTCCTCACACCGTCCCCATTCTGATTATGATATGCGCATTACTTTGATTATGATTATATATGTTTCTGGGGGGCGTATGGATTGCAATCCTAGATCTGTTCTGTTTAGTGGATTTAACTGTATATGCTATGATATGATTTGTCTGGTGACTGGTGCTGTGTGCAATACACGCCTTTCACATTTCTGGGAGCTAGCTACTCCACCCTGTTGAAGAATGAGGACACCCCTCATGTTATCTGATTATCTGAGAGGTCTCCCCTCTATATGATTATGAAGATTTATGGTTACTATATGATATGATCTGTTTCTGGGCTCGTGGTGGATGACTATCCTAAACCTTACTCTTGTATCTCATTTATATCTCATTCATTATGCTACATCTGGTTATTTCCGTTTACTTTCGTTTCCGTTTATTATAGATCTGTTCACTGGGCTTTGTAAGCTCAGCCGCACGTTTTCTTTTCGTGTGCGGCAGGTTTTAGTTGGAAGATGAGTACGAGTGAAGAGACTTTTGGACTTAGAAGACTTGATAGTTTTGGGCCTAGAGATGATTAGAAGTTTTCTTATTGTTAGAAATTGTATTCGCCTTGTAACCTTGTTATTTCAGTATTTCCTTTGTAACCCTTGAGAATCTTTGTATTACTTTTGAATGTATGCTTTGTTATATCTGATATGAAACCATTTGCGTGACATTTTTACCCTTGTCGGGTTGGGGTGTTACAGTTTACATATGGGAGATGTACAAAATAGCCTCACAAAGTGTCTAGCCATATTTAGTCAAACTATCATGTCTAGTCTAATGAAATAGCATCATCTGGAGTTAACCTTGGTCCAGGTGATGGTGGCCTGTTGAACTTCTTCCATAACTGGTCCAGTTGCTTTATCCTCTCTTATTCTCTCCTTCTGAACACTGGTGGTGGCTCCTGAACTTCTTCCATAACTGGCTCTTGAACTACTTCCGTTGATGCACTGCTTGATGCTTGACCTTTTGTTGCTTTTTTCCTTTCTTTAGCTTGGTGCAACTGATATTGTGCAACTCTTCTCACGATAGGCTGCTTTTGATCCCTGCATATGAACCCTCCATTCAGAAACCATTGATTATCCTCCGGACTGATTACAACTTGGAATTTTGAGAGAGACATTGGGGATGACAATGGTTATGAAACGACCTAATTATTCAAATGGGATGAAAGTTTGGTCAATATCCCGCCCCACTTAAAAAGACCTAATTACCCCTCAAGCTTTACTAACTTAACCAAGAAAACGGTCAAACAGACGGAATATATGGTCAAGGGACTAAACCCGTTATGGGTCGCAAGTTTGCGGAGCAGATCCGTTAAAAAAAAGTATGGGGACTAAAAGTGTTAAACCCGGTCCAGTATAGGGACCATTTTTGAAATTTACTCAAAAGTTTATAAAAAAATTACACGTGTGAGGAGCAAACGTGTAATTTTAAAGGGAAACACTCTAACCCCACATTACTTATCCTTTTGGTCCCAACAAACAGAATATCCCCAAAGGCAGATCAAACCCTAGGTCATTGTCACCACACGAATCCAAACAAAATTGCTGTCCTTTTCATCTTTATATCACGTAAACTAGGTTTGTTGTACTTTCCCATAACTATATTATTCCCTTTTATGTTCATATAAATATGATGTTACAGTTAATTAATTTATTTTTTTATTAACTTTTAGGATGAAAGTTGAGTTTAAAGTACACCAAAATGGGGAATTTGCTTTCGATCCACTACGTTATGTTGATGGGTACGTTGGGAACGTTTGGTGTTTTTACCTCTCACAGGGGTGTTTTCACTAGGGCACTTAATACTGTTATAAATGACATTGGTGGTGATAAATGGGCTTTGTTTTATTGTAAACCAAACATGTCACTTGCAAATGGTTTAACTTTACTACACACTGATAATGACGTTCGTAGATTTTTTTATCATGCTTTGAACAATGGTTCCATAAACTTGTTTATTGGGCACAAGCAACAGCCATTGTCAAAGTATTATTTTAAAAACATGGTTTGGCAAGAGGAGGACGCTGGCCAGCGTTGCTGTAGTTCAACTCCGTTCAAAAGAAGGATGATAACTAAACGTCTTCTTATCAGCAAGACTGATGGTGGGTTCAAGGTCAATGAAAATGGTACCGATAAAGGAGGTAGTGGAACTGGGGAATATAAAATGTTGCACGAGGTTGGTGTACAAATAGAGAATGCAAATGGTTCAGATAAAGGTAAAGCGAAGCTGTTTGAAGATGATGTGCTGGAAAGAAAGATACTTAAGGGTAGAAAGAAACGAAAGGAAACAATGAATGAATCTGAATCAAGCAAGGATAGCAGATTCCAAGTTGTAAAAACATACAGGAGGGCCGTGATTAACGGTCGAGCCAAAATGGTTGGTACGTTTATTGACTTGCATTTTCAATTTATTTTACGCAATCAGTTCCCATTACACAATTGCTGAATATTATAGGTATATCTTCAGACCACAAACACACACGACCGCTAATTGTTTGCCTCCATGACACATTCATAACATAGTTTAATACCGATGTTTATTACACACCAAACGACCCACACTTGTTATTCTTACTTAAACAACACATAGTACCAACTAGGAAGTGAGTGCATACATTTAAATATAGTGTGTGTGATTCTAGCACACCGATTAAAGATAGGGGGTCTTTACTGTAAAAAGTTGTCTGGAGTAGCGAAATCTGAGAGCAAATTAATGTATGGATTGGTTGAGTTCGGCTGTTCCTGGGTTTGACTAGAGTTGGGTGCCTCGGCCGCATTCACCATCCCATGCATAAACTCTACATTTGCCTCGGTTTGTATGCTGTTAATTTGACTAGATGAACCCTCCACCACACGAGTCTTTTTCCCTGCACCAGCTGGACCTTTGGTTAGAGACCTTTTGGAACATAGTTTCTGTATACGTGTACACATAAACATTATATGCCAATAATCACAACTACTTAATTAATTGTGGCATAATAATTAAAATTTCAACCTTTTCTTTCACCATAGGTGCATTACACGTTAGGCGGTTATGTCCTGGCCCTCCACACCTTCCACAAGTACTCCTTGTAGGCACCTCGCCTTGAGAGGGAATTCTGTTTCTTTTTTTGGTCTACCTGGTTGCCGGTTTTTTACAATAGGAGGTGATACAACTTCGATGTCTTCTGGAGTGTCCCACATCATTATGTCTTTTAAAGGATAAATGATGTCTTCGTATGTGCCTTTAAGTGTTGTATTATAAAACCAAGCTTTAGCCAGTTTCTTCACACTAGTCAGCCCTGCAAATCTACCGATGGCACAGACATGTCCACATGGTAAGCCCGAAAGCTGCCATTGTCGAAAAGTGCATTCACCCTTTTCCAAATCAACAATATGACATTTTTTCGTGTCGCTTACTTCATACACTCTGTCCTTCTCAATCCCCATAACCTTCCAGTTTGCACTTTTGGCCATTCTAGCATTCACTTTCGCAGTCGCCCATTCAGAAAGATCATCATCCGGGGCATCTAACCATAAATAATAAAGTATGTTTAGTGTGTAGTATTTCATTATTCTTTAGTAAACGTATTAAAAATTAGACCATCTATAACCTGCAAGTTTTGCTCGGCGGTGGTAATACCAGCTCTAAAGAAGAGCTCTAAACCATTCCATCAGCATTGTTATTAGGCAGTGGCGCACAAGCTTTGTTAAAGCATTTATGGATTCCACACTGTTTGAGGTTAAGTAATTGTACCTCTGCCCAGGGCAATGTGCCCTTGACCATTTCTCGACCCCTGCTTCAACAAGTTTTTTGTGAGACTGCGTTATTACCGAACGAATATCAGACATTAGCTTTACAAAATCCTCCGTTGTGTATGCTTTGCATGTCTTCCAGTATAAACATTTCAGTGTATCACTGTGCATCTTTGTATTTAACATCAAATGCCGACAACAATAGCCGTGAAAGGCATTCGGGAATACAGTGTTACATGCAAGGGTGATTCCATGATGTCTGTCAGATATGATTGACAAATTAGGAACTTCCCCTATGCATTCTTTGAGTTTCGTCAAAAACCAACTCCATGATTGTAACACCCCCAAATTCGGGTCCAGCGGATGCATACATGTCGCTGGGGTGCTACCAAATTGGTACCATAACACAGAGTAAAGAGAGTAGATTTTATCTCAACCATTCAAAATAGATTTCATATTGAAAAGTGATTCGTTTACAACATTTCAAAAATGGTGCGGAAATTTAAGCCCGTAAAAGATTTCAAGTGGTCTCGAATATATCAGAGTCTTCTATGACCATGCCGTGCCCTGCCAAAAGCCTCCAAAAACGTGCTATTGCTTTATACCTGAAAATACATGCTAAAGTGTCAACATGAGGTTGGTGAGTTCATAGAGTTTAGTGAAAAATGTAAGCATTTGAATAACGATTTCCCAGCAAAGGCATTGTAAATCCACCCAGTCCCAAGTCCCGCCCATACAAGACTTGCAACCTGTGTGTTCACAACCCACTGCCAAATAAGATTTGGTTTAGGTAAACAAAAGTAATATATGGACCAAGATTTAAAATAAATTCAGTTCGACCAGTACATTCGGTTACGTGACCAATTCATTCGGTTATGTGACCAGTTCATTCTGTCATGTGACCCGTTCATTCAGTCATATTACCCGTACATTCGGTTATGTGACCCGTTCATTCTATCATGTATGTACATAGTGGTGGAGCCGGTTCATTCGGTTAAGCATGCATAATCGTTTAAAGTGCTTGAGTCCATGAGTAATAAGAATTAAGTATGAAACAAGTGAATATACAACGCATTCGAGTGAATAACAAAGTCATAAGTGGAACAATTAATGGTTTGACTAAACAAGTAGCATATTCGAATAAATCAAGTATAGCATTTAACTGAAAACGAGCATGTATTCTCCCCCAAAAGTAATTCAAAACGTATGAGAGTAGGGGCTATGAAACTCACCTGTTGCAATAGCAATAATGACAAAAGTGGATACACTGAAATGAGGCACGATCTCAAATCGCAACCTAATATGAATGATATGATCTAATATGATCTAATGTAAGTCATGAAATAATGCTACACATGCAAATATGTATGTTATCGATACCACTCGTATATTTTGAAAATAGCGTTTATCGTCGAAAAATACATTTTTGACGTCTCGTTAAGTTATAAAATACTTTCCGTGTAAATTCGTTGTAACGACGCCCCACGATCGTCGTTTGGTGATTTATCGATAAATATAGAGTTTTCATCGTAATTTAACATTTTTCACAACTTATGAAAATGACTAAATGGCCTCGCAAAACTAGTCATAAAACGGTATACGTTGAGTGTTAGGAAATAAGCTCGGTGTTTTTAGAAACCTTGTAACAATATCTTAAATTCGTATCTTCGGAATTTTGTCCATACGCGTCTCGATCAACAAGAAAAATGGCTCTCGACATGGTTAATTGCAAAAACTGTTTTAGACTTATAAATATTTTCCTATTAAAAGCTGATGGAAATATATAGTGTTCGTCGGTTTTCAAATGCTTGTATCTTGGTCGTTATAGGCTCGTTTTCTTCGTTCTTTATGTCCTCGGCTTCGTATTATAGTGAACTAATATATTTTTGATATGTCGGATTGTCTAGATCGCGTTCAACGCCTCGTTTTACCCGTTGAAATTCGTGCAACAGCACACAATTTTTCAGAAAAAATAGTTTTCGTCGTCTAACTTAAAATTAACGTATCTTTCTCGTCGTAAGCTCGTTTTTGCTCATTCCAGCGGCCATGGTTTCGTTTTTGAAAGTATTTTCTAAATATTTAAGCCAAAATAGTCCATGGTTTACTGATTTTTCCAGAATCTACAAAAATGGACAGAACCTTTTCTACACTTTGTTAAAACCAATTTTTCTAGTTCAAGGCTTGTTCTAATCACTTCCGATCAACACCAAGCTATTCTAAAACCTACCATACACCTTTCCAGGGTGTCATGGGTTCCTAATCTTCACCAAAAATAGTGGATCTCATGAGATTACAAATAAAAATGTATAGATCTATTCTTTTGTGAGAAAATAATTATCAAGTGGTAAATAACATATGTATAATTGCATGATTTGTTACTAGAACATCAAGATAGGTTAAATGAAAGTATAAAAGATTAGAATATTTATTTAGACACTTACTTGAAGATTTGGTGAGTTTTTGAAGTAAAACACTTAAGTTACTTTGAGTTTTTTTATCTCAAAACCTTAACTAGTAACACTAATGGAGCTTGGATAATAATTGATCTTGAATTTTTAGTGAACTCTTTCTCTTGATTTGTTCTTGGCCGAATATAGAGAGGAAACAAGAGTGTGTATACTTTTCTTTGGTGAAAATAATGAACTAAAGGTTTCCTTGTATAATAATATCAAGCAACTAGCTACAAAATATCTAGGGGACAAGGATTAAGATGGAGTATGGTGGGGTGATGGTGCTTGGCGTGTAAATAGAGGAACAAGCAAGAAAATGGTGTGTTTGACTTTAGGTGGAGTTAGGTTAGAATTTAGCTAGGATATCTTGTGTTATTGGGTACCGAGTTAGCTAAAAATGAATTTTAACAGAACAAAATAAAATATGATGAAGTTGTAAAAATTATGAAATCACATTCCCTGCAAGGATCGGGTGTTAAAATAATTATCGGGTTGAATTTTCGTAAACCGTCGTAGTTATATACTTTTAACGGTATATATAGTAAATAATTTCAAATCACCGGGTAAACTAATACTCCCTCCGTCTCAATTTATTTGTCAGGAGAGAGAAAACACAAAGTTTAATAAAAGTGGGGTCACTTTAATTTTCAACCACTAAAATAGAATATTCCTCCACTAGATTCTCTAGTTTTTACTAAATAAGGAAAGTGGACAATTAATTTGAGACATCCATAAAAGGAAATATGGACAAATAAATTGAGACGGAGGGAGTAATATAATTTTTATATCATTATAATGAGTGTGAAATTATATTAGGATCATAGTCGGGAGTGTCGGGTATGTTATTCAAAATACATGATCGAGTGATAGTGTTTATTTAAATAATAAATATACGTGAATAGAAAATTATGCAAACCCGTGCATGACCTAATATGAAGATGATGTTACTGATGATATGCAGACTACTCTAGTCTATATGATGTGTCCCTAATGATGTTTCATGAATACGCAGCTAAACCATAATGGTTACGCGAAATTTGAATACCCGTAAACCTAGTTTACGAAATGATAAATGATGACCATGAATAGTGATTTCCCTCCGGGAATAAATAGTGTTTTGTGAATAGTAAATTTTTTGAAAACATCTCAAAGTCGCAAACTGACTTAAAAAATGATGAATAGTAACCTGTGAATAGTAAATTTTCGAGGTTTGAAAAATTAAATGCGGACGTGGAAAATTACGGGTTGCTACAATGATTCACCAGCCTCGCCTTGAGCAACACCGGTAGCAATCGGTAGTATCTGATTGTTTCCGTCCATTCCAACGGCAACCAGATTTGTTCCCTGGTATGTCCCTTTTAGATGTGCGGCATCAATTATGATCAGAGGGCGCATATAGCACAGGAAACTCTTAATCTGTGAAATACAATGTATCAGATAGAATGGTACATCAAGTTGAAAACATATAAACAGAAAAAAAAAAAAAAAAAAAAAAAGAAAAAAAAAATCCACTGGATATTAATTTAGTTTATTGTTAACTGCCAAACGACTATCTAAACAAATAATAATTTATTGTTTGTTGTTTGATATGACAGGTGCGGTATGCACATAAGATGAATGTGTTGCTTTTGTTTAAATGTTGTTGTAACCAATTAAGTAAAATTGTATCTTTTGATTAATTGGTATGTAGTATATAAGAAAACAAGGTATCAGAAGTATGTTGAAAAAAGTATGTATTTTATACCTTTATGGTGTACCTGCATATGCAAGTACATGTTTGTGTGTTTCTATGACTGATAAGTTAAGTTTCAGTGATATGCTGTTGCATTTCATTAAAACTAGATAATTTTGCATTTCATTAAAACTAGATAATTTATGTTGCAACTAAACAAACAGGATTAGAAACTTAATAATATGCTTACCGTAGAACCGAAACCGATAAATAGGTTCTTAAAACGGCTTGCATCGTCGGTCTCTATGTGTGTAACTGTGCCCCTGTTTGCCATCTTTAGATTATAACAATATATGGGCAGCTGCGAAAATGAGGCCTTTGGGCAGCCCTGATTTGATTCCAGTGCCAACTGTCTCCCTCTCCAAGCTCGTTTGTATGAAATGTCTATATTCATATGCAAATTTAGATCATGTATAAAGTCCTTTGGCTTATACACTCTTGTCGGATCTCCGAGCTTCGGGGATAATATTCTAGCCAATGTTTTTGCATATGCATTTCGGTGATTTGGATTGAATTGGATTTTTGAACATTTATGATTGTCGTTTAGTGAAGTGATTCTAAATCGGGTAGTTATCCCAAATCGACGGCAGTTTATGTGCCAATCACATTCTGGTTGGACACACTTGACAGTGTATCTTGCCGTACACGATTTAGAAACACAAAATTCATACCCTTCTTTTAAACATTTCAAACTTATTTCATACATGCACTCTTCCTTATCTTCAAAGATATCATGAACTTTTAAACCACCTTTATTCTTATATGGAAGGCTATAATGAAAAGTGGGTGGATGGGGTGGGATTGGCATACAGTTAAGATTAGTGAGGTGCAATTGGTGTTCTGGATCTAAATTTACGACAGGGGTATGCAAAGCGTGGTCGACGATTATTGTGTGCGCATGTGACGGCGTCCCCAAAACAAGAGTTTTGAAAACGTCGAGGTCGTCGTCATTAAGTAGGGTCGTTTTGGTTGCACCGGTGTTGTAAGATAAACGTATTGCGTTTACATCGTTAACATTCAACTTTTTCCATACATACTTCACAAGATTGCCAAAGTTGATGGCATTTGGAAGTAAAACTGCAATCACAATCTCTTCATACCGTATAAACACCTTGAACTTATCTGTTGTACAAGAATTCATTTTTCTTGTAAGCAATTATTTTTATTTTTATTTTTATTTATTATTATTTTTTTTGGCTTGTGTTGTTTGTGTTGTATATGGTGAAGAATTATATAAGCAAATCTAGTTGCCTAAAGTATAACTGACTACAAGTATACACAATATATCGTTGCCCAAAATGAAAACCGAATAGTAGGTGCCCATATTCAAGTACAAGTAATTTTCCCTTTAGTTTCAACTATGTTACTATCCACACATACAAAATAACTTTTCATTTGTTTCATCTACACATTATTGATTTACATTTGTAAATATGGGTTTTCATTACAAACATATAAAAATACAGTTATGGACCATAAATACATAGCCAAATGATTGATACAAAATATTTCATGCATCCTATCATACATAGATATGAAACATTACTACTATCAAATTAAACACAATAAAGTCACCATAGCATATGTTGGAATCTAACAATAAAACCTTCAACAAAGTTTCTTTATCTTTTGAAGGAATTCCCTTTTTTCGAATGTCCAAAATTGTGCTTCCTTGCAGTCAATTTCGAGTTTCATCTTGTGAGTTCCCTTTCTTGAACGTCATTGAAGAATGCTGCACTTTCCACGGCACGCAGACTCTTATCGAATTTCAAGTCATTAATAATAGCTTGCCTCTTCTCCATACTATCATTCAGATCTTTAACAACATCAAACAGTTTTCTTGCTATTTGAAAATCTCTTTCGGTCTCCTCTTGGATTACAATTAGCCACATGTCTGACATACGGTGAGAGTTTGCTGTCTTTGCTAGTTCTTCTAAAGTTGGCCGGTCCATTTTTTATTTTATGAGTGGTTGATGGATAATAACGATGATATTTTTTGTTGGTGAAGCGTGCCTTAAAAACTGAAAATATATAACCGTTACTGTTATTAATTTCATTGAACAGTTTTGTCGATTTACTAGGGGTGCAACTATGGACGGTTTGTTGGTTGGTTTGTTGTTGTAAACGGCATCAAAAAAATAAAAATAAATAATATCTAAATAAATAAATAAATACATAAAAATTAAAGGAAATTGAAATGTTAATACACTTATGGTAATCATATCCACACCAAATAGTTGCAAGCATAATGCAAATACATCAGTTCCACACCAGATAGAAGTTCCAAATTCGAGCATGGGCAATCTGCAATGGGCTCAAATGGAAAAGCTTTTTACTATTTGAAAAAGCTTTTCAAAAGCTTTTTTAGCATTGCATGAAAGACTTGAAACAAAGACTTGGCTAGTGCCAAGCGGTTTGAAAGAAACGCTTTGTACTTGCAAGCATAGTAATAAATGCATCAAGTCATAACACCTTTACCATTTATTGCCATAAATGCTTCAAGTCTTTTAAAGGTAGGAGCCATTGTGGATGCTCAAGAGCATCCGCAATGGATCGCTTTACATATGACTTTTTACTATTTGGATAAGCTTTAAAACAACTTGAAGATTGTGAGAAATGCTTTGTGAATGACTTTTAGTAGAATGACTTGGAACGTACCAAGCGGTTGACAAAAAAACCTCGAGTGATTCTCATTAATTACATACTTGTTAAAGCATAGATTTATAATTGGAAAATAAGTGAAAAGCTTTTGATGATAAAGTTTTGCATTAAAGCAATGAATTTTTATTTGTACAATATACTTCAACATTAATTGCATTTAATGCATCAAGTCTTTTATGACTTGATGCCATTGCTGATAATAAATTGACTCACATAACTAGTTGCGCAAATTACACAACCTGGTTGCTCAAAATACAAAAAATAAATGGTGTAGTCAGTCGTTCAGAAGAATATATGCTTCTCAAAGTAGAAACAATAAATAAAGTAGATGACACATATATATAGGAGTCTCATTGATTATGATTACACCTATCAAGTTGCATTAAAATAAAATAAAGTAGATGTACTTGTGTGTACTGTAGCGCAACCTAGTTGTTCAACAACCACATTAATTGTACCATATTATATCATTTTTTTCCAACATTATATAATACCCCAGTTATCATCCAATCTTTATCATATCAAATGCTTTTCACCATGGATGCACAAATTGGCTGTCAAATGGTCTGCATTGACTGTAGGGTTGAAAGTGAAAACAAGGCTGGATTGACCTTTTTTGCAAGGCGTCTCCCTTATATGGATTTTATGTGGTATGTTTGTCCAGTGTGTCTTGAAAGAAGTGGAACCCCATCTTATACTGGTAGCGGTGGTGTTACAAGGGAAAACACAACTACAACAGATAGGAGTGGATATGTAATTGGATTACATATTAATGCATCTACAAGAGTTGGTGCTTACTTGGGCAGTGGTGATGAAGAAACTGAACCAACTGCAACTCAAACAGCAAGTGGAGTATGCCCAAGTGAAGCACCAAGTGAGGAACCTGCTACTCAAAAACCAAGTGAGGAATCTGCTACATTTCAGTTTCCTTTAATTTTTACGTAATTATTTATTTATTTAGTTATTATTTATTTTTATTTTTTTGATGTCGTTTACAACAACAAAAAATAAAAATAAATAATAAATAAATAAATAAATAAATACATAAAAATTAAAGGAAACTGAAATGTTAATACACTTATGGTAATCATATACACACCAGATAGTTGCAAGCGTAATGCAAATACATCAGTTCCACACCAGATAGAAGTTCCAAATTCTAAATGTAACTAATAGAGTGACTCACAAAACTAGGTTGCCCAAAAACGATAACTAGTTGCGCAAATTACCCAACCAGGTTGCCCAAAGTACAAAAAATAAATGGTGTAGTCAGTCGTTCAGAAGAATATATGGTTCTCAAAGTAGAAACAATAAATAAAGTAGATGACACATATATATAGGAGTCTCATTGATTATGATTACACCTATCAAGTGACATTAAAATAAAATAAAGTAGATGTACTTGTGTGTACTGTAGCGCAACCTACATGGCAAAATTGGGCAACGTTTAAAAAAAATGGGCAATATTTAAAAGATGGGCAACTTAACAAAAGGGGCAACTTAAAAATTGGCAACTTTAAAAAATTGGGCAACTTTCTACTGCTAGTTAAAGGCAGTTGAGCAGACTTTCCACCTTTGGAAAGTTCAGCAGACATTCTACTGCTAGTTACAAAGTTTCTGATGCTAGGCAAAACTTTCTACTGCTGAGGGTTCTACTGCTCGCTTTGTAACTTCTGGGATTCTACTGCTATTGCTGGTGCCCTTTTACCATTGTATATGTTCAATTCATACAAAGGGGAAAAAAATACATTTGAAAAAACAAATACTTTTTACAAATGGTATTATTATTATTATTATTATTATTATTATTATTATTATTATTATTTTTTTTTTTTTTTTTTTTTTTTTTTTAATTTTTTTTTTAATTATAACCATCACTTTATTAAAAACTCATAGAATTTACAAGAAATTGGTGGGAAGCCGAGAAACCAACTGGGCCCCCACACCTCTAGCAATATGTTTTTATGATGGTAACGTTATACATTGTGTAAAACGCAAAGTGTGAGTTTTTTTTTTTTTTTTTTTTTTTTTTTTTTTTTTTTTTTTTTTTTTTGGGCATATTTGACAACAATATCTTAAATACTGATAGGATAGTTATGTATAGGAATACATAAAGACATGACTGCATTCAATTGCACTAATTATAATTACATTTTGATTTTCTCAATGGAAATTTATTTTTCTTATTTATACCCTTGCATTAGTATAGTTTAGGGTATCTCTTTATTTTAACCATAATTCTAAATCTCCCAAACTTAACTCTTTCAACAATGGCAGTAACACCTAATATCAATGGACTAAAAGAAGCTTGTGGGTCAGAAAACTTAGTAGATGCATTCAGGTTTTTGTTCTCTCAAGACATCACAGAAGAGGAGGGATTTCTCATCAGGATGGGGGAGGAAAGCTCCCAACTGAGGGCGAAGATCGATAAACGTAATCAAACCATGGAAGAAGCTGATTCCTTTGGGCCTTTTCATTTGATTGCCACAAATGGGAGTGATTGCCTGCTTGAAACTTAGTTGAGGGATCGTCGGAAGCTTGACTTGATTGTGCAGCTCCTGCTTTTGACTCGCGAAGGAATTGCAGAAAAGGAAGGTCATGTGGAGAGGATGAATGCTGCTGAAGAATCCGAAGATGATTAAGATGTGTTGATGGTTATCTTTTGTGTTTTGATGTTATCAGGTGTTTGGTTTATGTAATTTGTGTTCTAACTTTGTTATGATGTGGAAATGTGTGAATTAATTATGAATGGAAATATATAGCTGATCAATGATCAGCCTGTTTATGTTTAATCAATCTTTTAGTATGTTTATAATTATGCATATTTATACCTAGTTTATTGTTGTTGCTCATTTTTTCAGTTGTAAGTTTTGTTAGAAATGTGAGATGAACATGAGGTTTATAAATTTAACTTATTTTTAATATACATAATTTGAATATGTGTTCATTTTCTATGTACTTTACTGAATAGATACACCAAAACACACGTGGCAACCGAAGAGATTGCCTGGGGAATTTTTTTCAACGACTAATAAATTTGCAACGTTTTAACCTTTCCCTCCCAAAGTAACACGGCAACCGAAACGATTGCATAGGGACTATTCAGTTCATCTCTATCCCGCTTATTTAAACACACCAAACCACACACACATTCCCCCAAAACATACATAATCCCAACGAACAAAACCACCGACGATGGCAAACAATGGTAAAGGGAAGGCTATCTTCATTGGTTCCGAGGAAGAGGAATTTGACAAAGTTTTAAGAAACTATTATCTAAATGATTTACTTCTTGATGGATATGGCGCTGAACCAATTGATGAGTATGGTTCTTATAGGAAGATACCTAAGGAGTTGAGAACTCAGATTCTGACTTATCTGAGGAAACAAGATTACTACTATGAAGCGCTTTTGGCTGATTCGAAGGAAGAGGAGGAGAAGCAAGAGACTGTGGATACCGGTTTACCAAAGTTTGATGAGTTGGAACAGAGGATTTCCCATCTTGAAGTTGTGCTTAAGCATCTAAAGGATAAGAAGGACAAGAAAGAAAAAGAAATGAAGAAAAGGAAGAAAATGGGTGATGCGGAAGGTAGCGGTTCTAACTACTAAACAAGTGTGTGTTTAGATATCTTTTTGGAAATTTGTAATGGTTGTGAACTCCTATGATCAATGAACGTTTCGATCTTTATGTTACTGATATGTTTGTGTTTCAATTTTGGATCTTTATGTTTGTGTTTCAATTTTGGATCTTTATGTTAACTTAAGAATCAAGTATTTACACTATATATTCAAAGCAGCCTATATGAACATGGTCATATAGTTGATACAACTTGACAGTAACATGAGTTGGTTATCATAGAGAATGAGTAGGTTATCCATTCACCCTTTTAAAAGTCACAATGTACAAGGATGCAGCTTATGCAAGTGAGTGTTTTGAGAGATGATTGAATGTGTTGATTATTGATAGAATTTATGTGTGTGGGATGTGTTACTAAACAACGTAAAGGTCGTTGATAACAAGTTGCCCACATTGAATTGGGTTGTGTTGTAAATTAGTGGACGGGAAAAGGGAGTAGTTTATGACACTCTCTGGCCACAATCATTACATATCTCTGATCGACATTAATAATATTTGCCTTACTTTGCATCCAATAACTTGACAAGACCCAACTATTCACAAATTGACTATCCTAATTTATTAACAACATTGACTTTTCTGACAAATATTTAATTTTTTCGCGGGAACCAATAAACCCACCCACCAAACCCCTATACCCACCATAATTAAACACAAAATTTTATCAAAAAAACAAATCCAAAACGAAATCCAAACTCTCATTTTCCAGACCTCACAAAAGCAAATCAAATTCCAAGAATACCATGTCTTTTGGACGTAATGTTATCCCTAAAATGGCGGATTATATTAGCAACATGCCAGATAACGTGATCATTAATATTATGAATCGTTTGCCACTAAAAGATGCGGTCAGGATCGATAGTTTAGCGAGAAACTGTAGGTTTAAGTGGACTTTGCTCACCGATGTTATAGTTGATGAGGATTTCTTTTATTTTTTGACAAATAAGTTTGATGGGAGGCAACTTACTAGACTGCTACTTCAGCTCAAAGGTCCCGTAAGAAGGTTTGTCTTCTCCGTAGATCCTAAACCGCTGTTTGGACAACATGACTTCAATTATGAAGAGATTCATGATTGGCCGTTGTTTTTGGCTCGGGAAGGAATTGAGGAGCTTACAATTCGAAACTGGTATGGTGCACCAGTTATGTTGCCAACCCAACTGTACTCTCGTATGGAGTTGAAACATCTTGAACTTCATTGGTGTACTCTTCCTAGTTTGGTATCTTTTATTAGCTTTCCAAATCCATTGAGCTTAGAATTGTTATCTGTTGACTTTTAAACCGGTTCAATTTAGGAGTTTATTTCTCGCTGTCCCTTACTTGAGTCTCTTAAAATGAATCGTATTGATACAAACGACATGAGACTGTTGGATATTGCACAACTTGGAAATTTGAAGAAGTTGTATTTGTCATTCGGTGTTTGGAACCATCCCACGACAATCACAACTTACAATATCTTTCAGCTTAGAACTCTTCCCAATCTTGAGTCCTTTACATTGGATTTTCAGGAGTGCAAGGTTAGACAAATTTGATTTTTACACTTCAAATTACATAATGTTAAAGTAATCTCTAATACTTATGAAATGTAATCTTTAAAACTTACGAAAATTCGACCTTTTGTAGTTGTTGGCAGAAGGTAGCTCCTGGATGAATGTCCATGTGGCATTTGTATCCCTTAAGACTCTAAATCTATCTGGAGTCGATTTTGGGAACAATGCAACGGTATCATTCATCATTCAAATGATTTGTGGAGCTCAAAAATTGCAAACTCTAGAAACCATGGTAAGTGGAATGCATATGTATGAAATACATCATCTTAAATTGCCATGGTTGTGCATCTCAATACTATCTCAATTTGCAGGCTGCATTGGAAAGTGATCTACCTTTGGAAGTTTATTCATTAGATTTAGGTAGCAACAGAATGAGGTCGGGGCAGCTGAAGAGTGTGGTGTTTTGATCTTTTCCTAGATCAGAGAATGAATTAACAATAATAAATCTCATACTTGCGTGTTCCCCCTTGCTGAAGATGGTTTATATCAAGCTCAGCAATTTAAGTAATGATGAGTTTGAAAATGTGAGGATGAATTGGGAGTTGGCTAGGAAGCTGTTGAAACTCCACCGAGCTTCCCGCACAGCCTTAGTGGAATTCTTTTAGTGTTTGTAGTTTATGTATGGGTTGAATACCCTATGACAATTAACCTCGTATTTTGTTGTTTGCTATTTGTTTATATGCTTTCATTAAGATTAGCTTGTGCATATGTTATTGATCTTTGCTTATTCAGTTTCCTTAGTGCTTATTTGATATAGAGATTAGGTTTTGTTCAGCTCTAGAGCTTATTGGTTAGCTTGTTCAGTTAGAAATAGCTTAGGCAGTTTTAATTGCAATACTAGCATTACTAACTTTTTAGTTAGTACTGCTCAGTTTCTTTAGCTTATTTCCAGCTTATTTAAAAAGTTTTAGAAAAATTGTTTTCATAAAAACTGGTTAACGCAAGACCACGGTGGTGTTCACTTGGGTTTAATGCGCACAATACTTTTTTAGTTGCCCAAAAGGTCCATATAAGTTGCCCACAATAGTTATTGCATAAATTTGTTGGTCTATTGTTATTTTGGTACGTCGGTTGCAAACGATGACAAACATAACAAGCAGTAAAGAAATAGAACCACTAACAACATAACATAATACAAATAGTAATTATTGTCATGAAATCATAAACCACAACGATTACTAGATAATAGTCAATTATTTTAAGGTTACATGTTATTGAACGCCTTCCATTGATGACAACAACTAGGTTCCACAGGCTCATCACATGAGACTTCCTACCCATACTGAAAACTTGTCAAACCACAAAGCTGGATCCATAACTTCATACCTTCTCAAAGGATAGGTAAACCTGTTCATAAATGGGAAAAAAATTATGATACCTTTTGAACATGTGTAAGTGTACTAGACAATATTTGTGAATGTCATTCTATAATACAAATGCAATTATCATGGTGCATGTATGGTTTAACACATTACTGAAAAGGGTTCAAAGGCGAATCAGTAGAATGATAACTTAAAATGTAAACGTATTGTACAACGCACAGTCTGGGAGATTTATCAGAAGAAGAGATTCTTTGTACGGAGCGATGTAGAATGAACCAGCATTTCCTTTAATTCCCAAACTAACAAATTGTCCAACTTGATGATCGTATACAAAAATTGAGTTACCAAAATGTGGCTGACATTGGCTTCGACTATTGGAGCTTGGTTACTTGTAAAGCCAATCAGCTTATTCACCATAGGGGTAGGGATGCAGAATAGATTTGAAAATCGTGTTATGGATGCACCATCCACCTCCAAAAGCCATCCGCTGAACAGTGGGACCTCAGAAGTCATGATCATTCCAGAAATCACAACAGAGTTTCCAAGCTCGAAAACAGAAAAAGGAACTGGCATTACGACTTTCAAAAGAGAAGGTATCTCTATGACGTGAAATTGGCGGGTAATCATATCAAAAGAAATCAAAGTGTAATCCTTGTACGGAACCCCCTTTGCACTAACTAACCTTTCAGTACCATCCCAATAGATAAAATGACCTACAACTGCCTGACTTTTTCTTTTCAATCTTATTGACTGACGTGGCAACTGAAAATCTTGGAGACGTGTCCAGGTCATAGTGTTCAATGAAAAGACTGACACATACCAAAAACCAGTTTGGAAAACAGGATAGGATACCTTCACAATAGTCGGGTCTAGAGTGTCAGGACGGACACAAAAACCGAAACAAATCTTTGAACATTCTATTTGGTTAGTGTAAAAAGGGATGAATATGCCAACAGATTTTCTTATGGATGGGTTCCAAATAACAACCATCATATTAGTACCATACATAAAGCACGTAAGGCCGCTAGAATTGCCGACAGGCATCATAACTGCAAGGTGTAGATGTGAATCAAATGGGGTAATGGTTAAATTTTCAGCTACAGATGTCATAAAACCATTATGACCCTGATCAAATGTTAGATTAAAAAGACACTCATCAGTGGGACGAGCACCGTATGAAGTGATGAAGGTTTGTGAATCTATGTTTGCCTTCCATATCTTTGAAACACTACGTATCTGGAGTATAGTCTTAACAGGTAGCCTATTCATGATATCTAGTTGAACATCCAAAGGTATGTTGTCAGACATATTTTAAAGATTTTGGAGGAAATGGCTGGGCTATAGATATGATGTTGTGTATGAAAAGGTAATGGCAAATATGACACTTATATATAGGAGTTTTACACCTATCAAGTGGCATTAAAATAAAATAAAGTAGATGTACTTATGTGTACTGTAGCGCAACCTACATGGCAAAATTGGGCAACGTTTAAAAAAAAATGGGCAACTTAAAAATGGGCAACTTTAAAAAATTGGGCAACTTTCTACTGCTAGTTAAATGCAGTTGAGCAGACTTTCCACCTTTGGAAAGTTCAGCAGACATTCTACTGCTAGTTACAAAGTTTCTGCTGCTAGGCAAAACTTTCTACTGCTGAGGGTTCTACTGCTCGATTTGTAACTTCTGGGATTCTACTGCTTGGTTTGTAAGTGCAGGGACTGTTGTGTAATTTCTTATCTGAACGGATTAAAAACCCCCAAATCGCTTGAATTAGGGTTTAAAAATCTAATTGGATCTCATAATTAGTTTCACGCGCTCATAAATCACACTAATTCAAACCCTAACACAATTTTTCACATCTAATCTTTAAACCCCCAAATCAAAACCTAATTCACAATGACGACCAGAATCTTTTCCGATAACCACAATCAAGTTTCTTTTCTCCAAAAACCTAAAGAAGCTGAAGGATCTGCTGAGTTAATAGACTTTCTTAATGCTACTCATATTAGGTATGCATTAACAGCAAAACCCACTATATTAATTTCCCACATTAAACAGTTTTGGTCTACTGTTACGACCATAACTACAAATGGGGAAGAACAGTTAAAGGCTGAGGTAGATGGCCACAAGATAATTATCTCTGAATCATCTGTGAGAGAAGCTCTTCACTTTGCAGATAATGAGGAAATAACTTGTCTTGAAAATTCTATTATTTTTGAAGAACTTCAAAACATGGGGTATGAGAAGAAAGTTGATGGTTTAAAATTTTATAAAGGTCTTCTCTGTCCTCAATGGAAATTTTTGATTCATACCATCCTACATTGTTTGAGTCCAAAAACTTCAGGTTGGAATGAATTCAGTACAACTCAGGCATCTGTTGTGATTTGTCTGGCCAAAGGACAACCTTTTAGTTTTTCAAATATGATAATGGATGGTTTGAAAAAGAATATAAAAGGTAATTATTATATCTATCCAATGTTTTTGCAATTAATTCTGAATAATCAACTTACAAAACCTAAGGTACATAAAAAGGAATTTCTTTGCCCTGTACTTCAAAAGAAATTATTTTCTTACTTGAAAAAGGATGGTAAAGGTTTCTCTGGGACAGTGACACCCTTATTCTCAAATATGTTGTCATTGGCCTATAATCAGGGTGAAGGTGCTGAAATCACAACAGCTACCCATCACACACCCACAGTTTTGGATACATCATCTTCCCAACCACAAAAGACCCAAAACCCTAGAAATTCACAAAATAAGAACACTGAGCTTCCTCAGGCTAGTGTTAGTATGGTTGGACCAGATGAGGTTGTCACAGGTGTGGGAGGTGACATGTTGGAAGGGGCTACCACTACTGCTGCTAGCTTAGAAGCAGAGCAGGACAGTGGCAACATAAATAAGACCCCAACCAAGGCAACATCTAATGTATCTGGTTCTCATGAACCTGGTACAGGTGATGGAATCCCCAGCCAAATGGCTAACATGGGGGGCTCAGCTGATCAGACTAGGTTTGATACTGAGTCTACACCCTTTGATTCACCTCTCAGGGAAGGTAACACATCCCGAAGTGATGAGGGTAGGAATGAAACAAATGAATTGATGGAACCCACAACTGTACACAATGACAATTCCAGTGATTCACCTCTCGGGCCAGGTAACACAGAATTGATGGCAAAATGTACCAAATTGGAATCACAAGTTCTTGACCTCCAAGATACAGTCAAAAATTTGAAGATGAGGGTTAGGCTCTTGGAAGGTCAAAAGAGGTCAAGAACCAGGTCATTAAAAAGATTGAAAAAGGTGGGGACAGCACAAAGGGTCAGCTCTTCTGAACCAAGTTTGGGGGAGGATGCTCCCAAACAGGGGAGGGATATGGACAAGGATTCAGGGGAGGCTACCAAGGATTCAGGGGAGGCTGAGGATTTGAATGTTGAAGGTGCTGCTGGCAATGATATGGATAGTGGGGATAATGCAGATGGTTTTGTGGTTGCTGACAAGGAAGGAAATGAGGGTGTACTTGAAAAGCTAAAGACTTTGGAGCCTGAACAGGTTATCAAGGCAATTGAGGTTATGGTGGAAGCTGTTAAGAGCTTGGGTAATCCTACTGCTGCAAGTTCTGCTGTTGGTGAAAGTGTTGAAGTTCAAGTTGAATCTGCTGCTGGTGATAAAATAGCTAAGGTTGATTCTACTGCTGGAGTGAATCATCCTACTGCTGGTGAAAAAGAAGCTGCTGCTGAACCAGAGCAAGATTCTACTGCTGGTGCTAAAGTTCCTACTGCTGAGACTCAAGTTGATTCTACTGTTGAGATGATGGATGATGATGTTAGCTTGGCTCACAAAAAGCATCAACAAAGGCACCTGTTAAAGGAGTTGTGATCAAAGAACCCATCCCAACTAAGAAAGCTGCTCCTACACATCAATACTCAGGAAAGGGTAAAGGCATATTTGTTGAAGAGCCTGAACCTCAACCTGACATACCCTTTGAATTTTGGCCAAGAGAGTTACAAGAAAAGTTTAATGAAGAGGCTGCAAGGAAGTTGGCTGCTGAGCTTGAACCTGAAAATCAAATGGTGCTTGAACAAAGAAGGAAGCATGCTGAGGATGAGGCAAAGACTAAGGAATTGCTTGATGCTTGGGATGAGGAGAGGATTAAATGTGATGTAGATGTTGAGCTTTCAAAGATGATTAAGGAGGAACATCAAGATCTGAAAACTATAGATGAAAGATTAAAGAAGTTCAAAGCAGAAAGAAAGAAATGGTATCTTGCTGAAAGAAGGAAACGAAAATTGCTCAAACCACCCACTGTCAAGCAAGTAAGAAAATTGCAGGAAAGGTACTTGAAAAATATGAAGGGGTACACACTGAAACAACTATCTTGGTACTTGGATGATTCAATTCAAAAGATGTATGAGAATGCTAAAAGAGAATTTGATACATTTGTACCTATGGATACTGATGAAGCGAAACGTGTACCGCTTTTAGGGGGTCATTTAAGCCCTAAATCGTATTTATTTGATCAAATATTGCCCTAAATCGTTCCTTTTGTCATTTTAGGTACTTTGGAGAAGAAATCTGGAAAAGGAAGCATTTTGGACGTTTTTGGAGCATAAAAGTGAAGAAAACGACAAAGTCTCAAAATCGGCTGAAAAGTACCTTTGACGGCGTCAGGGATTGCCCTTGACGGCGTCATGGCTTGGCAAAAAAGGTGGACATGAAAAAATACACATGATAAGCCAGAGAATTTTGCATGAAAAATCTGACGGCGTCACCCTTTGAAGTGATCAAGGTCGTCACGGTTTAAGCTAAAGAGGGACGGCGTCAAGCCATATTCTGACGGCGTCAAGCTTTGATAAGCCAGAGAGGATTTTGGAGGTCTAAAGAGGGACGGCGTCAGGAAGGTCATCCGGGAACCCTAAAAGCGACGAGGTGACGGCGTCAGGATCTACAACGTGACGCCATCAGCCCTTAAACTCTATATATAGTTTTGCAATTTTTTTTCATTAGTGTGGAACTTATTGTGTGTAACTTTGGAGGAGAAACCCTAAGACGAATTTCTGCCATTTTTAAGGGTTTTCATACCCTTGGATCTCCCATGTTTAATTGAAGATAAGTGATTATTTAATCATTCAATATGTCTATGTGTTGTTTGATTATATCTTGTTCTTGTCTTTTGATTAACATGCTAGGCTAGATTTATCTTGTGTTTGCTTAGATCTAATGAAACCTAACTATTGATTATTGGTTATTAGTATGTTATTAGTTGTATTGGATGATTGTTCATCGATGTTAGGCTTAAGAAAACTGGCTAACTTCCTATTCGGTAACTTGCTTGAACGTCTTAAGAAACATGAACCAATGCGTACTAAGGTTTTTATGGTTGTATTTAATGCATGAGCGAATTCTAGTGATCCCATGTTAGGAGCTTCCTAGCCGGCTCGACATAGGAGTGAAGTAGGAGCTTGTAGAGTTGGGGAAGTACGTACGCCACCCCACGATTGGTATTAAGGAATACACCCGTCATCCACGCAATTAATACACACTAATCAACCGGTAAAAGATAGTTAGGGAGTAAGGAAATCTAAGTAAACACATTTCTCTCCACATAAGTTTCACAACTCTTTTCATTTTCAGTTATTTTATTTGCATTCGTAGTTATTTGGGTTAGTTGACTAGCAACTAATTCCGCCCACTCCTTCAAACCCGAGATTTTACTTGCTTTCATAAAAATATAAAAATACAAAAAGAATCTTCCCTCACCCTTAGACCTAATTAGAGTAGTTTTTCATACCTAACGAACACTATTCCCTGTGGAGAACGATCAATCCCCCGTACTTACCACTACACTATACTACATCGGTCAGGTACACTGCCTGGTGGGGTTGTAAGCCTCTTGAGATCCCTCGAGAGGTAAAACCTGTTGTAAGGTTGCAAAACCACGCATCAAGTTTTTGGCGCCGCTGCCGGGGAATAGTTATTGTTTAGGTTGAATTTTTATTTTATTAGGTCTACTCACTAGATTCCTTTCTAGTGAGATTTTTATTTTTCTTTTTATTAGATTTCTTTAGTCTATCTTTTTCTTTGTGCCCTTTGTTTGTAAAACCATTTTCATTTGTCACCATGGCGGATGAAATTCCATTTAGATCATTAACAATAGAGGAACAATTACTTTACACGGATAGATTTGCTTCCTGTTGTTCCAATGAATTTTTAAGTGATCTTAGATATATACAAGAGGAGATGGGTATAAAGTTTGATAGGTTTGATGAATTATGTGCATGTGTGGCTTCTATTAAACAATCATTGTTAGGATCAACTCCTTTTAATAAGACCCTTTGGAAAAATTTTGAGGAAAGCCTCCTAACCGTGAACCATAAGTTTAATGAATTAATGGGTTCGTATACATCACAACTTGAGGAAACAATTGAGGAGGATTTAGCCGAACATGAGCATATTGAGCAAAAAGACCTAGGTTTTATGATCAATGACTTTGAATCTCAAGGAACGCATGATGAATCCTTTAGGCAAATTGAACATAGTAATCATGTTATCAGGGAAGATTCTTATGAATCGGACTTAGAACTTGAAATGGCTAGAGAAGGATTTGAGATACTTAGGAACATGTTTGGGTTAGATTCTACTAAAACACATGATGTGGATATAATTGATATAGAGACAAGGAAGGATGAGGTAAATAACACAAACCTACAAAGTACCCCACAAGTCCCACCATTGTCTGAGGCATGCACACCGCCCTTGACTTACCCGGAAGATGTAGAAGAGACTATAGGAACCCCAATAGAGGTAGAACCCTTGGACCAAACACAACTAGAGGATGTAGGTTTGAATACTTGTAGTCATAACCTTTCTTTTAGTTCTATGGAAGTTCCTAGTTTTGATGAACCGGAGCCTAAACCAAAACCGTTACCTAATCTTCCATCCTTAGATGTGAACTTAGGAATTGAATTAGGTCCCGACCCACCCATCAAACCATATAGTCCGGGTAGTTTTATGTTGAAGGTAGTAGACTCTAAGCCTTGTAGAGAGGAAGCTGACATAGGAGTGAACCTTAACCTTTCATACTTACATCACCCATTCATGATTGATCACAAGAAACATTATGGGTTTAAACCGGGTCTATTGGGTCAAGATGGATTCCCAATTAGGAGTCTCTCGAAGTTGTTAGAAAATGATCCCTTTTTAGGAGAACACTTTAACTCACCCATTGACCAAAGTGAACTAGGTAAGGTTATGATGAAAGGAGCACACCCCTTTGAGCATATAATTCATCCACCAATCTTTCCTCACGTGGCATACTCCTACCGAGCTGGTGTGTATCGCTACTATCACCCGCACTTAACCCTAAGTGTAGGAAAAACCTCCCCTATTTTCGTTAAATAAGGGTAGAGTCAGGCTCGTGACTTGAACAAAAACAAGCGCTTCTTGGGAGGCAACCCAAGCTTTATTTGCTTTGTGTGTTTATTTATTTGGTTGTTTGATTTTATTTGCTTCCGTATGTATGTTTAATTTTTATTATTATTGATTCATGTTCAAAACTAAATTGTGAAAATGCTTTATTTTGTTTTTAACTTCGTCTTAACTACATATAAAGGTATTTTGCAAAAGATAAGTGTAAGGGAAATCCAAATCGGTTTATTAGAACACAAATGAACATGAATCGTAATAATAATAAATTAACATACATATTCGTATTTGTTTGAGTCAAATGCTTGTATCGAGTCATAATGATGTTTTGCAAGATTTCCAGGAAGTAAGGTATAGGTTTTTCCAAAAATTTTCCGGAAACTTAACATGAGAATTCTGTCAGATCATTTCTGACGGCGTCAGGATTTACAACCTGACGGCGTCAGGTGTAATTTTCTGAAAATTTTGAAAGTTTTGTTTTCATAAAAAGTTTTTATTAAATCTCTAACTTATAATCTCCAGGAATCTGCAAAATTATCATTCCACAAGCATTATATCCTTATATATAGATTTATCCCGCCGATGTTATGCAGGTTTTCGTGTTTGTTTTCTCAGGTTTAACAGGTTATTTTGGACAAGGAAATGTATGTGGAATCAAGCTTATGGCGATGCATTAGTCATGGAGCTTCAACATTACTTTGGAAGAAGATCTAACCATGTTACTTCATTATCCACCGAGCGAATCAGGGGAGTATTTGATTTCATTCTTTTACCTTTTCACTTTTACATCTTGTTATTTGAACATTGGGGACAATGTTCATCTTAAGTGTAAGGGGGGGGGGGGGTAAAATACGATACTTTAGAGAATGCTTTTACGCTTGATTTTCGTTTGTTTAATGGTAGATGTGTAATAAAACTGAGAGAAATACCTGTTAAGGCAATTTTAGTGCCAAATTTAAATTTTTTTACAACATATAGGAGTGAAACTTTGGTCTTAATGAGCGTCTCACGGATAGGAGTTATATGACTAGCACAAAACCGTACCACTAAAAAATTTTCCACCCCCAAATATGTGAGGTTCGCCCCTAGAATTGGTAGGAAAAGCATTTATGCTATGATGTGTGTACCGGTAGCACTTAGATTCTAGAACTTGCGTTAGGACCATTCCGAGGCCACAAGTGAGACTACATTCGTGTAGTTAGATTTACTACATGATAAGAGGCATTAGGATTAACCCATTGTTTTACACCTGTGTTTTTGTTATAATTACTTTGGCTACATTGGTCAAGTAATTCTCCCACACCCTTTGCGTTGTACTCATTTTTAGTACACGATACCCCTAGTACACCCCTCAGAGCCTATCTTTTCGTTTCGACCTTTAAGCATTTTACTTAAAGGAAGAATTTGTTTACACCCCACTTAAATGTACACCCAAATCGCCTTAGCCTACCTTGTATGCACTCATTTTTAGTGCATTATTGTGACAACATTTGTTTAAACCCCAAGTTAATTATCTAATTGATTACATGGTTGCTAAGTCGAGTCATATCCTTGTACATATTGTTTTGGGACGATTGGGACTCATGGGTAAAGTACTAGTGTAATGGAGTAATGGGGAAGAACATCATTTATTACCCCCATATGTGCTAAATATTTTAAAAGTACTCCAAGTGTTTCGATTATCTTAATTCGAGTCATTAGAATAGTTATTTGTAAAGTCATGTAAAAGTTCAAGTGTAAGGGGAATGCAACGCCCCTATGATGTATTATTTTGGATGGTAGGGCAAGAGTGTATGAAAGAAAAAAAAAATAAAAAAATAAAGAAAAATACAAAAAAAAATGAGAAAAAGAAAAATAGAAAAAACATACGGACTACCATCCCGTTTCATTTTATGTTTGTCTTATGTTTTTGTTATTTTGTTTTTAGCTTAAGTCGAGTCTAGTCTTGGCTTAGCAACGCCATATTGTACATGTAATTAATCAAGATCTTTAACTCGCCACCAGTAAAATATCCCTTATCCAACAAATCCGTGTTTATCATATCCCTACACCTAACGTTATAACCCATTTAAAAGCCCTCTTTGATAGTTTATCTTAGGTGCTTACGCCTAGTGGAGGAGGTTTTTGATCCTTTCCCAAGCCTATGGTAATCTATTTGCTATGACAGGTAGTGAGAGATATTATCCGTTTTCATTTATGAGATTTATTTTGATGACACCTGAGAGATGTGAGTATCTAAACACTACTGGTGAGGTGCTAGTTTGTAATCTCCGTGCTTATTATGATTAAAATGGAACGATTATTTGTTGTAATTACTTTTATATTAGCATTAAATGACCCCTAACTTGTATTTTGATTAGAATAAAAGTGCATTTGCTTGAGGACAAGCAAATCTCAAGTGTAAGGGTATTTGATGAAGCGAAAAGTGTACCGCTTTTAGGGGGTCATTTAAGCCCTAAATCGTATTTATTTGATCAAATATTGCCCTAAATCGTTCCTTTTGTCATTTTAGGTACTTTGGAGAAGAAATCTGGAAAAGGAGGCATTTTGGACGTTTTTGGAGCATAAAAGTGAAGAAAACGACAAAGTCTCAAAATCGGCTGAAAAGTACCTTTGACGGCGTCAGGGATTGCCCTTGACGGCGTCATGGCTTGGCAAAAAAGGTGGACATGAAAAAATACACATGATAAGCCAGAGAATTTTGCATGAAAAATCTGACGGCGTCACCCTTTGAAGTGATCAAGGTCGTCACGGTTTAAGCTAAAGAGGGACGGCGTCAAGCCATATTCTGACGGCGTCAAGCTTTGATAAGCCAGAGAGGATTTTGGAGGTCTAAAGAGGGACGGCGTCAGGAAGGTCATCCGGGACCCTAATGCGGCGAGGTGACGGCGTCAGGATCTACAACGTGACGTCGTCAGCCCTTAAACTCTATATATAGTTTTGCAATTTTTTGTCATTAGTGTGGAACTTATTGTGTGTAACTTTGGAGGAGAAACCCTAAGACGAATTTCTGCCATTTTTAAGGGTTTTCATACCCTTGGATCTCCCATGTTTAATTGAAGATAAGTGATTATTTAATCATTCAATATGTCTATGTGTTGTTTGATTATATCTTGTTCTTGTCTTTTGATTAACATGCTAGGCTAGATTTATCTTGTGTTTGCTTAGATCTAATGAAACCTAACTATTGATTATTGGTTATTAGTGTGTTATTAGTTGTATTGGATGATTGTTCATCGATGTTAGGCTTAAGAAAACTGGCTAACTTCCTATTCGGTAACTTGCTTGAACGTCTTAAGAAACATGAACCAATGCGTACTAAGGTTTTTATGGTTGTATTTAATGCATGAGCGAATTCTAGTGATCCCATGTTAGGAGCTTCCTAGCCGGCTCGACATAGGAGTGAAGTAGGAGCTTGTAGAGTTGGGGAAGTACGTACGCCACCCCACGATTGGTATTAAGGAATACACCCGTCATCCACGCAATTAATACACACTAATCAACCGGTAAAAGATAGTTAGGGAGTAAGGAAATCTAAGTAAACACATTTCTCTCCACATAAGTTTCACAACTCTTTTCATTTTCAGTTATTTTATTTGCATTCGTAGTTATTTGGGTTAGTTGACTAGCAACTAATTCCGCCCACTCCTTCAAACCCGAGATTTTACTTGCTTTCATAAAAATATAAAAATACAAAAAGAATCTTCCCTCACCCTTAGACCTAATTAGAGTAGTCTTTCATACCTAACGAACACTATTCCCTGTGGAGAACGATCAATCCCCCGTACTTACCACTACACTATACTACATCGGTCAGGTACACTGCCTGGTGGGGTTGTAAGCCTCTTGAGATCCCTCGAGAGGTAAAACCTGTTGTAAGGTTGCAAAACCACGCATCATTTGTACCTATGGATACTGAGGAAGAGGTACCAAAGACAGTAGTGGAAAAAGAAAAGGTAGCAGAAAAGGTTGAAGAGGTAAAAGAAAAGGTGAAGGAGGAAGAGAAAGAGAGTTCAAATATTGGAGTCAAAAGAACTGGAAGGGTTTTAAAGAGTGTTGGAAGGAAGAAAAAGAGAAAATCCAATAAGTCAAAGGTAGTTGAGAAGAGTAGTTCTGAGTCAGATTCTGAGAATGAAGAAAAAGAGAAAATAGAGCAATCAGAACAATCCAAAAAGGAGAATGAAAAGGAAACAGCTGATCTGCAACAAATGACTAGAGTTGAACAGAATGATGATGACATATTTGTTAATACTGCTCCTTTACATTTTAAAGCTCCTGTTGTTGGATGGAAGGCTGGATATGATGGTAAGACTACTTGGTTTGAGATCAACAGAGTTGGTGGAAAAACTCAAAGGTTTTTGGAATTTTCTCAAATGCTCAGAAACTTTGATAGAGAAGATTTGGCGAACTTGTGGAGATTAATCAAGAACAAATATGGAAATTCAAGGCCAAAAAATGAGGTAGATAGAGTACTCTGGGGAGATTTAAAGGTTATGTTTGAAGTTTATGCTGAAGACAGAGTTTGGTTGGAGCAGAGGAAATGTGCTAAAATTACCCTTTGGAGATTATATCAGTCATGTGGAGTTCACTATGTAATCATGCAGGGAGGACCTAAACTATACATGCTGGTAGAAAAGGATTACCCTCTGCATAGAACTTTCCTTGATATGTTGGTTAATGGAGATATTAAACTTCACATTGATTTTTGGAGTCAAATGGTTCTTGATCTACAAAGAAAGATGAAAAGACAACTGTATGGGCCAGATTATAGGAGAAAGATGATGAAGTAAGCGTTTGGAATCATCCTCCTGGAGATGGTTTTAGGCTTAAAAGAAACTTGATGATTTTGGGAGAAAATATCAAGTTTAGGGGAGGATTGTTGGGTTTTGCGATGCTGCTGCTCAGAATAGATACAACTGCTCATGGATCATAAACCACAACGGTTACAAACAACAATGATTACTAAATAATAGTCAATTATTTTAAGGTTACATGTTATTGAACGCCTTCCATTGATGACAGTAACCAGGTTCCACAGGCTCATCACACGAGACTTCCTACCCATACTGAAAACTTGTCAAACCACAACGCTGGATCCATAACTTCATACCTTCTCAAAGGATAGGTAAACATGTTCACAAATGGGAAAAAATTTGTGTTACCTTTTGAACATGTGTAAGTGTACTAGACAATATTTGTGAATGTCATTCCATAATACAAATGCAATTATCATGGTGCATGTATGGTTTAACACATTACTGAAAAGGGTTCAAAGGCGAATCAATAGAATGATAACTTAAAATGTAAACGTACTGTACAACGCACGATTTGATTTTAAAGAAAATCAGTTAGCGTATCTAAGACACAACCAGATAACCAAATAGTTATATTGGTATCAAACTTGTTACTCACTAAAAGTGTCCAACAAATACAAGATCTAACACAAGCTTTATATTAGCCTGAATACGTTTACTGTCTTTGTGATTTTATCTAGTTGGTTCACGAGACTTAATAATGGTGCAGATTTATGGAAAAACTAACAACTTTATGAGAATATAATAAACCAAACCATATACCACTGTTTGTCCTTGTGTATTGTGGCTTTTTAGAAAAACAATAAGCTCTTAATAGATGACACATTTGTTCAGGAATATTGTGTCAGGTAGGGTTCTTTATATTCAAATATGAATCCTAATTGCAATTTGACTGACTTTGTGGACAGGGTTTATCTAGTAAACAGGATACATAATGTGTACTGTTTGCATGTGACTCACCATGTTGTGTGGTTTATGCTATTTAAGAGTGGACAACTGGTTGTTTTTTTCACCTACTCTAATTTTACTACCCATTCATATCACTAAAGGCAGCATATTTGCAGCACTTTCTTCAAAATATGTCGAATGGTAAAAGAGTTAGGTTAGAGCATGATGCTGCTGATAGGGAATGGTCAAACAAGGTACTAAGAGAGGTCATATTTCCTGAGATTAATGAGAGATATGGACCTAATGCTGAACCAAATAAGCAATTGCCACCTAAAGTTCTAGAAGACCTAAGACGACAAGTTTACAGTGAGGAACAAGAAGAAGGTGTAAAACCACACGAAAGTGTTAATTCCAAGCTACCACAATGCAAGAAAGTTAGAAGCAAGTCAGCATCTAATGATGAACGAAACCAACAAGGAAGTGTTTATGAGGGGCTGTAATTGTCTAGGACCTTTTTCAAGTCAAGGTTGTTGTGGAAAACTAGAAGGGGGGTTGAATAGTTTTATGTCTTTTTAATTTTTATTGTGAAAACTTTGTTTACCATTTAAAAAAAAAAAAAAAAAACTTAGATTCGAATTTATGTGATCTCAACTCTTGAACAATATGAACAATATGTATATATATATATATATATATATATATATATATATATATATATATATATATATATATATATATATATATATATATATATATAAGTAAATATAAATAAGCAATGCAAGTAATGTAATAAAATGAAATGAAAGATAGAGATGGAAAGATCTAACCAAGAGACAAGAGATTTATAGTGGTTCGGCTACAAGGACACCTTCCTTGCCCTACTCCACTCCCCGAGCACCTAACTCGAGAGTTTTCTTCACTATGTCAACAAGCTCCCTTATGGCGGAGAAAACCTTACACAACTTTGGCTTACACCGGCTTAACGACACAAAGCTAAATGTCGGGTTCTAATCGTAGCTAGAACCAATCTCACAACTTATACACAACTTAATCACACCTTCTTCTTCACAACTTCTTCACGACTTCTTCACGACTTCTTCACTATGACTTCACAACTTAGCACACCCTATGTACACTTCTACTTCTTCACACCTTTACTACTTACACACCTTAACAACACAACTTCTCTACTTACACACTAACCTATCCCAAACAATTATTCACACAACTATCTAACAACAATACACAACTTATATACAAATGTATGATGACACAAACAACTTAGGTATCTAAGTTGCAATACTTCTTCTCTAGTTGTTGAAGGAGTATTCTTCTCTTGCACTTGAATGGAGGAAGCTTGGATCACTTGGAAACCAAAGCTTAACAAGATATGATCAAACGTTTTTAGAAAGAATTTACAAGGATTAGAAAGAGTTTAGAACAGAAAGTTTTAGTGTGCAAAAGGTGAGTAAAAATCCAGGGGAAGGCTGGTATTTATAGGCAAAAAAACTGGACAGCTAGGAGCTACTGGAGCGTGGTCGGCCCCCTTAAGTAGGGGGCGGTCCCCTTAATTTTAAGGGGGCCGCCTAGCATAATTAAGGGGGCCGCCCTCCCTATCCGTTGCCCAGATTTGTCTTTTTGTGGGGAAGGTTTTTCTGGAACATTTTTACTGATTTTGGTTGAAAATTTGAATTCATAAATTTATAATGAATTAAACCTTTTTATTTATTACCAAAAATGTTTTTCTAAAAGATATAAAATGTTTTTGACATTTTATAAAAAATCTAGTTATTAAGAAAATGTTCCTTTGATCATATAATGCATTAAGCATTAGTTCATTCATACCTTAAGTGATTTTAGTTGTAGAAGTGAATATTTACAACTAAGTACTTGTTTATTTTATAAGATTATGTTTTAATGAGTTTACATTTTGTGATCATCAAAACATAGAGATATGAATAAATATTGATAATGTTTTTAGGCATTATTTATGTCAACAATCTCCCCCTTTTTGATGATTACAAAACCTAAACTCATTAAATCCAAAAGATTATTTTTGGACAAGTATTTGGTGAGTTTATATTCACTTCTCCCCCTTTTTTTAGAATCAAAAAGGTTAAGCCGACAAATTTAGACGTGAAATTTATCGGGACGAAAACTCCCCCTTGATGTTTACTCCCCCTCGTTCGAGGGCACCAAGGAGACGAGCTATGGAAATCTTGGCTGCAAAAACAAGTTAGGAGACACAAGATACATATATATGCATAGCAAAAATATTTAGAACAACCAACTAATTTATTTATGCATTCAAGATGATCATATATAACATATGAATCATCATTACATTACATAAAATACTTAAAACATAACGATTACAACATAACTAGAAACACTAATGGTCCAGATATTGCCAAAAAGAGCGATTGGACTTGCTTGCGACACAAAAGGGTGAGGGATTTTATTTTGAGGCGGAAAGCATGTGCATGGGTTTTAGTTATGTGATGGTGAGGGAAATGGAGCGGATCCAGTGATATTATATCGTTTTAGGGGAGGAATGGGATGAGGACGAATGAGTAGATATTCGATCCAAGAAATATCTTCACTTAAGTGGAGAATTTGTTTTTGAAGGAAGATGCAACAAGGGCAATAGTGGGTGTGGTTTGTAACTTGATTCAAGTTAAGAGAGTGGGGTAGGCAATTTGAGTAAGGTGAGGATGGAGGTTGTCCCTTGTTGCGTTGTGTGAGGTGCATAGCAAGGAGATCACTAAGATCATGGATTTTGTTAATCTCTTCATGAAGCTTTTGCCTTTCATAAATGGGGATTTGGTTATTTGGTGGAAATGGATGGTATTGGGGTGTATGATTTGAGGAAAAGTTTGAGATTTGACCAAGGTGATGAGGGTTTTCAAGGATTCCATTGAAGTTGGTTTGATGTTTAGGGGAGTAGTTTGGAATGAATGTGGATGTTTGGCCAAAATGATAGGGTTTGTGAAATGGTTCAATGGAATGAGGTTGTGATCTTGGAGAGTAGTTGGGGATGAATGATGATGGAGGTGTTGGTTGTCTAGACGCACCATTTGTGATGGGCTTGTGGTGAGGGTGAGGTTTTCTTTTCCACCCGGGTTTTAAGGTCATCCTTGCTAGTTTTGAGGTTTTTGGTTTTGGGTTGATAGGAGAGGACATGATGGGATGATTGAATGTGGTGAGATATGGGGTTATTTATAGTGGATGATTTGTGTGGTTTAGGAATGAATAGGCTTGTTGGGTGATTAGGACAGAATGTGTTTGTGAATTTTGGGGAAGTATAGGATCAAATGGGCTAAAAAGCAGAAAAAGATTCTGTGAACCCGTCCAGCAGATGGCCGGTCCCCTTAATTATGGGCGGTCCCCTTAATAATTAAGGGGGCCGCCTTATGAATTAAGGGGGCCGCCCATCTGGTACCTTTCTGGGTTCCAGAAATGGGTTTTTCTGCAGAAATAGGTGAGGATGGCTATGTTTTGAGCTTTTGGTTTTAGGCAAGTCCCACTCTTTAAGGCAATAGAGTAAAATATATGGCATATAATTTAAACAAATAGGCAAGCAATAAATTATATCTAGCAATTTAGAGAATTAAAGCAATTAATCATCTAAAGCAAGGGTAATGGAGCAAAGGCACTAGAAACTAATGGTGAATAGGTGATGGAACAATTGTGAGGATGTGATTAATAAGCTTGTTCTAGTGTGTGCCTATATGCAACAAATGTGAAGATGTGATTGTTTCGACTCCTAAATGCAAAAATTTCCTAAGAAACAATCCAAGGTCTCCTTGATTTGATTTTGCTCAATATATGAATATCAAAGATATATATATTAGATTATATACTTTGACAATTCATGTGAGATCTTATGCATGAAAAAAATGTTTTTAGCATTATTCAACAATGTAAGGAAAATGGTTTTCATGTGTTTTCCTAGATGTGAGAATGATTTGTAGAAAATAGATTGAGTTTTGTTTATAAATATGTTTATGCAAGAAAAATATTTCCCAATCTTTTATTTTGTGCAAAACAGATTCCTAGACTCAGATGAGAGGGAAGAAAAAAAAATTTATAGACAGATGGCCGGTCCCCTTAATGACAAGCCGTTCCCCTTAATAATTAAGGGGACCGCCTTTATAACATTAAGGGGTCCGCCCATCTGGAAAAAAAAAGTACCAAAAATGCAGAAAATTCAGTCAATTTGTTCCATCATCCCTAGGCCTAAACGTAAGTGGTTAAAGAGTTCACGCTTAAGGGGCTTAGTGAATATGTCTGCTAAGTTATCTTCCGATGCAACCTTTTCTATAGATATGTTTCCTTTTTGAACGTTATCGCGGAGGAAGTGGTGGCGTATTTCTATATGTTTAGTCCTAGAGTGTTGAACGGGATTCTTACTTAAATCTATAGCACCTTTGTTATCACACATAATTGGGACATCATCTAACCTAATGCCATAATCTGCTAGAGCTTGTTTCATCCATAGTGCTTGTTCACATGCCTTTCCAGCGCTTACATATTCGGCTTCTGTGGTAGAAATAGCAAGAGTGGTTTGCTTCTTTGAAAACCAAGATGTTAGACAACATCCCATGAACGTGCAAATTCCGCTAGTGCTTTTTCTATCCACGTAGTCTCCCGCATGATCCGAATCCGCATAGACGATGGTTTCTATGCCGGATCCCTTAGGATACCATAATCCTAAGTGTATAGTGCCTTTAATGTATCGGAAGATATGCTTAACCACTTCTAGGTGAGAGGTTTTGGGATCCTCTTGAAAGCGAGCACAAAGGCAGACACTAAACATGATATCCGGTCTACTTGCCGTTAAGTATAGTAAACTACCTATCATTCCTCTATACTTAGTGTTTTCTACGGACTCACCCTCTTCATCTCTTGTGAGTTTTACTTTCGTAGACATTGGTGTTTTCATGGGCTTAGCGTCTTCTAATCCAAATTTCTTAGGCATTTCCCTAATGTACTTAGATTGATCAAAAAATATTCCATCTTCTAATTGTTTTATTTGTAATCCTAGGAAGAAATTAAGTTCACCCATCATACTCATCTCAAACTCATCATGCATGATTTTGGCGAATTCATTACACATATCCTGACAAGTCGATCCGAATATAATGTCGTCGACATATATTTGGACAATGATGAGATTTGGGCTTTTCTTTTTCGTAAAAAGAGTGTTATCTACCATTCCCATGGAATAATCATGTTTAATAAGAAATGCTTTTAATCGATCATACCAAGCCTTGGGAGCTTGTTTGAGTCCATATAAAGCTTTCTTGAGTTTATAAACATAATCAGGTTTTGCGAATTCAATGAATCCTGGAGGTTGTGCCACGTATACCTCCTCATTGATAAAACCGTTAAGGAATGCGCTTTTCACATCCATTTGAAATAACTTAAAGTCTAGGGCGCATGCATAGGCAAGTAGTATTCTTATAGATTCTAATCTAGCTACGGGGGCATAAGTTTCGTCATAATCTATTCCTTCATGTTGATTATAACCTTGGGCAACTAACCTAGCTTTGTTCCTAGTAACTACTCCATTTTCATCTAACTTATTTCTATAAACCCATTTAGTTCCTATGATGGTCATGTTCATGGGATTTGGGACTAGTTCCCAAACGTCATTAGTCTTAAATTGATTCAGTTCTTCTTGCATAGCCATAACCCAACTTTCATCCTTTAATGCCTCATTTATATTTTTAGGTTCTATAGTTGATAGGAAACAAAAGAAGTTATTTTTATCTTGAGCTTGTGATCTAAGGGTTCTTTGATTTTGGTTTCCTATTATATTATCTAACGGGTGTGATTTAGATTCCTTAACATTTACAATTTCGTTTTCTCCTAATATTATATCTTCATTATCATCGCCTAAGGGTTTAATTTTACTAACCTCAATAGCTTCTTCTTCAACTAGGTCATCATCTTCTAGGGGCAATGTCTTAGGTGGTGGTGGAGTTTCATCAAATGTTACATTTAAGGACTCTTCTACTTTCATAGTGTGTTTATTGAGTATTATGTATGCTTTACTATTTTGCGAATACCCTAGAAAGATTCCTTCGTACGACTTAGGATCAAACTTAGTAAGGTAATCTTTTGTATTGAGAACAAAATATTTGCTCCCGAATACCCTAAAGTAATTTAGATTAGGTTTTCTACCTCTTAATAACTCATATGGGGTTTTTCCTAAAATTCGCCTAATTGAGACTCTATTTATTATATATGTCGATGTATCTACGGCGTGACACCAAAATTTTTGTGGGATAGATTGTTCATTTAGCATTGTTCTACTCATTTCTTGTAAGGTTCGATTCTTTCTTTCTACTACCCCATTTGATTGTGGAGTGCGAGGAGCGGAGAAATTGTGAGATATCCCATTTAAATCACAATATTTTCCGAATTGCACTTCGTTATCAAATTCCCGACCGTGGTCCGTCCTAATTGATACTATAGAACATCCTAATTTATTTTGAATCATTTTACTAAATATTTCAAACTTATTAAAGGCTTTGGTTTTATCACTTAAAAATCTAGTCCACGTGTATCGTGAATAGTCATCTACAATTACTAAGGTATAACGATTACCTCAGTAACTCCGCATAGCGGATGGACCAAAAAGGTCCATGTGTAATAATTCTAGGCATCTAGTAGTGGAGACTATATTCTTAGCTTTGTGACTAGCATGTGCTTGTTTTCCTATTTTACATGCATCGCAAAAGTGTTGGTCATATCTTAGGTTAGGCAAGTTTCTAACTAATTCTTTAGAGGCTAGGGATTGTATTTGTTGCATATTTGCGTGACCTAATCTTCTATGCCACAATGTAGAGTTTTCATCTAAGGTTTCTAGACATATTTTATCTTCCGGTTTATTTCCTAGTTTCATAACATATACACCACCTTTCCTAATTCCTCTACCTATGACCTTTCCGTCCTTAACTATTTCGCTATCTTTACTTGTAAAAGTAACCCTACACTTATTATCACATATTTGTCCTATACTAAGCAAGTTATATGTTAAATTATCTACATGCTCAACATTTTCAATAGTTAGGGAGTCTTGAGAGATCGTACCTTTGCCAATGATTTTTCCACGAAAATCACTACCGAAAATAACATTACCTCCGTTGTATGCCTTGTAGGAGGAGAATAGCTTCCGGTTTCCCGTCATGTGCTTCGAGCATCCACTATCCTTAATCCATTCGTCGGGCTCCAAATTTATCCCTAGACATATTTCATCGGTGGCTTGAGCTACAAGGCACTTTTCGCCTTTTGCTTTGTCCGCTTCATCTTTGTCGCTATCGCTCCATGTTCCACTAACAAATGCGCTTTCGTAATCATAACCCGGTGGCTTTGGACATTCGCCAATGAGATGGTTTTGGCTTCCACATCTAAAGCACTTTCTTTTCCCGTAGTTATCATTTCTATTTCTTTGAAGCGATCTTCTTTCATCTCGCGGTTATCTCGTGAATCTTCCTCGTCTCTTGAAGAATTTCTTGAATTCTCTTACGGCGATTGCATATTCTTCGTCTTCACTATCGTCACTTGAATCATCGTCATCACTAAGTTCCTTTTTGGCTTTTAGCGCGAGAGACTTGATTTGATCTTTCTTGCTCTTGACCGTTTCCGAGTCCCTCTTTATAATTTCTTCATGAACCTTCAAGTTGCCGATAAGTTCATCAAGTGATAACGTCATCAAGTTCTTTGACTCTTCAATCGCTGTGACCTTCGCGCGCCATTTCGGATGTAATGCCCTAAGAAATTTCCTTACACAATTTTTGCTAGAAAAAGTCTCATCAAGTGCTTTTAAACTTGTGATGATTGTGTTAAATTTAGCAAATGTATTATCAATAGATTCCTCTTCAGGAATTGTAAATTGTTCATATTGTTGAACAAGAAGATCTATTTTGTTATCTTTGACTTGACTATTACCTTGGTGAGTGATTAGTAAAGAATCCCAAATTTCTTTTGCGGTTTGACACATAAAAATTCGTTCATATTCTTTACGTGGTAACGCATTATAAATTACCATTTTAGCCTCATTATTTTTTGCTAGTTTCTTTTTCAAATCATCATTTTGTTTTTCAAAAGGTACAATTTCATCTATTTTAGTTAAATGATTAATTTGAATAGGGGGAAAGTCACCATAGGTAATAACATGCCAAAGATCAAGATCTTTTGATTTCACATAAGTTTCGAATCTATTTTTCCAATAAAGAAAACCATCACTTACAAATAGTGGTGGTCTTTGCATAGATTGCCCTTCTAAATATTTTAAAGATTCCATAGATCGTTTCAAGTTTTAAAATACAGTTTATTTTAAAAATCTTGTTTAACCTGGCTCTGATACCAATTGTGGAAAACTAGAAGGGGGGTTGAATAGTTTTATGTCTTTTTAATTTTTATTGTGAAAACTTTGTTTACTTTTTTTTTTTTTTTTTTTTTTTTTTTTTAAACTTAGATTCGAATTTATGTGATCTCAACTCTTGAACAATATATACATATATATATATATATATATATATATATTATATATATATATATTATGTATATATATATATATGTATTATATATAATATATATATATATATATATATATATATATATAATATATATATATAAGTAAATATAAATAAGCAATGCAAGTAATGTAATAAAATGAAATGAAAGATAGAGATGGAAAGATCTAACCAAGAGACAAGAGATTTATAGTGGTTCGGCTACAAGGACACCTTCCTTGCCCTACTCCACTCCCCGAGCACCTAACTCGAGAGTTTTCTTCACTATGTCAACAAGCTCCCTTATGGCGGAGAAAACCTTACACAACTTTAGCTTACACCGGCTTAACGACACAAAGCTAGATGTCGGGTTCTAATCGTAGCTAGAACCAATCTCACAACTTATACACAACTTAATCACACCTTCTTCTTCACGACTTCTTCACGACTTCTTCACTATGACTTCACAACTTAGCACACCCTATGTACACTTCTACTTCTTCACACCTTTACTACTTACACACCTTAACAACACAACTTCTCTACTTACACACTAACCTATCCCAAACAATTATACACACAACTATCTAACAACAATACACAACTTATATACAAATGTATGATGACACAAACAACTTAGGTATCTAAGTTGCAATACTTCTTCTCTAGTTGTTGAAGGAGTATTCTTCTCTTGCACTTGAATGGAGGAAGCTTGGATCACTTGGAAACCAAAGCTTAACAAGATATGATCAAAGGTTTTTAGAAAGAATTTACAAGGATTAGAAAGTGTTTAGAACAGAAAGTTTTAGTGTGCAAAAGGTGAGTAAAAATCCAGGGGAAGGCTGGTATTTATAGGCAGAAAAAATGGACAGCTGGGAGCTACTGGAGCGTGGCCGGCCCCCTTAATTTTAAGGGGGCCGCCTAGCATAATTAAGGGGGCCGCCCTCCCTATCCGTTGCCCAGTTTTGTCTTTTTGTGCGGAAGGTTTTTCTGGAACATTTTTACTGATTTTGGTTAAAAATTTGAATTCATAAATTTATAATGAATTAAACCTTTTTATTTATTACCAAAAATGTTTTTCTAAAAGATATAAAATGTTTTTGACATTTTATAAAAAATCTAGTGTTTAAGAAAATGTTCCTTTGATCATATAATGCATTAAGTATTAGTTCATTCATACCTTAAGTGACTTTAGTTGTAGAAGTGAATATTTACAACTAAGTACTTGTTTATTTTATAAGATTATGTTTTAATGAGTTTACATTTTGTGATCATCAAAACATAGAGATATGAATAAATATTGATAATGTTTTTAGACATTATTTATGTCAACAGTTATCTCATTTTTAGGCTAAATTTTTTTGTTTTTGTCGTGTGTTGTGCTAAAGTGCCTGTGTTGTAAAACCTGGTTATTTGTATAATATTGTACTTAAGTAACGTTTCGATATTTATGAACTCAACTGTGATGGGTTACTTAATTAATTGTTTGGTAAACACAGTTTTCAATCACTACATAGGCATGCGAATGCAAACTATGTAATTAAAATTGTATAGATTTATAAATCAAGTACAGTACCTTCAAATACCGTCAAACCTTGTTTATTGGCTCCTTGTGCTTCCAGAAGTATTCAAGCATCCGTTCACGATATGCTAAATCTGTTTGAAGAGGGTCATCTACTTCCAGTAGTTGGTTACGGCACAATCTGTACAAAATAATACAAACCCATACACCGCAATCACCATTTTGTTTTGCTTGTTTTGGGACTGCAGGACACTGGTATGTTATTTTATAGTCCTTAGCTGATATGCCCTTGCTCGCCAATATCCCTTGCTGGTCCAGATACATCGTAAGCTGTTTTGGCAAAATTCTCTTCATATTTCTCCACCACCATTTGCCATTGCCATGGACACACCCCAAGAGTGTCATAAAAGGAAACAACTCCAGTACGCAGTTGAACCTCGGCGAGACACCAGTGTTTGTCAGGTTCATTCACGGGAAAATACACCTAATATAGACAAACAAATGTACAAATTACTATGTATACAATTACAATTGTATATTAAAAAAATATTGTGGTAAACTAACCTTTTCGACATCTCGCCAAGCCACAGGGTAGTATGTGCCATTTGAATAATGATCATACATTTCACCATCTAAGATGTGTCGTAAGAAAAGAGACCCTGCCAAAGTCCAATCTGCATTGCCTGGTCTAAGAGACCACATCAGGTCAAACCATATATCCATATAACAATTCGCATTTTCAGGTTACTATCCATTTCCGAATTTTTACTATTCATTTTTACTATTCACTTTCACTATTCATTCCCGAAATTTTTTATTTCATATTCTCGTAAGTTAAATTATTTTAATGATAATCCGAGAGTTTGACACTCGTCGGATCATTTCTACAAAAATAACTAGTCACTATTCATCAAAATATCTAAACACTATTCATCAAAATATCTAAACACTATTCATCCAAAATATCTAGATATTTTCAGAAATTCACTAGTCGTGTAAATACTCATTTCTCGTGGAAAAATTATTCTAAATACAAAGGTACTAATTTCGTGTCATAAATCGAACGTTATCAAGCCTAAATGAGTCCCAAACCATAATTACACAAAAGTTACAATAATGACCCCTGTAAAAATATTTCTCGTTTTATATATTCATTTTGTTGGAAAAACTATTCTAAACGCAACGGCGTAATTTTCGTGACTTGAATCAAACGTTTGCTAGCCTAAATAAGTCCCGAACACGAAAAACAGAAAAGTTACACAATTAGTCCTCGGTTGAAATTTTCCTATAAATAGGAGGCATAAGCCTTCATTATTTCTTGCACCACCCTCTCTTTATCTCTAAAGTCCTTAAACCCAAGGCGATTCTTAGCTATTTTAGCAAGTTTCTTCAAGAACGTGCAAGCGTTCTTGAGCAAAAGCTAGATTTTGATCTACTTTGCTTCGAGTTTTCAAGAAAGGCGTCGTTATAATCTTCAAATAATTCCAAGTCTCCAAAAAGACTTGTTATTATCTTCAAATCACTTCGGGTTTTCAAAAAGACTTTGTTATTATCTTATTTTAGTATCGGGTACTACAACACTAGGGAACTTCATGTGAGGGGTTCATTTGGGTAAACGGATCGACGAGTTGTTGGATTTACGAATTAAAGTGTCCTAGCTCCTCGAACGTTTACTACATGACCTCTGAATTATGATGGCCCGAACGGTAGTTACGCGTAGAGACTTCCTGGCTTAAATCCATCAATCCCGTTATACGTTGTGATATCATTAGTTCAAGGTGAGTTCTTAGCCCCTACTTTTATACTCGTTTTAACTCTTTGGGGGAGATACATGCTTAACTACTTTCAATTACTTTTACAAGTATTCCAAACCTTTACATATTACTGTGAGTTCTTAGCCCCTACTTTTATACTCGTTTTAACTCTTTGGGGGAGATACATGCTTAAATACTTGTTCTTATTTTCACAAGTAAACTAAACTCTTATACTTTACCGTGAGTCATAGCCCCTACTCTTTTAATACATGTTTTATACTTTTGGGGGAGATACATGCTCAAACTATACTTTTACAAATACACGTTTAACTTTATGATACAGTTAGTCAATGATTCAAATCTATGTGATACTTTTATTCTTTTATGCTATTTATATGTGACGTCTTATTATGTGATACACTGTTATGTGTAAATCTATTAATGTGGATTGGAATTATCAAATACATGATTTATGCAATTACTTAAATGTTTATACTTTTATACGATACGCTTTCATACTTGTCTTTGGGAAGTAGGCACCCAGTAATCTTTGGGAAATGGCACCCAGTAATCTTTGGGAAATGGCACCCAGTATTCTTTGGGAAATGGCACCCAGTAATCTCATGATGCATTGATATGCAAGACATCTACCCTAGACATACTATGTTAGCAGTGGATTGTAAAAACACAGGTTGCAAGTCTTGTATGGGTGGGGCTTGGAACTGAGTGGATTTACAAGGCCTTTGCTGGGAAATCTTTTTTCAAATACTTTACATGTTAAACAAACTCTATGAACTCACCAACCATTGTGTTGACACTTTAGCATGTTTATCTCAGGTACATTAGATGATAGCTAGATCTTGAAGCATAGAGTCGCACGACATATTCTGAAGACTTATTCTTTTATCATTTACCATTCGAAACATTTTGTATACATTTATGTATCATACTTTGGGATCTCATGTTTGTAACTCTGAATTCATTAATTGAATGGTAACTCTTCAAAACGTCTCATTTAGAGGTCGTTTTCTATAACTTGTACTTTGTATTATGAAGTAGCACCCCAGTGACACAATCTTCCGCTGCGATATTTTGGGGGTGTTACAGATTGGTATCAGAGACTTGGTTATAGAGAACTAGGTTGCATTTAGGTGCCTAGACTATAACTACTATATACATTGAGACTCTTATCCCTATCGCCTTACATACGTAGAACTTTTCCCATTTATATGCGCACTGTTAAATGTTATAATATCTGCACCGATAGGGGAAAAATCTCAGAATCTAAATCGAGACATCAAAAACATGGAGCTCAGTGATAACTATCTATTTAACTTAATCTTGTGACAGTTCTTGTTTGATGAGACATGGGATTAAGTTAAATAAAGGTTATCACTTAGCCGTAGAAATTTTATGAGTTCACTCGAGGATTTTCTGAGAGATGATCACCCTACTCTTTTATGTTACGTCGAGAGATGTGTGCTTGGTGATATGTACACGTGTGAAAGGAGGCAAATATAATTATGGTGGCCAACATAATTATAAGTGCATCACGACTCACGTGGACATATGTAATCATGCGTACGTGCCTTATCCTACCATATTATTCTATTCTAGTACAAAAATCTAGCTTTATTCATGCCTCTGTTAAGTTAAGAGACCTAGACACATTAAATTCCGGGACGGAATTTCCTTAAGGGGTAGAGACTGTAACAATTCGCATTTTCAGGTTACTATCCATTTCCGAATTTTTACTATTCATTTTTACTATTCACTTTCACTATTCATTCCCGAAATTTTTTATTTCATATTCTCGTAAGTTAAACTATTTTAATGATAATCCGAGAGTTTGACACTCGTCGGATCATTTCTGCAAAAATAACTAGTCACTATTCATCAAAATATCTAAACACTATTCATCCAAAATATCTAGATATTTTCAGAATTCACTAGTCGTGTAAATACTCATTTCTCATGGAAAAATTATTCTAAATACAATGGTACTAATTTCGTGTCATAAATCGAACGTTATCAAGCCTAAATGAGTCCCAAACCATAATTACACAAAAGTTACAATAATGACCCCTGTAAAAATATTTCTCGTTTTATATATTCATTTTGTTGGAAAAACTATTCTAAACGCAACGGCGTAATTTTCGTGACTTGAATCAAACGTTTGCTAGCCTAAATAAGTCCCGAACACGAAAAGCAGAAAAGTTACACAATTAGTCCTCGGTTGAAATTCTCCTATAAATACAAGGCCTAAGCCTTCATTATTTCTTGCACCACCCTCTCTTTATCTCTAAAGTCCTTAAACCCAAGGTGATTCTTAGCTATTTTAGCAAGTTTCTTCAAGAACGTGCAAGCGTTCTTGAGCAAAAGCTAGATTTTGATCTACTTTGCTTCGAGTTTTCAAGAAAGGCGTCGTTATAATCTTCAAATAATTTCAAGTCTCCAAAAAGACTTGTTATTATCTTCAAATCACTTCGGGTTTCCAAGAAGACTTTGTTATTATCTTATTTTAGTATCGGGTACTACAACATTAGGGAACTTCATGTGAGGGGTTCATTTGGGTAAACGGATCGACGAGTTGCTGGATTTACGAATTAAAGTGTCCTAGCTCCTCGAACGTTTACTACATGACCTCTGAATTATGATGGCCCGAACGGTAGTTACGCGTAGAGACTTCCTGGCTTAAATCCATCAATCCCGTTATACGTTGTGATATCATTAGTTCAAGGTGAGTTCTTAGCCCCTACTTTTATACTCGTTTTAACTCTTTGGGGGAGATACATGCTTAACTACTTTCAATTACTTTTACATGTATTCCAAACCTTTACATATTACCGTGAGTTCTTAGCCCCTACTTTTATACTCGTTTTAACTCTTTGGGGGAGATACATGCTTAACTACTTTCAATTACTTTTACATGTATTCCAAACCTTTACATATTACTGTGAGTTCTTAGCCCCTACTTTTATACTCGTTTTAACTCTTTGGGGGAGATACATGCTTAAATACTTGTTCTTATTTTCATACATACTTAAATACTTGTTCTTATTTTCACAAGTAAACTAAACTCTTATACTTTACCGTGAGTCATAGCCCCACTCTTACTCTTTTATACTCGTTTTATACTTTTGGGGGAGATACATGCTCAAACTATACTTTTACAAATACACGTTTAACTTTATGATATAGTTAGTCAATGATTCAAATCTATGTGATACTTTTATTCTTTTATGCTATTTATATGTGACGTCTTATTATGTGATACACTGTTATGTGTAAATCTATTAATGTGGATTGGAATTATCAAATACATGATTTATGCAATTACTTAAATGTTTATACTTTTATACGATACGCTTTCATACTTGTCTTTGGGAAGTAGGCACCCAGTAATCTTTGGGAAATGGTACCCAGTATTCTTTGGAAAATGGCACCCAGTAATCTCATGATGCATTGATATGCAAGACATCTACCCTAGACATACTATGTTAGCAGTGGATTGTAAAAACACAGGTTGCAAGTCTTGTATGGGCGGGGCTTGGAACTGAGTGGATTTACAAGGCCTTTGCTGGGAAATCTTTATTCAAATACTTTACATGTTAAACAAACTCTATGAACTCACCAACCATTGTGTTGACACTTTAGCATGTTTATCTCAGGTACATTAGATGATAGCTAGATCTTGAAGCATAGAGTCGCACGACATATTTTGAAGACTTATTCTTTTATCATTTACCATTCGAAACATTTTGTATACATTTATGTATCATACTTTGGGATCTCATGTTTGTAACTCTGAATTCATTAATTGAATGGTAACTCTTCAAAACGTCTCATTTAGAGGTCGTTTTCTATAACTTGTACTTTGTATTATGAAGTAGCACCCCAATGACACAATCTTCCGCTGCGATATTTTGGGGGTGTTACAATCCAAGTGCTGTGTACAAAAAACACAAATTATAAAACTTATAGTGGTTACTCAATCAAAACTATATACAAATGTATTTGACCAGATAGTGATGATGGTTCCTTACATAGTCATATAACCAACTGCCTTTACAATCTTCATGACAGGCCAACGCTAGCAAAAAATTCCTACCAGCAACAATGGTACAACCGCCCCATGGAAACTTAAAGTCTGTTGGTTGTTTTTGCTTTAAATAACTACGAAGTGAATCAGGCAAAGTAACCTTGTCCTTTTTGCATTTGGGGTGTCGAGACAGATCCTAAAATAAACAAATCAATGATTAACATTAAACGAATCATAATATTGTTAATTTAAGAATAAAAAACAGACTACCTCTACAAAAGGATCTATGTTGGCCGAATAGAATTCAGTAATTGACCGTGTTTTTGGGTTTCCAGAGACGTCCTGAAAAGATACATAACATATATTAGCAGAGGCCAACCAGATATTGATTTCAGTATGAATGTAATACGGTGCTTTACATCTAAAATAACAATAGGGTCAATCGACTCCTTTCTGCAACAAGTTGTACTTATCAGTCGGGCACGTTGGACGTTATCTGAATTTAGAGATCCGAAAAACTTCTCCTGCCTTGATCTAATAGAGTGTAAAAAGTTTTTTGCCAAGTTTTTAATTTTCGCCGCCTTTTTTTTTTTTTTTTTTTTTTTTTTTTTTGGATTTTCTTCATTTTGCGATTGGAAAAAACAGAGTCCAAGCAAGGTTTGTCATTAGGATCGACCACATTTGCATATCCTTGGTTGCTGACTATTTGTTGCGATGGTGTTGTTTGATCTTTCTGCATATCATAGGTTGTGATTAGCAGCGACCACAAGACATAGAAAGAAACATTTATTAACCTTTTTAAAATTAAAATAAACCATGTAGCTCAACATCTGTCTGCAATGGTGTTGTTTGTTCTTTCTGCACGCAACTAACATTCGTACCGGATACTTGTTCCATCACCTTTTCATTCTCAACACCCTTCCCATTTTCATTATCAAACGGTATTTCTTCTAACGAAACCCTAGTCGCATCCGCATCGTCATTTATTAAATTCATGAAATCATCATACAACGGGTGATCCTGGTATAATAAAGATGTATAAATAAATGGGCAAATAAGGAAGCTTGTATGTTGCGAAAGTATTTATTAAAGATAACATACATCACTGTGGATGAGGGATGCTGTTTGTTTAATGTCCTTCTCATGAAATGCTCCAACTTAAGTAGCAGGTTAATGTTCATCAAGAGCAGGGAAGTTAGGGGTAACCCCTACTTGACATGCTTGTAAAAGAAAGTCCATCGAACCCAGTTGAGATTCGTTGTAGCCTTTCTTCCCAACTTCCTTGTCAATTTCCATGGGATGGGCTGCATCACTGGTTGTAACACCATTATCAGCTTCACAAGCTAATGACGTGGGCTGTAGTTGACAAAATAATACAACATTTAATGAATTAAATTAACGATTAAAGTATGCTAACCAAATGATATAATGGTAAACAATAACGCGGAATTGAGATACTTATAAACGTATGCCAAAAAACAGAAAGTAAAAACAAACCTTGGAAAAAACAGGATTGTCAACTTCCATTGGATGATCATCATCAACATCATGATCAGCATGATCATCATCATGATCAGCATGATCATCATCATGATCAGCATGATCATCATCAACATCTCGGACCGTAACATCATTATCAACATCAACATCATGATCAGCTTCACAAGGTGATGACGGGGTCTGTAGTTGACAAAATGATATAAGTGTAAACTTTAACGAGGAATTGACCTTCGTATAAAGTTAGGAGAAAAAACATAAAAAATAAATACAAACCATGTAAATATCAGGGTTGACATCAGACTCGACTGGAATATCTGTGCTGGTAACCTTAATATTTGGGTCATCAGTTTTTTCTTGATCAGGAATAACACCACCATCAGAATTATCGTTCAAAACTGTTTGTATCTCTGAAACTCTTGTTTTCACCTTTTGAAACAGGTCGCGAATGTCTTGTTTTGGGACAGACGCAATGTGCTTCGCTATCAATGCAAGATCAGTTTGCAAATGAAATAACTCGCCGAAAATAGTAGTTGTTGAAACATTCATTTCCTTTTGGGCTTCACTTGATTGGACACGATTTACGTTTTCAACATCATTTTTATCTAAAATTCGTAAACGTGGTGTTTGATGTTGATCGTCTGCACTATTAGCTTGTTGGTGATCCTCTGCACTATCAGCTTGTTGGTGATCCTCTGCACTATCAGCTTGTTGGTGATCCTCTGCACTATCAGCTTGTTGTCCATCATCCTTTTCGCCATCACTTGACAGGTCTGGATCAGACAAACCCTTGATAAAAGGGATGCTAGCAATACACCACGGTTGTCTCAATTCGTGTTTTGTTGCATAAAGTACCATAATGGGAATTGACTCCTAAAAAACCAAATACTAAATACTCCCTCCGTCCCACTATAAGTGTCCACTTTCTATTTGCACAAAGTTTTAGGAAAGTGGGGCCAACTACACTCTCCACCAATCAAATATCACTATTACCCACTAAAGTCTCTTCTCATTGGTTGAAAATATTCCCTGGACACTTAATATGGGACAAGCAAAGATACCATTGTGGACACTTATAGTGGGACGGAGGGAGTAACTTGGTATGTGAACAAATTTAAATAAATGTCCAATAAATTTGCCTTCAAAGATAGTGTGGTGCTTACCGGTCCAAAATATATTTTATGGTCTGATTTTCAAAACTTTTCACATTTAGACCAAGCAAGACGTCGTGGAATGACCTTCGTGTCTTTCGACCACCAATTGCTGCTTTTAGGATAACTCTCCAAAATCCATATCTGTAATATGTGGTTGTTTAAAATTTGATGTGTATGTATGCAAGATAAATTGGAAAACATATGATGTTTGTTTCCAATGTATAAAATGTGGAAAAAGTTGTTCAAAGTGGAGGTTATAACCGTGTTCAAAACTATATATAAACTATATATCTAATAGAAAAATCCTAAATTAATACTTTTACAAAAGAAAACTATGGGTATATGGCGAAGGTATATATTACTGGTATAATAAAGTAATGTATACAAAACAAAAACAAACATTTTGTACACCAGATACATATATATAGCAATTAGTCAGAATTCAGTCTAAATACAACGATACTAAATAGTCTAATGAATACATATCCTTTACAAATATTGTGACATAGAGCAGAGAAATAGTTTAGTCCATAGTGGTGAACTTTAGTACAGACTAGTAAGTATGGCATACCTTGAAAGCCTAAGCAAAACCATATAGATTGTATGTCGCACTGAACTTTGGGTTTTTTTTCAACTTGGCCAAATGATATTTTCTGTGTCTGTCAACAACATTTACAGTCCTTTGATAAAATTTATGCAACATGTATTCACCCCAAGGAAAAACATTCCAAGCATCAAAGTCCTCCACCAAAGACATTATATGCTTAGGGATACAATTCCTTTCTTCAATACCCATAAACACCAACATAGCAACTATCAATTGACACAACTTAACAGCATCATCATTCGAAATAGCTAAGAACCTATTTTCATCATTAACTATTTCCAAACAATCAGTGGCATATACAGAATTTATACCATCTGTCTTTTTTTCAGGAAATACACGGTCACGAAATGCACTTGTTTTATTTTGACTTTTACAAACTTTACCAAATCGAAACCCTGTTATTAAACAAAATTCTTTACGCCCGAACTCTAACAAATCATCCCCAATTTTGAATTGCAATGGTGGGGAATCGGACGATATGTTAGAAACTTTTACCTGATGTTGTAAAACAAAATGCATCAAATGGCAGTTATTATCGCAAAACCGAATATCCAATCACGGACCAAAGACTGTGTTTCAAAATAACCTTTCCCGCTTTTCATTCTTAGACAAAATGTCTTTGATATCTGTAAGCAACTTCACTGTAGATCGAACAATGATTTTACAACTGTACAACTGAATCGGCATATCGAATTACACAATTACATAAAAAATTTGGTAACAGGGTGTTAAGGAATTATGATTTGGTAGTTGTGTGATGCTTTGCCTGTGGAGAAGAAGATGTGTGTGTATTAATGTGTATTCTTTAGTGAATTGTAATCGTACCTATATCAATAAAAAGTTCCTTATTTTAATGCATGTAAAATGACCAAAATATCCAGTTGCTCATGTATTGGTTGCCCAAAAATAAAAAGTTACCCAAAAAACAATACCTTCCATGTACATCGTACCAACAGTTGATGCTGTACTTTGGTCGGACACGTGGCATCCCGTAGTTGGCTATATTCGAGTTGCCAAGTTGCCCTGGTCTAATGTCAGAATTTTCTGAGATCGGGTCGGATAAGCAAACGCATTGGGCAACTGGGGCAATTAGTAGTAATTATCCCTTCGTCTCTATGGTTTTAATAGAGACAACAGACTCTCTTCCAAATTCAAATAGAAATTCCATAAGAATTTTGGGCACTTGTGTTAATTTCAACACAGTCTATCATTCTTAGACAGATGGTCGAAGTGTTAGGACCATTCAGATGAATGAAAAGATCGACCCGATAAAGGAAAGATTTAAGATAGTCTAAGGTAAATAAAATCCCACGAGGATAAGAGAAGACGAGCAATAGAATTTCCAGTTGTCGATCTAAGTATGTTAACAAAATTCCTTTAGAAAGGAGTCATCCGAGTTAACAGATCAAATATAAAAGGGGTCATGCAGTTTTGTATTATCAAAAGAACCTAATAGTGTTCTTAGCACCTACCCTGTATTCCAGTTAAGATTATGCTTAATAGGCAAGGCTAAGCATGTTTCTTTAGCAGATGTTATGATTAATAAAATCTCGACTATGTTGAGAAACGAGTAGAAATTCTTGATATTAAGGTCCAAATACTCAGATTTAAGAAATCCTCCTTTTAAGGTCAGACAGAAGCACGGAAAGGGGTTAGAATACAGGTAAGAACCATTATGCATTCCCAGTATTCATCAAGAAAGGTTTGTGAGGACACAAACCGAATAAGTGGGGGAGAGTTATAACACCCCAATTTTTACAGTATTGATTTATTATATAATAAGAAGCCTCCCAGTTAACTTTGGTTATGTTTATAAATCATTGCTAGTTATAAGGACCTCATACAAAATTTGTTTTAATGAAATAAGGACCACCCAAGTAATAGTTTTCTTAGCAGGGACCATTTATCCCAATTAGTGAAAGTTTAATTAAAATTTATATAACTCTTATGAGTTATATGGAAATCTCAAATCGACTTATTTCTTCCTTCTTCCGCTTCACGTCACGCACCACACATACGCATCAAATTCTAGGGTTTGATCTTATATTGGATTTTTGGCAAGTTTAAGAAAAGAAATCATTGTATTGAAGCTTAGAAGTGTCAATTATAGCTTCCTCTCAATCTAATTCGAGGTAAGAATCATATCTTGGTTCTTGAATCAGTGTTTTATGATTACCCAATAGTGGGTAATGATTAAAGATTGTATTTTGATGTCACAAGTGGGGTTTTACAGAACTTTACAAGATTATGTTAAGTTGTGAATTTCTAAAATCAATAAGAACACATGTTAATCATGTGTATGTGTTAAGATTAATATTGGGTATGTTGTTATAATGCCATAACACCATTTTATAGTGTTAAATTTCGAATAGTATGTTTTGGTGAGCCGCGGAACCAAACACCCTCCCTATGGCCTAGTTTAATTGTAAAGCTTGTTTATGACAAGCTATGTCTTATATTAAGTAAGCTCCATGTTAATTATGTATTCTTAGGTTGTAAATGTTAGGCGGGGACGTTTACGGGAGCTCGCGATAGATTACAAGCCATATCAAGGTGAGTAACGTATATAAGATTAGAAACGGGACTAAAAGAGCTCGTTAGATATGTTAAATGTGTTATGGTATTTACTTTCATGTTTTGTTGTATGCTTATCTATTACACTTATGTTACGAGTTCATGATAAGTGAGCGCATAATTATGTTGAAGTATATATATCATGAGTAGAAATGGATCTCACGATATGAGATTATACATGAAATAATTAGACGGGTCAAAACAGCCCGTAACGACCCGTGTGGTCTTAGTAACATGTTTTTAGCATAAATGATGTATCATTGCTCATTTTTAACGGGTCTTTAGTAGCTCGTTAGAAGTGTCACATATTTCGTGATACTTATATATAAGTTTTATTGTACGTTTATGTGTTATATTCGTGTTATGAATTTATATTGCTTATTATGAGTTTAATTAATTTAACGGTATAAGTGTATATGTGAAATAAAGTGAACGGGTCAAAACAGCCCGTAATGACCCATGTGGTCCTAGTAAAGTGATTTTAGTCAATATTGTCTATTTTCACTTGTTTAGCGTCGTAAGTGGACGATATGTGCTATTATGTGATCACATACTGTTGTTCCATAAAAAGTTGGAATTTAGACCTCCTTAGTGGAGAATCGAGCCTCAGAATAGCAAAAGTTCCAAAAACGGAACTCAAACATCCTAAGTGGATGATTAGTATGTTAATATGGCTCGTCAGTCATGAAAAGCACAACTAGATATGAAAAGTCTCAAAAACGGGACTTGATGTCCTAAGTGGGCAATTAGAGCATATATTGCTATATTGAACCAATTACGGGTTCACGATGTCCTAAGTGGACAACTAGTATACTCATGGAAAGCATGAGCTTTTTGGCATTATGATGAAGTATATAGCCCCTAAGTGCATGTTACGATGCAAGAGTATATTCCCGTGAGGAATTAGCGGTGTTAAGCACCAAAATAGCTACGCGGGGAAAGTTCTTATGAAGCAACATCTAGTAACATTGATATGCTTATTTTCAGTTTTATATATGTTATTTCACTAAGCTTTATGCTTACGTTGTTTCATTTATGTTTTTGCTTATAGGTGATAACAAGTTTAAGACTAAAGGTCGCGGATTAGCCACCGGTGGAGCTCATGAGTAATTGAGCTATTCCCTACCCTCTCTTGTACCAAGAAACGCCCTAGGAAATGTCTTTTGAGTCATGGTTTGTATATTATGCAGAACTATCATGTTAAATAACTAGTACATGTTATGTTTTTAAGTTCAAAGTGTAAAACCCAAAATTTTGAACCATCATTCTATGTACCAATTTGAATTTTAATCTAAGTTTTGAAACAAATTAAAACATTTAACTAAACTATATGTTATGTTATATAATATCTTTAATAAAAGGTAACCAAAACAATACCTAAATAAGTTGTAACAAACTTAAAACTTCCTAAACCTCCTTAACACCTTGTACACGTTTTCTTTTGGTTCAAAGGGATAAGAACTCTCAGCTTATTATCACGCCAAAAATTAAGTGCACATTATCAATCACAATTATAACACTATATTCTTTCCTAATTTAACTTACACACGCTCCTCCCCTAACTTTTGATATAGTATAGTTCATTTTTTTCACCTCCCTTCACACGAGTCAACAAAACAAGAACACACAACAAGAATATTTACACCGATCCTCCCTAACTCTCGCTTGCTTTCTCTATAAGACCAAGTGTTCAAAGGACGGTTGCGGAGGAGTAGTTCGAGGGTAATAAGGCTACTGCTGTGGTTCGTGAGCATGGGTATTGAATTCGTGGGTTCCTTATTCTTGTTCCCTTCTCCTTGCTTCGTCACATCAGTAAGGTACCACCAACACACTCTTGTTTTCTTGACCTATTCGACACATAAAAATATGTACATAAATCTGAATATAACAACATCTAAAACTAATCGGTAACATGCTAAGTTACTCGTATAATCTCATTTGATTCGTTGTTGTTTCATTTGCATGTAACCTATGCGTATATGAGTATGTCATCACATGAAATATGAATAAAACCTTGCTGACGTGTGGTATCGACTCATATGTTCTTTTCCTTTTCGACCTAGCGAACCATGGTTTATTCTCTTTCGACCTAATCACACATTCATTATAGCTACTAAAATCAGAAACCTTAGTATGCATTGTAACAAAAAGGGTTAAAGGTTTCGTATTTATTTCGTGTGAGTGCGTTGCGTGTCATGTGTGACTTTACGTTGGGTCGTGTAAGGTGTTGCTGATGTCGCTTGCATGCTCATTGAATGAGTTAAATATAGTTATTTGTGATTGCATGTGAGGGTCTAGTGTGGTAACCTGTTAATGTGTTCTTTCATGCGTTTTCATGGGTATGTATGCATGGTTTTGTGACTGAAATTTCATGTGCAACCTATTGCTATGGTGAGTCGCGTATAGCTTGGTGTGGATGTTAAAAGAAAGGTTGTGTTGTGGTCGCATGTATCGAAGGTGTGTTTCATGCTTGGTGTCGTGTGAGTTGTGAGATGATTAGAATTTGCCAGGTCTTGGGTTGATTAAGAAATGGGTCGCATGATGTTTTGTTTTGTCTCGATAAGCTTGTTCGGGTCTCGCGATACTTTATTTGTCTCGCATGTGTGTGTGCCTTCGATTTGAATTGGGTTGTGAGTTACGTGGTTCCCGTGCATGAGTCTGTGATAGGTCATAGTTCGCATATTGTGAACAGGTGGTGTTTGCACCTTAGTTTTGACTTCATGTGTGGGTTGGTATCTCAAGCATAAGATAATGTTCCTTCAGGCCCTAATAATTCTTGATGTAGTATTGCGGTGTTGGTGTCAGTACATGTCTCCAAATTAGGTTAAACTTGTGTTTTATAGTTGATATAAATAATATAACATATGTGAGGAAAAAGAAATCATGCGTCAAAAGAATGAAGAATAATATTGTCGTCTAAATTTGTTGTGCTCTTGCATTGTGTTTCGCTAGCGTCCAATTCCGAGAAAGGTTTATATTTGAATAAGTTATTAATAATAAGCCGATCATTAATTCGTGTAGATTCGCCGAAGGAGGAGTGATTTCTTATCCTTATGTTATGTTTCGTTGGCGGGTAAGGTACAGATATTCTACCCTATTTCAGTAAGGGTGTCTTCTTTCTCATGATTCATTGATCTTGATTCGTTTTAAGATTCCCTAAGCCACTACTATGTTTCCCTACACTTTAGTTCGTTTGTTTGACTCATTTTGACTTTGACGTTCAATATGACCATTTTGCTTTGAGCCTCTATGATGATCCATTCGATATTCGTTCGCACCTTGTGATATTAGTATTCGAAACACTTGATACTTCGAGGGTTCATTTGATTTTGGTAACTAGATGTGAAAACCTTTTTAATTATAACATGGAAATGTTTTGAGGAAAAACTATTTTTAAAATGATGTTTATGAAATATGCAAGACCACATTTATTTAGAATCTTACTAAACTTTTATGAAAATTACTTTTAAAGACTACTATTGTGAAAACAGTTAATAAGATCACTTTTATGAAAACCATTTGATAAAGATTTCTTTAAATGAACCATTTGATTATGAACCTTTGATCCGTTCATTTTGACTCAGTTGACTTTGATATTGGATATGAACCCTTTGCCATGAACCTTTGATATTTGGACTTTGACTATTATTCGATGACTTTGACTATATGAACCTTTGCTTTGCTATGAACCTTTGACCTTTGACCCCAGTTTGATACCCGAGCCAAAATATGTTCCCTAGCCATGAAGGTAACATGGCCGTGTCTGTGATGCACCACTGGCATGACTCGTGTGTGGTTCGAGTGATTAGCCACATCGTCCCCATTATGATATGATATGCGCACTTTATGATTTGTTATGGCCAATATGATTTGTTTGGGGGGCGTATGGATGCATCCTAGATATGTTCTGTTTATGATATGCTATGATATGATATGGTGACTGATGATGGGTGCAATCCACGTCTTTCACAAAATATGGGAGCTAGCTACTCCATTTGAAGAATGAGGACACCCCTCATATTATCTGATTCTCTGAGAGGTCTCCCCTCTATATGATTATGAAGATATGATATGATATGATATGGGCTCGTGGTGGATTACTGTCCTAAACCTTTACTCTTTGTACCGTTACTTATATCTTATTTCATTATGCTATATCTGTTCATTTCCGTTTGCTTTCGTTTCCGTTCATTATATATCTGTTCACTGGGCTTTTTAAGCTCAGCCGCATTTCTTTTCCTGCGGCAGGTTTTAGTTGGAAGATGGGTATGAGTGAAGAGACTTTTGGACTTAGAAGACTTGATAGTTATTTTGGCCTAGAGATGATTAGAAGTTATTATATTGTTAGAATTTGTATTCGCATTTGTAACCTTGTAATTTCAGTATTTCATTTGTAACCTTTGAGATTCCTTGTATTACTGTAATGAACGCTTTGTTTTGATCTGATATGAAACCATTAGTGTGACATCTTTACCCTTGTCGGGTTGGGGTGTTACACAAAGGGTGTTTGACATAGTGCCATTTTTGCCCCAAAATGACCCATTTTGACTCTTGTACGGGTCTAGCCGAACGTTACAGGATATTGTAACACCCCCTAAATTTTTAGTTAACAGCGGAAGACTTAATAGGGGTATTACTGGACGGATCATAGTTATAATCATAGAAAACGACTCAAAAGAGACGTTTTGAAAGTTGTTGTTATTCGTTTAGAAATTTAGATACAAAAAGGAATTTCCAACATTTAATATTCCACAAAATTTATGGTAAGTTTGATATGAATGACAGAATTTATGTGACACCAAAAACCATCAATTAATTGCCCGCTTCGTGCCTTGAGTGCTCCTGTTAATTACCTGAGATAAACATGCTTAAAAGTCAACACAATTGTTGAGTGAAATCATAGCGTTTTTAATTATAATCAGTTTTGAACACAAGTCTATAGTTGCATAGAAATTCAATTATTTAGAAACAGTAATATGGTAGTTCGATATATTGCCCTAAGTCTCATGATACGCAAACGTTAACAATGTGCCGCTATAGGTGATGTTGAATATAATAACATATTAAAAAACTAAACGCAGCGGATAACATCACCAACAACGGATCCATATAGCCATATGATCAATCATATAAATGAATATAAGTATTATACCTTTGAAGCGTGATCACGGGTGCACCAATAACACCAATATCACCAATATGAGATGGAGAAACCCAAGAGATCAATGATGTTGATCTCCTCTAAGAATGAAACACACTACACGTCACGGATAACCACCCGATGCTAGTCTTGAACACGTAACACGCGATCTAGCCTTGAACTACACTAGAATAAGGTTAGATGAGATCAAAAACCACAAACCCTAATATGGGTGTGTATAATTTCGTGGTTATTGGTGAGAGAAAGGAGGAGAGAAAATTGGTAAGTCTTTAATGTGATAAGTCATAATCAAAGACCAAATCTCATTTGAACTTATCATGATCAGAGTTACACTTAGCACCTTGATCTTTCTCCCTTGTTCCTTTCTCACCTAGGCTTGCCATGGGGGCCCTAAATGGGCTTGCCCATTTGTTGGTCCAATCCAATAAACTAAGTACTAGCTTAGTTATTAGTAGCCCATTATTGATCCCGAGTTACGAAGGTTAAATATAACGTAAATACGATAGATACGATATATTAAATGGTGTCTCTGTGTATAAGTGTGTGACCCCATAGGCTCACATATGTCTAGCCATATAATTATTTATTATTACACGAGCATACTCCAACAGCTCCCACTTGCGACGTCATAATAATCAAGTAATTATACAAGCAAAGGTTAGCGTCTAGCACCACGCCAATGCCCCTAGAAATATGTGAGAGTAGTTTCTTAAACATCTCATTTAAATGGTTTATATGTCATCCATCCTTTTGTTGCAGATACCTTGTTGAACATTAGACATGGATCAAATGTCATTCTAATTGTTCAACTATTATGTTTCTCGATATAGATATTGAACAAGATTACCAAGTGGATCAAGATTCATCTTAATCTCATTTGGGTACGGCTATACAAACATCTGTCTAATTCATCGAGGGGCCCAATAGTATCTAACTCCATAACATGTGGAGGTACAAATCCTATTTTTACTGCACGTGTCATTCATGTGTTTCATATCACACCTGAAGATGGTTTTTATAACTACCTTATTCAGGACAGCGTTTAACCATATCAAGGAATGAAATTCCACACATGCAAGACCTACTTGCATCTCAAGTCTAAGGATAAGAGACATAACCACTTGCGAGATTCACTATTGACGACGATCCATGTAGTGAATACTCGTAGGTTGGGTCAATCCAATGTTCATCACAATGAACAACATGCGAGTTTGGTAAATAATCACCAACACGCTCACATTTGCCTTGATTTGATGATACTCCCGTGTCGTCAACTGGCAATGGGCAATTTTAGAATAAATAAATTATTCATGGATTAAACATGCAAATATAGAACACAGTAGTATAAATGAAGATGATCATACTAGGTATATCAATTCATTATATAATACGACTGCTTACAGTTCCATTATCCAAATACTAAAAACAGATATGCATAAGACTACTCATAGGTCGAAATCCGATGTTCCCACCATGATCGAATCGTGTTGTACAAGATAACAAGTAGTCATCTGAGTAAACTTTGAGAATACTTGTTTCAAAACTCATGAAAGGTTTGAATGATGATTGTCCTTTGTATGTGTGCATTCAAGTACAAGACGAGTATTGCAACAATACATTCCATAGGGTGTTTGAAGCTAGCAAAACACCTATTTTAGACAGTCATCTTAATAGTTTCTCAAACTATAAAGTATTCTTATTCTTTTAATGTATAACGCATTAATGCTCTCAGTCGAGCACATCTAGTCAGCAATGTCATCATTCATGATGACATCCTACCACGACTAGGGTTGAGTATCATCTCAGTTAAATAAGCATCAGCGTATGCAAACAAAACAGAGTTCCTCAAATATCCGTAAATGTTTGAACATATCTTTGGTCCTTTGTAGGTCCATTATAATGTTCGTTTAACAATTATCTAATGACTTTCACTTAGATATTTGTTGTTATCAACTCATCTTGCATTCATGCAAATGATATAATACGACTTGCATAATGAATCCTTTAGTTGAACTTAAGGTTTCCATTCATGCGTTCAATCTCATCAAGTGAGATTGATCATTGAGACTCCCCTCAATAACGTGTCATATTGTGTTTAGACTTAATAACCGCTTATGTTTATTCTAATAAACATATACATAACAAGGTTGTATGTCTTATTTTATAAATCCCTCAAGAGAAACTTCATTCCAAGCTAAGGATTAAAGTCTAGCTTAGATGGAATATTGTTTCTAATATGTTAATGACATATGAGATTTAAGAAAATAAATACAGTGCTCCAACTTGCTCTCAGTGTACTTAGGAGTAATCTTATTAATGAAAATCAAATTAATGATTTTATAATTAACTTAAGATCTCTGCTCCTAGATGCATGATCTAATCCACACATGGATTCTTTTATCTTGTATACATAATAAAGATTATATGGATTCATAAACCCTTTTGATTACTCATCGTCCTCGCAAAGGTAATCAACAAGAAAAGTGTTTTGATATCCTATTGTCATATTTCATTTACATGAAAACAGGTATGACAATTAATCATCTTTATACATTTAATGTTTGTAGGTAGGAAGATTTAATCATAGTCAATTTCTTGAGTACGAGTAAACTCCTTTTACTATGCGTGCATTAAATGTGTGTACAAGTTTGTCCTTTTGAGTCTTCTCATCAAGAAACTCATTCTTAACCTCACAGTCTAACTGATTGGTAAGAGATCAATCAAGCTCCATGCATGAGTGATTGTATTTCAAGGATTGCATCTTAACATTCATAGTTTTGAGCTATTCATAAGATACAATATCTAATAATGCATTTTTATAGTTAGCAGGTTCACTATGATCCTCCAACTTATATCCCTTTGCAATGATATAAAAACTATATCATTCAGGTGCAAGAGGTATCCTTGTGGATTTATGAATGAGAGATATGTTAGGAAATTAAGCTTTAGCAGTTAAGGCTGTTGAAGGAAGCAGTTAAGACTGTTGAAGATGGAAGTTAATACTGCTGAAGAGTTTTGAAGACATAAGCAGTTAGGACTGATGAGTGAAGAAGTTAGTACGGGTTATGATTTATGTAATAGATAATTATGGAAAATATATTGTGTATATCGTATAAGATTAGAATGATAGTTATCTTGTAAAGGAATCCTTGGTCTATAAAAGGATTGCCTAGGTTAAGGTTTATATATACTAAACGATAAGAGTTCATACGTATTATAGAGATTCAAGGTTGTAAACCCTAGTGATAGGAGATCACTCGTATTATTGTTTCAATAATATTGAATCGTTGAAGTTGAAGTTTATCATTTTGTGTTCATTCGTTGTTTCATTCAAATCATACAAAACACATAAAGTCTTCTAAGTGCTAGCTAGTAAATTCCGCGTGCTAGATTACGTACAATTCTTAGTATCACATCTAACACAAGGAGTGTGTGTAGATCCGGTCAAGATATCAAGCTATGGTTTAACATATGCATGTTCAACCTTAGTATGACATTAGCAAGTGTATTCAGAAGGTTACTCTTGAATAACTTCAAGATCTAAAGGTGCACCCACTTGCTTTTGTAAGTAGAGACTAATCTCTAGATACTCAGCATCTTGAGTAACAATAAATTGTTTTCAAGTGGGACATCCAAAATACATCATTAGTTATTGACTCTAGTCTGTTAATTACATACTCTTAGGTAGTTAACAAATTCAGAACTTCAATCAAGACATAATGAGATTCATCCCATGCCATAATACAATGGTGTCTTAAATTCCTTTTGGGTTAGAACCATATTGAGTGTACACATGGCACATCCAATTTTCTAACCTTGATAGCTTTGGAGGTAAAACAGTTTAAGTCATCAAAGATCAAACAATATCAATGGTGTTTGATTATCCGTGATGGGCATACCATAAAGTTGTGGTATTCCATGAGGACTGATGTTGTGAGACTATGCTCTATGGGAGATCATTGAAGATGGAAACTCTTTTACACCTGTAACAACAACAACTGTTGTTGATGGTAAATCTGAGACAAATGTGCAGACAAAGCCAACTACTAATGAAGAGAAGGCAAGGTACAAGAATGATGTTAAGGCTAGAAGTTTGCTCCTGATGACTATTCCCAATGATCAGTTGCTGAATTTTAGTAAGTTCAAGTGTGCTAAATCTCTTTTTGAAGCTATTGTTGCAAGATATGGTAGGAATGAAGCCACCAAGAAAACCCAGAAGACCCTTCTCAAGCATCAGTTTGAGAACTTTACAGCAACAAGTAATGAGTCGTTGGATCATATGTTCAATAGGCTTCAAAAGCTGGTGAGTCAATTGGCTGTTCTAGGAATTGAGATGCCTCAGGAAGATCTCAACTCCAAATTTCTGAGGAGTCTACCTTCTGAATGGGCTATGCATGTGGTAGTGTGGAAAAACAAGCCTGATATAGATTCCATGAGCTTAATGGATCTCTATAGCAACTTCAAGATAGTTGAACATGAGATTAAGAAGTCTGCTGGATCAAGCTCAAGCTCAGGGAATTTGGCCTTTGTATCAACTCCCAGTTCCTCAAGTCCTGATGAAGAAGTGCAAGTTGGTGGAGCAGTTGGTACTGCTAGTGCAAACCTTGGTACTGCTAGCACCTCAAGCAGTACTAGTGGACTTTTGAATGATGATACTTATTGTGCTTTCCTGACTACTCAGCACAATGGAAGTATGTTGACTCATTCAGATCTTCAAGAGATTGATGAAGATGATATTGAAGAGATGGATATTAAGTGGCAGCTCTCTCTTCTCAGTTTGAGAGCTAGAAGATTCTTGAAGAAGACTGGCAAGAAGATTGTCATAAACAGTAATGATGTTGCAGGGTATGACAAGTCCAAGATTGAGTGCTTCAACTGCCACAAGAAAGGTCATTATTCAAGGGAGTGCAGATTGCCAAGCCAACAAGATGGAAAGAGTAGAGCATATGGAAAGAAGTCAAGAGTTGTGGAGGTTACTGATTCAAGCTCAAAAGCCATGGTTGCCATTGATGGCTTAGGATTTGACTGGAGCTACATTGCTGAGGAGGAAGCAGAAGCATCTACAGAGGTTGCTCTCATGGCATTCTCAGATTCTGAGGTACAAGTTTCAAAATGTTCTAAATCTTGTGAAGCTTTAAAAGATCTAGAAACAATTAAAACAAGATATTAGAATCAGAGAAAAGAACTAGTTGAAACTGCTTTTAGCTTAGCAAATCATAAGAGAGCTTTAGCTGTGTTAGAAGAACAAATTGTTCATTATCAAAGTAATGAGTCTAAGTTTTCTGATGATATGATTATTGTTAAGAGAGACTTAATGCTTAGGGAGAATGAAATTATTGTGTTGAAACATGAGCTAGAACAGGTTAACAAAGCTAAGGAGAACATTCAGATGAGTGTAGACACACTAGAATACACATCAAAAGGTGTTCAAAAGATAATTGAGACTTAGATTCTTAATAAAGCTAAGTCAGGCCTAGGATATAAGACAGTTCCACCTCCCTATAGAGGAATTCCAACACCCCAGGTGTAGACTTAGAATACACAGGACTCCCTGAATTTCAATTACCTGTGCTTAACTATGGTCCTCAACCCAAGAAGGATGTAGTTGATAAACCTATGTTTGAAAGTGCAAGTGATAAATCACTATCTGAGGACAAGGTGTCTTCTGATAGATCCTCACCTAAGGACTCAGATGCTCCAACTATTGAGGAATGGACTTCTGATGATGAGGATGATCAGGCTGTGGTTAAGCCTGTTAGTGCTAAAGTGGAGGAACCAAAAGTTCCAAAGATGGTTAAACCTGAGACTGTTAGGCCTAGATCAAATGCCAAACCTTTTAGACCAACAGTTAGGTATGCAGAAATGTATAGAACCTCAAACAAGCCAAGAGGTAACCAAAGGAATTGGAATGACCTCAAATCTCACCAATTAGGGGAGGATTTTGTTTGCTATAGAAAAGCTTGTTACTCTTGTGGTATCTTTGACCATCTTGCAGATTATTGTGATAAATGGGTATCTGGATATACAAATCATAGGTTGAGCATTGCAAGACCTCAATCTTTTACTAGGAATGATAGAATGATACCTAGATCAGTTCTTTTAAGGTCTGGACCCAAAGTAGTTCAAACTGCTAGACCAGCAGTTCAGACTGTCAGACCTATGAGACCAATTCACCCAAGGCCACCAGTTCTAGGTGCAAAAATGTTTTCCAAATCAGCACCAAAAACTGTTAATAGACCCTTTCATCACAAAGCAGTTGTAAAAAATCAAGTTTGGAAACCTAAGGTAACAACTACCAAGCCAGCAGTTCCAACTGCTAGCAGGGTAATTGGTACTGGTATGAACAAAAACACTGCTAAGGGAAACATGGGTAATGGAGTGAATGCTTCAGCATGTTGGGTATGGAGACCTATTAAACCCAATGGTGCTAAGACTGTTTTGAAAAGAATGAATTATGTTGATGCTAGAGGAAAGCCTAAGTCTGTTTTGGCTTGGGTTCCACAAGGAAATTAATTTTTCTTTGTAATATGTATTGTTAGTCATATGCTTGTATCTTGTTTCTTTGTTTTTGGACTAACAATTGCAGGATTGGAGAGAAAACACCAAGGGATTATGAATGCTTGATGTTTTGGACTAAATGGTGTTCTAGAGATTAGTATGTGATCTTTGCATACAACAAATGGTAATTGGTTCACCATGTCTTATCCACATAAGAACCAACTAGTCCAGAGCAAACGGTTTCTGGTAATGACTAATCAAATCCGTTGATGGTTGACAATTTACCAAAAATTGTATGGTTATCAGCTCACCATATCTAAGTGTGAAGAGTTGGCTAGTCCAAAGCAAACGGCTATTGGTAAAGATATATCAAATCCGTTGATAGCTGATAGTTTGCTAAAAACTATGCTTGAGACATGGTATTTTAAAATATATTTCAAAAAAAATTCGTATGGCTCAACAAAATTTTTGCAACAGTTGGTACGGTTAGTACAAAATTTGGACGGCTCAACTAGCCGTTGTAAAAATCTGTCAGTAATTAATTTTCTAGCCGTTGGGGTAAAACCGTTATTCTTAAGATACTTATAGGGATTTTTATAGACGATAATTATCTTTTTACTATAAATTCATTTATTCTCTTTCTAAAGATAATTTATCTCATACACATTTTTGCAAAACCCTAAACAGTACCTATAAACCCCAAGCGACTGCATAAACCTCAATTCCAATTTACAAGATCATTGTATTGCTAAAATCTTTCATTTTTCATCATTAAGAATGGCTGAATTGGAATTTGTTAAGCGTCACAACCAGGTTGCGTTTTTAGAGAAAACAGAGCAAGGAGATGGGCCGAAGTTTTATGAGATTGCGGATTTTCTCAACCACTCTCACATAAGGTATGCTCTAACTGTTTCTCCTACTCTTTATGTCTCGCACATCACACAGTTCTGGCAGAATTCATCTGTCTTGACAAGTGATAACGGAGACTTAGAAATTCATACTGAAGTAGATGGCATTAAATTTGTTGTTACCGAGTCTATACTTAGGAGACATCTTAAATTAAATGACTCAGATGGTATCCACACTATGCTAAATACTGAAATTTGGGAAGAACTTACAAAAATGGGGTATAATACATCTGAACATAAATTGACTTTTCAAAAAGGATGTTTTTCACGTCAATGGAGATTTTTGATACATACTCTTCTATGTTGTTTAAGTCCTAAAAAGACTGCTTGGGAGCAGTTCAGTAGCAATATTGCTATTGCTCTCATTTGCTTGTCTACAAACAGAGTTTTTAACTTTTCAAAATATATTTTGAGGGTATGGCATCAAATGTTGACAGTAAAACAAAGTTTCTAATGTATCCAAGATTTGTTCAAACTATTTTGAATAAAAAGAAAAATTTGCTTACAAAACCAACAAAAACTTTTGCTACGCCTAGCCTTCAATCAAAGCTTTTTCAAAATATGGCTATGGCTAGTAGGCTTTTTCAAGGGGAACCAGTTCCATTGTTTCCTCAAATGCTTCAAACTGAGTTGGGTGAAGGTTCAGCAGTTCCAACTGATCCCCATCACACATCCACTCAAGAATTTGAAACAACCCAACAACCACCTATCACTTATAGGAGAAGGTCTAAACCTAGTCTAACTAGGGTTGTGACTAGATCCTTGTCCAAAGATTCACCTCTCCTAGCAGGTAACACAGCTAGAAGTGATGAGGGTAGCTCTTTACATACTGAATTGATGGAAATATGTACCAAGTTAGTTGACAAAGTAAAGACCTTGGAGGAGGAGCTTAAGAAGAGTAATGAGGAGCTGAAATCTCATAAAGAAATGTTTTCCAAAGTCTACACCAAGCTAACAAAAAGGGTGAAGAAGCTTGAAGATCAGTTAAAGAAGAAAAGGGCAAAAGTGATATTGGATGATTCTTCTTCTGATGATGATTCAGATGGTTCTGAAGGGGATGATGAAAATTCTTCCAAACAGGGGAGGAAATTTGGTAAAGATAAGGATAGATCAGGTTCTCAGGGGAGGCATGAAGAAGGTTCAGAACGAGATGAAGGCTTTGATATTGGTTCAGGTTCTGGTTATGTTCAAGAAGAAACAGCTGAGACACATCAAGCAGTTCCAAATGTTGAAGCAGTTCAGACTGCTGAGACAGAGCATGAAACAGTTCAAACTGCTGAGACAGAGCATCAAGCAGTTCCAACTGATGAAACTTCTGCTGAACAAGTTTATGAAAGGAGAAGAGCAGATAAAGGGAAGAAGCCTATGACATTTGAAGAAGTGGCTGCTGCTCAAGAACTTGAAAGGCTTAAAAGATTGAAACCAAAAACTCAAGAACAGATAGATCATGATGCAGAAGTTGCAAGGCAAATGATAGAAGAAGATTTGGCTAGTGAAGAAGCTAAACAAGCTCAGATTGCTCATGATGAAGAATTTGCAAGAAAAATGGCTGCAGATGATGTAAGAAACATAGCTGAATTCATGGAAAGAAAAAGATCAAGAGAAGTAAATCAAGAGGAGTTCAATGAACAGCTACAATATTTGTTAGATTCTGATGTGATTGTAAGAGCTCAAGCTTCAATGGTTCTTAAAGATAAACAGTTGAATGAAGAAGAAAAGACATAGGAGCTTAAAGAATTCATACTCAAAAAGAATGGAGTTGCAACATGGGAAGATCTGATTCATAGGATAAGAGAAAGACAGAAGTCAGGATACAAGACAAAGTTGCCAACAAAGAAGGAACTAGTTGAGTCTATGAAGCATTATTTGAAGAACTCAGCAAATTACACTATGAATGACTTCAAGGGAAAATCTTATGCCATAATTGAAAGGGAATTCTATGAAACTTATGCTATTCTGAATACTCCAAGAAGAGGTTTCAAAACAGGTAAGAAGAGGGAATCAGAAACTATGGAATCAGAAGTTGCTAAGAAACAAAAGTTTGAAGAAGAAGGGTTAACAAATGAGAAGATCAGAAGAATGATGATGATTGTTCCAGAATTTTCTTATATTAAACCTTTACAGGTAAAACATCCGATCATTGACTGGGAAGTGTTCACTGATGGAAGAATGAAAGGATGGAAGATAATCAGACTTGGAGATATTTCTGAAAGGTACAAGTTGTTTGAAGATTTACTCAAAGGCTTTGACAGAGAAGATCTAAATCAACTATGGAGCTTAGTGAAAGAGAAATTCAGAGATAAAGATCCTATTGAAGATAAAGATAAAGAACTATGGGTTCAATTGAAGAGAATTTATGAACCAGATGGTGGAGAGTCAATATGGAGATTTCAAGCACAAGTCAAGGACATCACTTGGAAGTTATTTGGAACGTGTGGAGTACACAGAGTGTCTACCAAGGATGGAATAGAGATATATATGCTGGTTGAAAAAGATTATCCACTCAGACCAGGTGTTTTGACAATGCTGACATATGCTAAACTAGAAGCTAATGAAGAATCTGAGATGGCTGATATGCTAGTAACAAAGATATTCAACCTTGCACAAGAAGTGAAAGCTAGATCTAAGAGATTTGCTTGATAGGTGTTTGAAAGAATTTTCAGCATTAAGAAGAAGAAGCTTAATTTGAAGAAACTTAGTGATTTGGATAGAAATCATAAGTTTAGGGGAGGATTGTTAGGAAATTAAGCTTTAGCAGTTAAGACTGTTGAAGGTAACAGTTAGGACTGTTGAAGATGGAAGTTAAGACTGCTGAAGAGTTTTGAAGACATAAGCAGTTAGGACTGCTGAGTGAAGAAGTTAGTACGGTTTATGTTTATGATTTATGTAATAGATAATTATGGAAAATATATTGTGTATATCGTATAAGATTAGAATGATAGTTATCTTGTAAAGGAATCCTTGGTCTATAAAAGGATTGCCTAGGTTAAGGTTTAGAGATACGAAACGATAAGAGTTCATACGTATTATAGAGATTCAAGGTTGTAAACCCTAGTGATAGGAGATCACTCGTATTATTATTCTAATAATATTGAATCGTTGAAGTTGAAGTTTATCATTTTGTGTTCATTCGTTGTTTCATTCAAATCATACAAAACACATAAAGTCTTCTAAGTGCTAGCTAGTAAATTCCGCGTGCTAGACTACGTACAATTCTTAGTATCACATCTAACACAAGGAGTGTATGTAGATCCGGTCAAGATATCAAGCTATGGTTTAACATATGCATGTTCAACCTTAGTATGACATTAGCAAGTGTATTCAGAAGGTTACTCTTGAATAACTTCAAGATCTAAAGGTGCACCCACTTGCTTTTGTAAGTAGAGACTAATCTCTAGATACTCAGCATCTTGAGTAACAATAAATTGTTTTCAAGTGGGACATCCAAAATACATCGTTAGTTCTTGACTCTAGTATGTTAATTACATACTCTTAGGTAGTTAACAAATTCAGAACTTCAATCAAGACATAATGAGATTCATCCCATGCCATAATACAATGGTGTCTTAAATTCCTTCTGGGTTAGAACCATATTGAGTGTACACATGGCACATCCAATTTTCTAACCTTGATAGCTTTGGAGGTAAAACAGTTTAAGTCATCAAAGATCAAACAATATCAATGGTGTTTGATTATCCGTGATGGGCATACCATAAAGTTGTGGTATTCCATGAGGACTGATGTTGTGAGACTATCACACAACTCATTAGATGAACTTATACTTTTTGGCTTACATATTTGCCAACCAAGTCAAACCAGATGGCATCAATAGTAATCTTAGCCTACTGCATACTTTACTTCATGTGTATGTTTTGACTAGAAAACATAAACATTTAATATTATACGTCGTAAGTGTATATGTCTTAACAAGAAGACATAACAAATCAACGTCTTACTTTACGTTATAAGTCTTTCAACAATTAACGGAATTGATGTTTGTGTATTTACAAGAGACCTAAACATATTCAACTAAAGTAATTATGAGCGCCGACACTTGGCCTCAATAGTAAATTCAAGTTAATTTCATACTTCATGATTATGACTTTACAAGAAAACATAATCATATTTACTAAACAATTGAGTGAATATATTGAAGTAGCTTTCCATGTTACCTTGATATTTGTTCTAATTATGGCAACATACATTTTATGTGTAGAAGTCCTAGTAGAATCTTAGTTTCTTACCTTGCAGTCAAGAAAAACCATTAGTCATATTGTTATATGTTGTACCTTGCACACATTAAGATTTCTCCCACTTGTGCATGGCACAACATCATGAGAGTATACAAACACCACTACGCTCGTGTGTTTGTATGAGCAATATGACAATGTCTAAGATAACATATGATTTTTAGTCAAAATCAAAATATAGATATGTAGAACTTTATCGTTTTAATAATGAATCATGCATAACAATTTTATAGATAACATTTCAGGAAGCAACATCAGGAACGCGACAAGTTATCTTATAAAATTTATGCAATGGTTCTTATATAAACTATGATGCTTAACATGTGGAAAGTAATGTATTATTTCAAGACAATCTGGAAATAAGATGGGCAACTTAAAAGGCAATAAAGCTTACAGCTCCCACTGGACAAGACAACATTACATGTGTTTCATCACCAGTAATATAATCACGTAGCTCCCACTGGATTAGACAACATTTATAAGTGTTACGTCACCGGTGGAGAGTGAGTGGCGATTGGATACTTTCCTTCTTTCTTTGAATATCTACACATTATTGCTAATGTGAGTCACTTTGACTAGTAAACATGTACTTAGGTATTCAAGGAAGTGCATCAAGTTCTAACATATAGATGATGGGCTATCCATCATTGCTATTTTAACTTGAAAATAGGCTTGCATTTCCTCCATAATTGGTCTACTTTACCACAAGGGTATGTAGGACCTTAGTAGGTTTATCAGGTTAAGACAAACTGCTAGGTAATCATGCTAGTAATTGCCTTTACCACTTTGTGGTTTATTGATATTTCCGTCTTCTAATTATTTAAACTCATTTTAGTTTGGTAGCTATAGAAAACGTGTTCTCTAGTTATCCAAATATCTTATATTTCTTCAAGGTTTCAAAACCGAAACTAGGGTTATAAAACAACCTTGAAAGAATAAGATGTGTAACCATACTTAACCGTTTTGACTTTTACAAGACATCATGATTTCTAGAGTAGGTGTTCTTTGAGTTTGATTAGAATTAGAAAAATTCAAATATTCCTATTATGGATTTTCCTCATAAAGAAAAGGATAGGAATAAGTCTCTTTCTTACAAGGAAAGAGCAACTTAGTTCGTCCTTTTAACAAGAAAACAACAAACTCTTGTTTACGGTTGTGTTGCATTAATTCATTAATTGAATTTACAAAGTTCATTTTTAGTATTTTCGATAATTATCCTTTTGTAATTTAACTACCCCATATTTACAATTTAAAGCAATTAATTTTACAAAAGGGCTAAGATCCACATTGTGCTTCTACTATCAAATCAGTTGATCTGCTAGCAATAGTAGATTTAATTGGTAGGCGACGATCACCAATTGTATTACAAGTACAACTCTTAGATCCTTATGGGACTCATGGCATCTAGTGTCGAACAACTAGTGTCATGTAGGCATGTTTAGTCCCATCTTTGCCTCGTGTCAAGATCTCACCGCTTAACTCGATTAAGTCATCCAATTTGAGAACGTGTGAGAATATATCTAGGTCCCACGCATAGAGAATAGTCACCTTGGGTTACAATTCAACCTAGGTCCCACGCATAGGCAAAAGGTAATTGCAAGTGTTCTCAACGATTGGACGGCATGACTTAAATTTTGACGGGTAAAATATTTGATATGAATCAAAAAGTATACGAAAGAAGCATGCATTCATTCTTCGTAGCACAAGTTAAAAACTTTTCTTAACTTAAGTCTAATCATTTTTTTAATTTATGTGTGTCGAGTTGTCAATTTTCAAGACTAATATTAATCTTAAATGGATTATAATTAAGTTTGGACAATACAATAAATAAATAAACAAGCTTAACAAGTTTAAGTGTTATTTAGAAAACAATGATTTTAAGTTTCAAATCCAAATTTAAACTTAGTTAAACTAAATCATAAAACATAGTTTAAATTGGTTTGTGTTTCGTTTCAATTTTTTAGAAAACAATTTGCGTTTTACATATAATCGTAGCATATATAAAAGCAACCAAACAAACACACAACCACAATATGCAAAGCCTCAACCGATGAAAATCCTATGCTTGGTCTCGTGAGCCATCACGAGAACCAAGAGTCAACTAGGAACATGATACACAACCACACGGAGGGCTCCCACTTGCTCCAAGACGATCATGAACAAGTAAAAGCCCATTATGCACATGGAAAATTGATTCTGTCCGATCAGTTTTTCTTTCTTTGGAGGCCCAAAATGCCTAGAAGGAAACCCCTTCATGCTTTAGCCCAGTTGACAAAGTTTTAGGCCCATGTCTTTTGAATCTAAACAAAAAAATTTAGCCCAAAATACCTTATGGAGCTCCTAGAAATGGCGTTTTTCAGCAGAGTGTCCAGCAGCCTTCTTTTGGTCTAAAGTCCTTCATTCCTTTGCCATTCGATTACATGCTTTTGATTACATAATACAAGAAGTAAAATACATCTAATCTACTTCCTATCTATTGTAAAAATGCCCAAACAATGGCAAAACCAAAATGAATTACATTACAAAAGTACCGAAACAATGGCAACCCCAAAAAATAAGAAACCAATCAACAAATCACAACAACACAAGGCACAAGTGGTCTAGGTTTTCATCGGCTTTGCATATACACATAATAATACAATAATATTATGAACAAAAGAAGGTGTTGGCTAACTCCATGGACAAACATGCATGTATTTGCCATGGAAACAAAATAAATGACAAGAAATAAATTGTTAGCCAACGAAATCGAAGAAATTAATTAACAAGAATTAAAACCCCGATTGGTACGCGTGTCAAATGGCATTAGGTTCAAAACCCACTGATATTAGGACCTTCTTAACATCATTTTACCACAGAAAAATTAAGCCTTAGGGGCTGATTTGAAATCGTTTCACAAATCGATAAAATTAAAGCGTTTTTGGCCATTTTACGGCTACCTAACAAGTATATCAATTAAAATATGCATAACAAATGGCCATATGATCAAAAAGTGCAGATCATAAGACCCCATATGGGTCGAATTAAATTCAAAAAATTAGCCCTCGGGGCTGTTTTGAAGTTATCCTTTTAAATCCATTAAAAAACACGCGTTTTTGGCCATTTTTACGCATACTAGATGATCACTATAGTGATGGCTCGTGATACCTTTTAAATCCTCGGGGCTGTTTTGAAGTTATCCTTTTAAATCCTATAGTGATGGCTCATGATACCACTATAGGTGATGTTGAATATATAATAACATATTAAACAACTAAACGCAGCGGATAACATCACCAACAACGGATCCATATAGCCATATGATCAATCATATAAATGAATACAAGTATTATACCTTTGAAGCGTGATCACTGGTGCACCAATAACACCAATATCACCAATATGAGATGGAGAAACCCAAGAGATCAATGATGTTGATCTCCTCTAAGAATGAAACACACTACACGTCACGGATAACCACCCGATGCTAGTCTTGAACACGTAACACGCGATCTAGCCTTGAACTACACTAGAATATGGTTAGATGAGATCAAAAACCACAAACCCTAATATGGGTGTGTATAATTTCGTGGTTATTGGTGAGAGAAAGGAGGAGAGAAAATTGGTAAGTCTTTAATGTGATAAGTCATAATCAAAGACCAAATCTCATTTGAACTTATCATGATCAGAGTTACACTTAGCACCTTGATCTTTCTCCCTTGTTCCTTTCTCACCTAGGCTTGCCATGGGGGCCCTAAATGGGCTTGCCCATTTGTTGGTCCAATCCAATAAACTGAGTATTAGCTTAGTTATTAGTAGCCCATTATTGATCCCGAGTTACGAAGGTTAAATATAACGTAAATACGATAGATACGATATATTAAATGGTGTCTCTGTGTATAAGTGTGTGACCCCATAGGCTCACATATGTCTAGCCATATAATTATTTATTATGACACGAGCATACTCCAACAGCACAAACAACATGCAACACACCAATTTAATGGTGTGAGGTATGGCCCTCGTGTAGGAGACTACCGACTTCCTATTTTGGGTTCAAATAAAGTGCATTTGGTCGCCTAACCGGCTAACAAATGGGGCGTCAACTGCCAATAGATCTATTCACTATATTCGCGTTCACTCACAAGTGATTAATGGTTCATGATTGAGGGGCTTTTGGCAATAATGGTAACTTAGGCAAAATCAATCAGGTAAAATGTACAGAAAAATACTTGTGTTCTATTTTGTAGCATGTATCTCCCCACGTATTTAAAAGTATGTAAAAAGTAAAAGTGAGACTATGAGCTCACCTTGAATGTAATTGGCAAAGATGAAATATGAAATCAAATGTATTTAAGGGAATGGCTCCAACACACGACCTGAATAATAATAAGGAAGTCTGAGATTTTGACGGCTTAAGATTGACAGGATGTGAATGATGATTGTGACAGAATATCGGATGACGAATTGGATTGTGATGTGAATGAATGACATGCTTAAAATGTTTAAAGTTCAAAAATAATATTATCATGTTTTTATGTTATTGAATCCATAAATATCGTTTCCTTGAAAGTGGTTTGAACAAAACGTTAAGTTATTCGTTAAATCTCGTTTTATATAAATATAGACGTTATATGTTTAAATATTGAACGAAACGTAATAAAATGTACGTGAATGAGATGAGAAACGTAAAATATGAAATGAAATATGCATGTGTTTAAAGTTACAGTTTGGTCCTTGTACTTTTACCAATTTTACACTTTTTACCCTAACGGAGTAATATTTGCACCGTTAGTCCCTGGTTAACATATCGTTACATTTTTGGTCAAATTGTTCTCAAATTGACATATTAACCTTATGTTTATTGTTTAAATCATTTTCTACCCTCATATTATCAATTTGACAGTTTGAGACCTAACTTTGTAAAAGTGACACTTTTAACCCGAAATGGAAAATCATTTTGAAAAATAAGTCCAAATTTCAAAAAAAGTATGGGAAAAGTTTTCCGAGAATTTCTATAAGTTTATATAGCTTATTTAAGTTTATTTCAACTGCTTATTATCAAAAGTGCTTATTTTTTCATTTAATGGGCTTTAACGTTTAAAACTAAGGCCCAATAACAAATGCGATCCAAGGGCTTTTTAGGACTAATGGGCTTGGTTTTGGGCTTATCTGATGAGTCAAAAAAAATTACAATAGGCCTTATATTAATAGCTTATCGTAAGAGCTTATTAAATGCTTATTGGGCTTATTAGCCCACTCGGTAAAATATATATGTTTTTAAAGTGGTTCGAGTAGCATTTGGTTTGGGATTTTTAAAGAGCTTATAAGAGCTTATCATGAGAAACTCAAAACGTCAACTTGTTAAATGAGTTTGCAAAGAAACGATATGAACAATAAAAATGCAATGGTGTGTGTTTGATTTCGTTTTAACGTGGCCAATCCTTAGTCGAGTTTAACATGTTTATAAGAATATGGAAATGACATAAATATGAGTTATGATTTATACGGTTTGATATATGAAAAAAATGGAATTCGATAAGCTATAAAACGAATAAGTAAGTGTCGTTTGATGATGCAACTCGATATCCTAGCCATCCATGAAGGAGGTCTTATGTATGAAACGTAAAAATAAATTAAAAAAAGCGTAAAATGCAATAAGAAGTAATATACGATCGAAATAAATTATAGGACAATGCATGGTGAAATAAAAAGGTATAGAACGAGTAGGAAAGAGTTGAGGAGGACTTACAACACCTCTTAAGGTGGATTTATACGTTCAAAAGGGGCTAGAATACGGTTAGGATTTAGGTATCACGCTAGAACCAACCACAAGGACTTCGAATGGTGCTTACATGACACGAAATGGACTCGAACAAGTGGTAGAAGGCTCCTGGCTTCTTGAGGACTCGGCAAAGTGATAAATTAAAGAGATTATGTGTGTGAAAGTGTTTAAGAGTGGATGGGAGCATGTATGTGTGTTCGAACATGTATATATACATGCATATGGATCGAATTATATTAAAATACCCATGCAACTTGGGTAGACTTGATAGTTGCAGAGATTAGATAGGATAAGGTAATCTTTGATCTAGTTTATAGGGGTTAAGGAGGAGGGTTTGATGTATGATTCGGTTATGGCACAAGTGGCATGTATAAAAATGTGTTCGACACATTTTGAAATGTTTCAAACGGTTCTTAACGTGTGATATGATGAGACAAGGTAAGAATTGAGATGAAACAATGGTTAGGACTCATATTTGATCATAGGAAATGAAGAGAACTGGGGAAAATTTAGTTAAACCGAATTGGATAATTTTTGATGAAAATGGGACGAATGGGTTTAAGGGTCGAAAGAGGTTTACTTTGCCTCTCGTTAAGCAAGCAAATGTTCAAAATAGAAGATGAGATTCGACATCCTAATTATTTGGTGGTTGAGGAAACGAGATGAGTAAAATGTAGTATACCATGTGTGTCGAATTTGAAAGAAAACGGGGCAAAGTAAATGGGTTTAGTCGAGTGGAATAAAAGAAATATAAAACTTAAAAATGTTGGGTTGGGCTTTGTGAATAGTAACAGGCCAAAAGTTGGGCTAAGGAATAGTATAAGGATCCGTTTGGTTTATAATGGGTATGTTAGGTTTGTCGTGGTCCGCGTGTGAGCTCGTTCCAATGTATTGAGAATTAATGTAATGTAATAAACAAAATTTTAAATTTTGCTCGTAAAAATGGTTAACTGAACTGTAAATGATAATTAATACTTGATTAATGTTTACAAATTACTGGGAAATTTTACAGGTTGCTACAGTACCCACCAGTCAAACAGAATTCCGTCCCGGAATTTAAAATCTAAGATAGTTGCTAGGTTCGCCTATGGAAATAAATGTGGATATTTGTTGCGAATTCGATCCTCATGCTCCTACGTATACTCTGGTCCTCGATTATAGTTCCTTCGAATTTTTGACTTACTGGGATACGGTTTTGCTTTAGTTGTTTCACCTCTCTGTCCATTATTTCCACTGGTTCTTCCGTAAATACGAGTTGTCACCCAGTCGGATTCCTTTCATTTGGATGTTGGGTAAAAGGTGTAGATACCTATAGAGTGTTGTTGACAGGGATGTTTATGAACAGTTCGTCTTGTCACAAAGTTTTGCTTTTGAATGAAGATTGTTTTTAGAAAATTTGGAAAGATGACTGTTTTATTCATGACATGATTCTTCCTAAATTAGACATAGGTGATCAGGCTATGTATAATTGAGGACAAATGATGTGATGCTTGGCTCAATCAAAGTAGTATTAGGTTTCTCAAAAGTTTTAGATGGTATTCAACATGTTGTTTTGTAAAATGACAACCTAATTAATTTTCAAGGTAACGAGAAAAATTGGCTCGCATGACAGTGATAGATTAGGGATTTCTAGGGCGGTAATAGGTTAGTTTGAAATGGGTTCTAATATTTGGGAGAGAACCTTATAGGATGGTAACAGTCTATTGTTCGGTCAGGAATGAAATAAACCAAATTCCTAATAGGATTGCAGTGTATTGTTACGAAATGGTTATGGATAGGGTAAGTGGAATAGATAATGTAATAGACAAAGATTGCGATTATCATGGAAATAGTAAAAGATAGAGATTCATACGATAGAAAAGTATTTGTTACACTCAGGTTACGTCATATACCTAAGGTAAAGTACAAAAGGAATTACAACTCTAAAGGGCTTGAACTATGGTTTATTATTATAGCAGAAACTTTTTCTTCTTTTTAAACATTGTCGTTGTCCCTTGATGTTGCTGAGGTCCTAACGAGATTCCATTCTCTTCCACTGACCTTATTGTTCTATTTGGTATTCTGATTTAGGCATCGGTTCTTGTAGTGTCCCTGCTCACCACACCCGTAACACACTATTCCTACCGGCTGTAAATTTGCACCCATGGCTCTGCAGTCATTAGTTTTATGGCCCATTTTTTGGCACTTCCTGCACCGGGCAGGACAAGGCCCAGTGTGATGCATTCTGCATCGGTCACACTAGGGTTGCTTCCCACGATAACTGTTTCCTTCAGTAAGTGTGGCGATGTGGCCTCTACCAACCTCCTGTCTGCGATTCTGTTGGTGGTGGTAGTTGTTACCGTTGGGATGGTTGTTGTAGTGATGAGTAGTTCTCTTGTCATCAAGCTTCCTCTTGTGATCATTGCTTCCTTGGGGGGAACCATGCTTGATTTCTCGGTCCATTAGCCTCTGCACAATAGTAATGGCTTCTTCCAGCGTTTGTGGTCTAGATGAGGTGACATTCCCTTCAATACTTCGAGGCAGTCCCTCGATATACTTCTCCAATGTTCTCTCAAGATCTGGTACAACAGTCAGGCATAGTATAGCCAGTTCCTGAAACCTCCTGTTGTAGGTCTTGAGATCATTTCCTTTCACAACCAGTTGGTGAAATTCATCTTCCAGCTTTCTAACTTCTATACGGGGGCAGTACTTCTTCAGCATTTTCTGTTTAAATTCGGCCCAGGTAATCTGGTATGCTCCCTCGATACCCATGGTTTGGGCGGTAGCGTTCCACCATGATAGTGCATCATCCAGAAGTGTCCCTGTGGCAAAGGTGACCTTGCTGTTTTCTGGGCAGTTGCTTCTCATGAATACCGTCTCCGTACGCTCAAACCAATGAGCTAGTTCGGTCACTCCTTCTGACCCTTTGAAGTGAGTTGGCTTGCAACTCATGAAATATTTAAAGGTACACTTGCGAGATGCAGATGCCTCGCTTTCAGCTGTCGCTCAATTGTTACTACTTGAGCGGGCTACGGTAGCCGCTTGAGTCTCAAGAGCTGCAACCACACTATCGGCTACCAGTTTCTGGAGATCCGTTGGAGTCATTGCTTGTGCGGGAGTGGTAGTTTCCTTTCTTGTGCGAGCCATAAGTTTATTAATACCACAAGAAAACGCAATTTAAATTCACATAATGACCATGTTAGAATAATTCGAGTAACAAGGTATTTGTATACTAGTCTTAACAATACGGTCACAATGTCAAATCACCACCAACTGAGAATCATAAAATCACGACATGTTTGGGTAATATCGTAAACAAATGATCAACTCTTGGTATAGGCTTGCTAAGGAACAAACTGAGTCATCATCTACAAAGGCTAAAGTTCAGCAACTTTCACTATATTCATCATTTTTCTTCTGAAATATTCTTCATTATGAATTTTCAATTACATCCCAGTTGTAACATTCAAAGAACTGTAACCTTCATAAGTAGCATCACGACATGCCTAATCACAATACACATGGGCAATCATGGCCACATAAGTCAACATCAATATATAGTAAATCTAATCCAACCACATGCATTAAGAACTTGATCAGTTGTTTTACAAAATGCAACGATACAAGGTCCTTTATGAATGCTGTGAAAAAGGATTATTATACACTTAAAGGTGGTTATCCCTTGTTGTACGTGTGTATGTGATACTTTGAATGAATATGATTAAGTATGCTGATGAACTCAAATAAGTACATTTTATTACTATCATTTATCATATTAATTTGACTTGTTTTACTATATTATGTATGAGGATTGATACTTAATCGTTTACTTTTGTAATTCTCAGGTAAAAACAAGCATTTGGTGAAACTTAGCGATTTTGGACTGATTATGGAGCAAAACATGCATAAAGTGAAGAGTCTACTGAAATGAAGAAGATCAAGACTAATCTGCTCCAGATGCGCCGCATCTCACTCATTACATACGGCGCATCTCTATTAAGATTCCACCAGATACGATCCAAGATACAAGAGGACATGCGCCGCATCTAATCATGGAGTTACGCCGCATCTTCTGGCGGTGTACGAATATTCCTGAATATTATAATCTTGGACCCCACGCGAAGTTAAGTCAATGCGCCGCATCTACTTACTAGATGCGCCGCATCTTCCCTCAGACAGAAACTATAAATACCCCAAGACCAGACGAATTTTGAGAGCAAGAAAATTTCGGGAGCAATATATTAGATTCGAAGACCGAAGCAGCAGAACCCTAGGACGAATTCAGTCAAGGAGGCAGCACAAGACACACCAAACGAAGATACAAGAGCTGTAAGAAGGTGCTGCATGTGTTTAATTCATTAAGTAGTTTTGTTTTATTGTGTTAGCATACTTTAATTCATCAGGATTGGTGGCTTGTGTAATGTGACAATGAAAGATTGCACTCCCTTTAATACTTGCTTTCCCATCAATTAAAGTTTATATGTTGATGTCTTTGGTTACTACTTATTAGTGCATTGATAACCTCTGTGTTTATTAGTGGCTTGCGGGCATTTGACTGCGGAAAATAATGTGGCTCCCACGGTTATTACTAAATTGATCACTTAGGAATAACTTTTAGACATAAGTAATCATTAAGGGTTTACTCGCCGATAAGAATAGGACCAACGAGAAAGGGTTAACTACATACACTTCATATAAAGCTATCAATAAAACAAGTGACAATCTACTTAATCATAAGGACAGCCCTCTTATTGTCTCGAGTATTTATCTGTGTACGTGTGTGCTACTTGCTGATTCGTGCCTATTGGTTTATTTTATTATTAAATTGCAAACAAATCGTGCCAGTCTCTCAGGCTGAAACCCCTTGCGTTAGGATATTAAAATACTGATTAGAATAACGAGATAATACGTTCCACTCTTAGTGATCGACACTCTACTTACCATTATATTCATACTGACCGGGTACACTGCTCGTTAAGTGTGTGTGTTATTGATAAGTCGGCTAAATATAAATTTAAAACTTGAGTAGGCATTAAAACTGCTAAACCGCAACGACACATCACGCGCACCAAGTTTTTGGCGCCGCTGCCGGGGAGTGAATTGTTATTATCTGTTAATTTGATTAGTATTTTAATTAGGTTTTTCTTTTTATTAGATTAATTGCATCATTGTATTATTTTGCATATTTGTTGTTTTGTGTGTTATTTGTTTGCTTTTATTTTTGTTTTTGTGTTTATTTTTGTTTGTGTGTTTTTATTTGTTTTTATTTTTCGTATTTTTTCTGTTCTGCTATCGTTGTACTGTGCTAAATCAAACGATACGGCACATCTGATCTCTCAGATACGGCGTATTGCGTTTAATTTTTTTAATACAACGCGTTTAATTAATTCGATACGACGCATCTTTTCCCCAAGATACGGCGTATCTGTTTTTGATAAAAAAAATTTTCTAAGCGATAAAGTAATACGACGCATCTGCTTTAGCAGATACGGCGTATCTGTTTTTGATAAAGAATTTTTCTAAATGTTAACGCCATACGACGCATCTGCTTTAGCAGATACGGCGTATCTATTATTTTAATTAAAAACAGTTTGCGAATTATTAAACAGATACGACGTATCGATCTCTGTCGATACGGCGTATCCTCTGAATCAAAAATCTTGTATTTTTAAACGTAACGAAAATACGGCGCATTAACTTTTGTTAATACGACGTATTTAATTTTAAATAAATATCGATTTTTGATTAATTAATTCGATACGGCGCATTCATAAATTCTAAGCGGCGTATCTATTTTCTGGATAAAGTCTGATTAAATTTTAACGATTATAAGATACGGCGTATCCAACTTTTTGGATACGGCGCATCGTCTGCAGATATCAGCTATTTGTATTCATATATCCGTTTCTATATTCATTAATTTCTCTTCTAGCGAACAAATCCTACTGATGATTTTACCTTGGATGACAGATTTTGCTATGGAAGACATGTCAGTTAACGGATATCTTGCTAAGGAATGCTTGTTTTCAGATTCATTCAATGTGCTCATGATCGATGCAGATTTATTTCTTGGGAGACTCCTCTTGAAGCTGCTTTTAAGGAATTCATGCGTTTATGCAACATTGACAAAGAGGTATTCTCTTATGATGTATTTGTGAGGTACACTGGAGAAGAATTGTCGCTCTTATGGCCTATCATTGAAGCCGAAGGATTGAACTGGACTACTATCGAAGAAGATGATGGGAAATTCTATCTTGCATACATGGATTCAAGCAACGAAAGCTGTGGTGGAGGCAATACCCAAAACTCTTACATGCCATATTCCGAGCAGTACTGGGGATTAAATGAGAAATATCTGGACAATGATGGAATTTATGCTTTGGCGGAGTTACTATTTCATGGCAGGTTGGTAAGATTGATAGACCTCTCCCTCAATGATTGGCTAGAACTCAAATATGGTAGTCCGGAATTTGCCCCTGCAAATGAAGTCAAGCAGATTATGACTTCATGGTTGACTCGGAGTTTTAAGAAGCAATTTAACGAGTTCATGGAGATAAAAAAGAATATGATTGGAAAGGCTTGCTTTGACGTTAACCACGATCCTAACGATGTTGATTTTTCAGAATGGTTGGCTAGTAAGTTTAATAACCATAAGAGCATGGATCGAGCTACTAAGGATGCATTATGGGTATATTGGATGAGAGGAGAAGACGAAGAAGTAGAAAGCGATTATGGGTCGTCACTTCATGATTCAACAATCAATGAGGGCATTGAAGAACTTTTCAGAATTGACATTGATGTGTTCGATTATGAGACACCCTTGTGCAAGCAGTTCAAGGAATTTAACTACCTTCTTCGAGTCGACGATGATGTGCTAACTGGAGATCTACCAGGATTTAAGACTTATGATGATTTCAAAAACACCTGGTGCTACGAATGGAATGACCAAGTACCATGGGTTTGGGATAAACCATGGGAATTTGAGCACATTAATCACACCTGTACACCCTTCGTTTTCAAGGATGGGAGTAGTGTTTGGCCGACCTGTGATTATAAGAGTGACGGAACCTGTAATGGGGGAAGTATAATTGGGATGAAACGGGTTGGAAACGATGTAACCTTTGAAGATTATGAGTGGTACGATAATGTGGAAGACTGCCCACAAAAAGCGGAGGCTTTGCAAGAAAAGGGGAGAATTGAACGCTTGAAAGGACTTAAGGGAACATCGGATACTACTTTCTGGGAATGGGTGCATAAACAATTTGATGATTTCACGAAGCTTAGTCGACGGTTACAATATGATTTGGAAAGAGAGTGGGAGGCGATTCAAGACAATAAGTCATTAATTGAAGAACTAGATGATTATTTGATTAAGGATCCTTATTTTAAGTTTGTTGATAAAGACGAGGAAGAGTTCACCAAAAGAAAGTGTCAACTACTTGGGATTCCTTACAATGAGCCACCCATGATTATTTCTGAAAAATTTAAAATCATCAAATATTCTTTGGGTCCTGATGAAGAATATACTGCGGTGAAGACAAAGAGTTATACTAGATTAAGTCGAACGGAAGAAAACGTCGCAGAGATATACGGGAAAATCTTTCGGATGAAGGAAGAAGGATGGACCGTGACAAGGACTGAATAATGAGCTGAACGTGAGTCTAACTTGAAGACTCTGGAATAAAGACAAGTGCTGACCGGGAGACAACCCGGATTTATCTTTTATTATTCTGTTTTTTTTTTGTGTCGAGTCAGTCAGGCCCGCATGAGGATACGGCGCATCTCAATCCTGAGATGCGACGCATCTCCTGCAATGGTCATATCTTATTTTATTTTTCTGCATTTTTATTTTCGACTTTAAAACTATTTATCAGTTTATTTTAATGCGGCGCATCCCTGGTTAAGGATGCGGCGCATCTTTATTCTGATCCATATTAATTCCAGGCTCGATACGGCGTATCTTCTTCCATAAGATACGGCGCATCGACTGACCTGATGATTTTCAGTTTTAATTTTTAAGTTTTATTTTTCCTAACTACTAATGTATTATGCAAGTTTGAACCTTTCTTATCTTAGGTGTGTTTTAAAGTGTTGGTGGTATTATAGTTTCCTGGATTTCCTGTGGATACATCAAGTATGAAGCTTAACGATCTAATCCACAAGAAAGATGATTTTTGCTCTTATACTAATGGAGGATCATACCGAGCAAATCTCAGGGGAGTTTTCCTGTTCTAATTCTTTTATTTTCCAGTTTTTAACCTTTTATACAAACAACGAGGACGTTGTTTAACTTAAGTGGGGGGATTGGAGAATTAGAACACTTAACAATTACTTGTCCTAAACTTTTTCAAAAATTATGCTTAAAATGTGCTTAATATATCAAACTTAAAAAATTTTAGCATGTTTTTGTTTAAGATCTAAGTTGCATAGCTGCACACATGACGTTATTTTCAAAAATTGTGATTTTCAAAAATTCACAAATCTATGAGTGTGCCGGTGACTTGTAAACTTTAGAACTTGGCTTGTATACTATTCGAGACCACCATAATGAGTATTATTTATATAATTGGAATGACTTGTCTAAATTGGTAAAATTCTAGGATTACACCCAAATAGCCTATTATATGTTATGTGTTATTAGCTAACTACACTGGTTAGTTAACCCCCGTATAAACCCTTTTGTTACTCTCATTTTTAGAGTAAGATACCCCTAGAAAAACACTCAGAGCCATTCCTTTCGTTTCTTACACCTATGTTTAAAATGTTTCGTTACACCCTTACACCTTAGCCTACCCTGTAGATTAGAATCCGTGGTTGGTTAATTGCTATAGGCAAAGTGTGTTTCCTTACATTACCTGTGTTCGCGTGCGTAATTCATTATCTTTGGTTAGGTCGGGAAATTGCACAATGCAATTGGAGTGAAAGTAAATATTGTATATCTTTGAGTTTATTTTTCGTGTGTTTACTACTTTCACTATTACCGTTATTTCTGAAGTATGAAAAGTATGGAAAAATTATCCAGAATTATCATTATAGTGATGTGGTGAAATTTTACACATCTATGTCTATGTTTGAAAAAAAAAAAAAAAAAAAAAAAAAAAAAAAAAAAAAAAAAATCGAAAAAATAAGAAAAGAAAAAGAAAGAAAGAAAAGTTGGAAGTTTGTTTTAACCGACTTATGTAAAGTTATGTAAGTGGTCGATATCACCACTATTTGTTATATATTATATCTATGGATTGAATGGGAATTAGCAGTTATGGGAACGCCAATTAAGGTTTATTCTTTGATTAAGATCTTGTTAAGTATAATTCGTGTCTACCTAAAGCGTGTGTTTCAAGTGTTAAAGCGTGAGTTATTCGATGATATGAGTCTTATTCATGGGATGGTTGGGATAGTGATTAACCACACTTAGGATTTTAATTTATTTGTTTTGTTTATTTTTATTTTACACCAATTTATATCCCAAACGTTATCCATGCCCTTTATTATTCTTTATCCAACCAAACCTTTGATTTATTGAGATTAGGGATTTGAGCAATCTTAAGTATCGTAGTCGTGGATTCGGCTATGTATTTATGATTTTGTCGCCCTTTTTGATATATTATTATTGGTGAAGTTTGGACCTATCTTTAGCCTATTCGAGTTAAGGATTTGAGCAATTGCAAGTATCGTGTTCGTGGATTCGATCATGTATTTGTGATTTTGTCGCCTTTTCTGGAATTTGAGATCGATAGTGAAAAAGAATAATTAACCCTTAAGCCTGAAAACCCTTTTTACCGCTTTAGACTTGTTATTCCTTAGCTTTAGTGGAGGAGATGTGTATACTTGCCAAGCTTATGATAGAATATTCGTCACGACTGGACAGTTAAACGATTAGATTTGCTTTTATCAACTTATTTTATTTTACTTCTAATTCGTTAAGTGTTTAGTTGTGTGATTATGAAATAAACGAATACATGCTTAAATATAAAAATAAATCCTAACATCTTTTAGGATACATTTTCATAAGAGAAATTCTAAGGTTTACTTGGGGACAAGTAAAGTTCAAGTGGGGGGATATTTGATGAACTCAAATAAGTACATTTTATTACTATCATTTATCCTATTAATTTGACTTGTTTTACTATATTATGTATGAGGATTGATACTTAATCGTTTACTTTTGTAATTCTCAGGTAAAAACAAGCATTTGGTGAAACTTAGCGATTTTGGACTGATTATGGAGCAAAACATGCATAAAGTGAAGAGTCTACTGAAATGAAGAAGATCAAGACTAATCTGCTCCAGATGCGCCGCATCTCACTCATTACATACGGCGCATCTCTATTAAGATTCCACCAGATACGATCCAAGATACAAGAGGACATGCGCCGCATCTAATCATGGAGTTACGCCGCATCTTCTGGCGGTGTACGAATATTCCTGAATATTATAATCTTGGACCCCACGCGAAGTTAAGTCAATGCGCCGCATCTACTTACTAGATGCGCCGCATCTTCCCTCAGACAGAAACTATAAATACCCCAAGACCAGACGAATTTCGAGAGCAAGAAAAGAGCAATATATTAGATTCGAAGACCGAAGCAGCAGAACCCTAGGACGAATTCAGTCAAGGAGGCAGCACAAGACACACCAAACGAAGATACAAGAGCTGTAAGAAGGTGCTGCATGTGTTTAATTCATTAAGTAGTTTTGTTTTATTGTGTTAGCAAACTTTAATTCATCAGGATTGGTGGCTTGTGTAATGTGACAATGAAAGATTACACTCCCTTTAATACTTGCTTTCCCATCAATTAAAGTTTATATGTTGATGTCTTTGGTTACTACTTATTAGTGCATTGATAACCTCTGTGTTTATTAGTGGCTTGCGGGCATTTGACTGCGGAAAATAATGTGGCTCCCACGGTTATTACTAAATTGATCACTTAGGAATAACTTTTAGACATAAGTAATCATTAAGGGTTTACTCGCCGATAAGAATAGGACCAACGAGAAAGGGTTAACTACATACACTTCATATAAAGCTATCAATAAAACAAGTGACAATCTACTTAATCATAAGGACAGCCCTCTTATTGTCTCGAGTATTTATCTGTGTACGTGTGTGCTACTTGCTGATTCGTGCCTATTGGTTTATTTTATTATTAAATTGCAAACAAATCGTGCCAGTCTCTCAGGCTGAAACCCCCTTGCGTTAGGATATTAAAATACTGATTAGAATAACGAGATAATACGTTCCACTCTTAGTGATCGACACTCTACTTACCATTATATTCATACTGACCGGGTACACTGCTCGTTAAGTGTGTATGTTATTGATAAGTCGGCTAAATATAAATTTAAAACTTGAGTAGGCATTAAAACTGCTAAACCACAACGACACATCACGCGCATCATATGCGGAATCTACTTAATCACACTTAGAAGGTTATTTGGATATGGAAATGGAACAATGGTGGTTGTTGAATTTGATAAAGAACAATTTAGAGTTAACACCAAACGATTAATATTATTGACAATGATACAAAGGTTTGATATTGTTCTTGTTGTAAGTTTTAGAAAAGTTCTATCAAGTTCTACTAAAAGCACACTTGTCTACTAAGCTAAGATCTTCTTTTATACGTCAAGAAGATCTTTACAATATTGTTAAGTCACATCAAGTCTAATCGAACTACTTGCTAGCTTATCTTATGTGTGTCAGTAACTAAGATACAACATGTATCTATGTTTACAACTTGTTCTGTGAATATAAGATAAGGACTGAGCACATGGGATAAGATATTATCTACCGTGTATAATTGACTTTAGTACACTTATCCATCCAGTCAACCAGACTTAACATCTAAAGAGCAGACTTAATTCTGTACTCACCAGACTTAACACTAGCAGACTTAACCACCAGACTTAACTTCAACGAACAGACTTAACCAGCAGACTTAACTAGGTACTCACCAGACTTAACTCTACTGCTACCAGATTTAATCACTCAAGAGTATTTCCCGATACTTAAACTTTAGAATATTTAATTCCCAACAATCCTCCCCTAAACATGTGAATCCATTTCAATATGTTTTCTGAATTAAATGAGGAATTGTGAAGATCTTTCAAACACTTCATAGTCAGACCCTTGGACTGAACTTTCTTCTATTCTGCAAGATTAATATCTATCTCAGTAACTCATCTGCTTTCTGATCTTTGACTTCAACAATATCAATACACATCTTCAGTCTTCAAACATTGACCTAAAAGATGGTGCAATTTCCTTGGATGGAGGAATTATAAGAGGCAATGGTGCTGTGTATCTTGGATGCTTGTTTCAACAAGTGAAATCATCTATCAGCATGCCTTTGCAAGTGATGAACAAACGTAGTGAATTGAAATTGAAACTGAAAGCTCTCTTCCTTTGACCTAGATAGAACTTTCTCCTTTTGAATGCTTCATCCCTTCTGAATATATAAAATACTCCAGCTCTGTTCTTGTATGCTCTTGTCTTTTCCTCCCTTTCATTGGTTAATCTTCCTTGGGCTTTATTTCCTCCCTTGTTTGGAAGATCTCTCACAATGTACCAAAATATTTCTCTACCCATCATCTGATCTACCAATGTGAACTTGTTTTCAGACAATGTTGTACATGTAGCCATCAATTCCTTAAGAGTTTAAGTTTCTGCCCTCATCACTTCTAGGTGTGTTAACTCCTATGAGAGGTGATTCATTGGACATTTGACTCATGGTCCATCAATGGATGGTTTTTCTGAGTCCTTTGAAAAATCCTTTTTAAGAAATTATTTGACTTAGCAGTATGTTCATGATTTTAGAATTAAAAATCATACTGCTTTCAACCATTTTGAAGGGATTAAGTGTGTAACAGACACTTAATCAAAAGTTCGGTTTAATGCAACCTCTGGTTGTGTGAGAACCAATGTTTTTCAGTTATAAATAACTGCCTGTGTAAAGATAAACCTATTCAAAAGGCTTTCTTGACAGGGTTTCCAGCTCATAGCAATTGTTACCTCTAACACAAGTGTTAGATTCACTTTTACTAGCTGTTCTTTCTATCAGATGTCCTTAGACTTGCTCGTTATACTTAAAAGTATAAAATGATAGAAAGTGAGTTGTATCAGTTACTTTCTGATCAACTAAGTCATCAATTCAATGTGAAATTTCATAATCAGGTTTCAAGAAAGAAGTTTTAAGGAGGTGTAAATTCCCAAACTCTTTCTATCATAAACCTATTATGTCAGCAACTGATATAACATTCTGCTGCTTCCATTTCACTTGAAACTTCCTTTTTGCTCAATGTTCATTCCTGAAAATGTTAGTCCAAAACCAAGAAACAATATGCAAAGCATATGTCTTATAGCAGCATTATCATATGACTAACATAATGAATTTTAACAAACAAAATTTGTATTTATTGAACAAATTTTGCTAATTACTAGCATCTTAACTAGTAATTCTGAAACCTATTCCTTCTTTGATGGTAACATATCCAATGATTTAAAAATGTGATATGTTGTCAGTTATGTGACTTGAACATTCATTATTTGAGAATCCTTGATATCCTTGTTTATCACTTGAATGTTCCTGCACATGTATAAAGAAATTAGTTTTCTTTGGGGATCCAAGCCATTACTGACTTGGATCTGCCTCTTGCATCAATATAATCAATCTTCTTTAAAATGATTGATGCACCATTGGGTTTAATTGGTCTCCAAACCCAACATGCTGAGGTCTTAACAGCATTTGCCTTCTTTTCCCTAGCAGTAGAACCTTTAGGTTTCCAAATTTGTTTTTGAATCACTGCTTTTGATTGAAAAGGCCTTCTAGCAGTTTTTAATGCATATTTGAAAGTTGATTTTGCATTTTTAACTACTAGTTTTGGGTTAACAGAATTAACTGGTCTGGCAGACTTAACAGCAGGATCTGTGTTTGAGCCAGACTTAATTAAGTCTGTTCTGGGAGTAGTTCTATTAGTGAGATTAGGGTGGCTTTTAGGTGTTTACCTTTTTAGATTCACCCTATTGTTTGTATACCCAGATACCCATTGGTTGCAAAAAGTTGTAAGATGGTCAAAACTTCCACAAGTGAAACAAGCTTTGTTGTAAAATCCAAAGTCATCATTTTGGTGAGACTTAAAGGTATTCCATTTTCTATGGTCACCTTTGGGCTTGTTTGTGGACCTATATTGTTCACAATATCTTACTGGTTGCCTAACATGTTTATCATTTATCATAGGCCTATCAGTATGATTTTTAACCAACTTAGGAACACTTGTTCCTACTTTCTTAACCACTTCAGGTTTAGACATAACCTGTTCTTCATCACTATCAGATGTACAGTCTTCAACAACTATATCATCTGCTTTCCTAACAAAGGACACCTTGTCCTTAGGAAGTGAAGTTTTACTTAAACTTTCACTTACTTTCTTAGGCTCATGAACTACTACATTAGTTTTTGGTTGAACACCAAATTTTAACTCTGGTAGTTGAAATTCAGGTAAGCCTGAATGCTCTAGGTCAATCCCTGGGGGTTTAGGGATACCTCTGTATGGAGGTGGCACACTCTTATATCCTATCCCATTCTTAGCTTTGTTGATCACTTGACATTCAACTATGTTGGCTGCACTTCTAGAAGCATGTTCTAGTGTTTCTACACTCAAGTGAATATTTTCATTTTCCTTTTTGATCCTATCATAAGCCTCTCTCAAAAGCTTAATTTCAGCATCTCTAAAGAATATGTCTTGTCTAAGAAGAGCTTTGTCATCAGAAAAAGCAAGTTCATTTTCTTTGTAGTATAGGATCTGCTTTTCTACTGATTCTAAACCACACTTATAGTTTATATAGTTTTGATGAGTTTTGCTTAACTCTTTCTTTTGGTCATCATAATGTTTGATTAAAGTTTGTAATTCTTTAAGAGCAGTACAAGCATTAGAACAAGCTTTATGATTTTGTACCTCAGTAGTAGAGAAAGCCATGAGTTCCATCTGTGAAGAATCTTCTTCTTCATCAGTCATGAAACTCCAATCAAAACCTAGCCCATCAATAGCTACCATAGCTTTTGAGTTTGGCTCAGAAACCTCCCTTGTTTTGGATGTGCTTCCAAAACCTTTGTTCTTGCTATCATGCTGCCTTGGCCTTCTACATTCTCTTGAGAAGTGACCCATCATGTGGTAGTTATAGCACTCTATCTTTGACTTTTCAAAACCAGCAGTATCAGTGTTGCTGATTAAGAGTTTCTTCCCCGTCCTTTGATAGAACTTCTTGGCTCTCATGCTAAGAAGAGAAATTTACCATTTTAGGTCCATTTCCTCCAGATCATCATCATTGATCTCTTGGAGGTCTTCATAAGTGAGCATGGACCCATCATTTCGACTTGTGAGAAATGCACAACAAGTCTTCTCATCTAAAATACCCATGGTACTGCTTGATGAACTATCAGCACCAACACCATCAACAACTTTCACCTCTTCACTTGATTTTGAGGTACTAGGAGTTGACATAAATGCCATGTTCCCAGTATTAGAACTAGTACATCCACTTCTCTTCAAATCTTGCTCCACAATCTTAAAGTTGCTATACAAATCTATCAGTTCCATTGTATCAAGGTCTGGCTTATTCTTCCAGACAACAACATGCATAGCCCACTCTTCTGGTAAGCTTCTCAGAAATTTTGAGTTCAAATCTTCTTGAGGTATTTCAACACCAAGAATAGCAAGTTGGCTCACAATATTCTAAAGCCTATTAAACATATGGTCAAGAGATTCATTGTTGGTAGAGGAGAAGTTTTCAAACTGCTGCTTGAGCAGTGTCTTGTGGGTTTTCTTGGTGGCATCATTTCCACCATATCTGGCAATAATGGCTTCAAATAATGACTTGGCATCTTTGAACTTGCCGAAGTTTAACAGTTGATCATTGGGAATGGTCATCATCAGCATGCTTCTTGCCTTTAAGTCATTTTTCTTCTTTATTCTGTCTTCTGCAGATGTTGGCTTTGTCTGCAGATTTGTCACCACTTTGCCGTCCACTGTTGATGTAGTGGTGGTAGGCTGGTAAGAGTTTCCATCTTCAATACTTCGAGGCAGTCCCTCGATATACTTCTCCAATGTTCTCTCAAGATCTGGTACAACAGTCGGGCATAGTATAGCCAGTTCTTGAAACCTCCTGTTGCAGGTCTTGAGATCATTTCCTTTCACAACCAGTTGGTGAAATTCATTTTCCAGCTTTCTAACTTCTGTACGGGGGAAGTACTTCTTCAGCATTTTCTGTTTAAATTCAGCCCAGGTAATCTGGTATGCTCCCCTGATACCCATGGTTTGGGCGGTAGCGTTCCACCATGATAGTGCATCATCCAGAAGTGTCCATGTGGCAAAGGTGACCTTGCTGTTTTCTGGGCAGTTGCTTCTCATGAATACCGTCTCCGTACGCTCAAACCACTGAGCTAGTTCGGTCACTCCTTCTGACCATTCGAAGTGAGTTGGCTTGCAACTCATGAAATATTTAAAGGTACACTTGCGAGATGCAAATGCCTCGCTTTCAGATGTCGCTCGATTGTTACTACTTGAGCGGGCTACGGTAGCCGCTTGAGTCTCAAGAGCTACAGCCACACTATCGGCTACCAGTTTCTAGATATCCACTGGAGTCATTGCTTATGCGGGAGTGGTAGTTTCCTTTCTTTTGCGAGCCATAAGTTTATTAATACCACAAGAAAACGCAATTTAGAATCCATATAATGACCATGTTAGAATAATTCGAGTAACAAGGTATTTGTATACTAGTCTTAACAATACGGTCACAATGTCAAATCACCACCAACTGAGAATCATAAAATCACGACATGTTTGGGTACTATCGTAAACAAATGATCAACTCTTGGTATAGGCTTGCTAAGGAACAAACTGAGTCATCATCTACAAAGGCTGAAGTTCAGCAACTTTCTCTACATTCATCAATTTTCTTCTAAAATATTCTTCATTATGAATTTGTAATTACGTCCCAGTCGTAACATTCAAAGAACTGTAACCTTCATAAGTAGCATCACGACATGCCTAATCACAATACACATGGGCAATCATGGCCACATAAGTCGACATCAATATATAGTAAATCTAATCCAACCACATGCATTAAGAACTTGATCAGTTGTTTTACAAAACGCAACGATACAAGGTCCTTTATGAATGCTGTGAAAAAGGATTATTATACACTTAAAGGTGGTTATCCCTTGTTTGTACGTGTGTATGTGATACTTTGAATGAATATGATTAAGTATGCGGAATCTACTTAATCACACTTAGAAGGTTATTTGGATATGGAAATGGAACAATGGTGGTTGTTGAATTTGATAAAGAACAATTTAGAGTTAACACCAAACGATTAATATTATTGACAATGATACAAAGGTTTGATATTGTTCTTGTTGTATGTTTTAGAAAAGTTCTATCAAGTTCTACAAAAAGCACACTTGACTACTAAGCTAAGATCTTCTTTTATAGAACAAGAAGATCTTTACAATATTGTTAAATCACATCAAGTCTAATCGAACTACTTGCTAGCTTATCTTATATGTGTCAGTAACTAAGATACAACATGTATCTATGTTTACAACTTGTTCTGTGAATATAAGATAAGGACTGAGCACATGGGATAAGATATTATCTACCGTGTATAATTGACTTTAGTACACTTATCCATCCAGTCAACCAGACTTAACATCTAAAGAGCAGACTTAATTATGTACTCACCGGACTTAACACTAGCAGACTTAACTTCAACGGACAGATTTAACCAGCAGACAACCACCAGACTTAACTAGGTACTCACCAGACTTAACTCTACTGCTACCAGATTTAATCACTCAAGAGAATTTCCCGATACTTAATCTTCAGAATATTTAATTCCCAACAAATGCCTCATGCAGTAGGATAAGATGCCTCAAAACTACAACTGATGTAATGTATGTCTAACTACTAGACGTCTCGTCCATGTGTCTCTTCAGCTCTGTGACCTGATCCAGACGTCTCTGTATATTTGTCTGCTGTCTGACCTGCATGTCCTCAATAAGGTTCCCTAACGTAGCGGCTCTGCGGCGCGCTTTGTAGAACTTCTTCAATCCGTCTCCATCTCTTCCACTGTAAGACCGTCATATGGGATCGTGTCTCAAACATCTCTGTCTGAATCCTTGTCAGACCACCTTGTAGATCCATCCTCTCGGATACGAGGTCATGTATAGTGCCGTTGACCGTCTTGGGGCGGTCGAGTGATGCTCTGTCAACGATGCTCTGAGGCATAACAATCTGCTCCTTATGATGCTCCAGTCGCGTCATGATGATGGAGGGAGTAGGTGTGTGCGGGTAGCTGCGGCCCTGGAGCTCTCTCTCCAGTCTCGAAGACTCGGGCTGGAGGGGCAAAACCTGGGGAGGAATGGTAATGATGATGAAGACGAATCACCGGAATCTGCTATGCGGGCCTGGTTCTGGGGGTACATCCGCTTTAGGAGTCGGCTCCCGTTGGTGCTGTGCGAACGGGTAGGAATGGGTAAGTAGGTTAAACAAGTAGTCGGGTCTTGACCGACGGTGGAGGTGGTGATGGCAGTATAATCGGAACTATGGGTAGTCATACCCTCTTACGAGGTCGACGTGCTAGGAACTATAGGTGAGGTGATGGATGATAAGGTATCCTCAGACTCCATGTCCGATGATGGGGTACTAAGGTGGGACACTGAAGACATGGTACTGTAATAACCCCGTAAATAGTAATTGTAAACATCAAGTATATGAAAGTCAATATGTAATAATCTTGTTAAGCAATACTTTAAACATGATGTTATGAAATCTGCAGGCACAGAGGGCGTAACGTGGTATGGTGTAAAGTAATATTTGCACCGTTATGGTTAACATATCGTTACATTTTTGGTCCAATTGTTCTCAAATTGACATATTAACCTTATGTTTACTGTTTAAATCATTTTCTACCCTCAGATTATCAATTTGACAGTTTGAGACCTAACTTTGTAAAAGTGACACTTTTAACCCGAAATGGAAAATCATTTTGCAAAATAAGTCCAAATTTCACAAAAAGTATGGGAAAAGTTTTCCGAGAATTTCTATAAGTTTATAAAGCTTATTTAAGTTTATTTCAACTGCTTATTATCAAAAGTGCTTATTTTTTCGTTTAATGGGCTTTAACGTTTAAAACTAAGGCCCAATAACAAATGCGATCCAAGGGCTTTTTAGGACTAATGGGCTTGGTTTTGGGCTTATCTGATGAGTCAAAAAAAAATTACAACAGGCCTTATATTAATAGCTTATCCTAAGAGCTTATTAAATGCTTATTGGTGTAACACCCCCAATTTTAAAGAGTTTAACAGCGGAAGACTTAGAAGGGGTATTACTGGACGGATCATAGTTATAATCACAGAAAACGACTCGAAGAGACGTTTTATAAATCATTATCATTTATTTAGGAAAATGTTTGTAAACATAGGATTTTAATATATCAAGATTTCTCAAATGTAAGTTTGACATAAATGACAATATTCATTTGACACCAAAATTCTTGGTTTAATGCCATCTCCATGCCTTGAATGCTCCAAGCTATACCTGAGATAAACATGCTAAAAAGTGTCAACACAAAGGTTGGTGAGTTCGTAGAGTTTATAAGTAAAACAGTTGATTTCAATAGTTTCCAAGTTTTAAATGAAAATGGGCTACGTTGCTATACGCCCGAAATGTAATAGTGGGTCATATAATATTCCCTGATCCTATAATAGCGATCAAATAATCTCCCCTGTACTAATAACAGCGGGTCAAGTATTACTCCCTGAACATATAATAACGATCAAATAATCTCCCCTGTACTAATAACAGCGGGTCAAGTATTACTCCCTGAACATATAATAATGATCAAATAATCTCCCCTGTACTAATAACAGCGGGTCAAGTATTACTCCCTGAACATATAATAGCGATCAAATAATCTCCCCTGGACTAATAACAGCGGGTCAAGTATTACTCCCTGAACATATAATAACGATCAAATAATCTCCCCTGTACTAATAACAGCGGGTCAAGTATTACAAAAATGGGGCTATAACTCACGGCAATCCGTGAAAGTTTAGAGCATAAAAGTAAATGAAAATAGTTGAGCATGTATCTCCCCCAAAAGTATAAAACAATTATTAAAAGAGTAAAGGTGGGGCTACGACTCACCGTGAATGTAACTGGCAAAAGTGAAATGCAAAATCAAATGAATATTAGGGAAAATACTCCAACACAGGACCTGGATTATATAATAAGGAAGTCTGAGAATTCGACGGTTTTGGCGAATAATGGATGAAATGGTATCGGATGACGAAGTGGTTTGTGATGAGAATGAAGGATATGCTTAAAATGCTTGAAGTTCAAAAATAATATATAATATTATCCTATTTTTATGGTATTTAAATCATAAATATCATTTCCTCGAAAATGGTTTGAATAAAATGTTAAGTAAAACGTTAAATATAAATGTATACGTTATATAATAAACTTCGAACAAAATGAACTAAAATGCACGTGTAATGAATGAAATATGTATAAAATGTAAAATAAAAATGAGATAAAGTAAACTTTACTATTAGTCCTTGCAGTTTTATCAAATTTACACTTTTGGCCCTAACGGTGTAATATTTGCACCGTTATTCCTTAAAATATATATTTAGTCCAAAAGTTCTCAAAAATGTCATTTTAGACCTCAAAGTTACTATTTTACCATTAAATATCCCAAAGTTACTGAAATTACACTTTATGTCCTATTTTTCTGATATGGACAGTTTTAGTCCCTACGTTCGAAATTGTTTGCAAAAATGGTCCTTTTTGGTACAAAAAGTTTAGGAAAAAGTGGCCGAGACTTTGGCAAGCTTATTTAAGCTTAAGGAACTGCTTATCAACTACTTATAACACGTTTAGCTTATTTTTACGTAAATGGGCTTTTAAAAGGTCTTAACTTGGCCCGTTAAGAAAATACGATCCATGGGCTTTAGGGGTTAAACGGGCTTTTGTTTGGGCTTGACTTAGGATCACAAAAACATTGAAAAAAGGGTCGGACTCAATTGCTTATCAGAATAAGCAATAAAGTGCTTATTGGGTTTTAAGCCCACGTAATGGTTATAAAAGAGTTTTAAAATGTTTGCGACTCGTGTTTAATTTGCTCAATTTTTAAAAGGTTTTAGGCCTTACGAGAGGAAACTCAAAACTTGTTTTAGGTTATTAGGACTATGAACAATCAGGAGAAACAAGAAAAATAACATGTCGTGTTTTAAAATATGTAAATGAAAATGAAATATTGAAGAAGATGATATAAAATGAAGGGATAATTACTAAAATGCCCCGGTTGCCCAAGTGCTAAGACTATCCGCCCCGATTTTACAAAATTCTCCCCTTAGACCAGGGCAACTGATCCGACGGACCACAGGATGCCACGTCACCGACCAAAATACGTATACAACTGTTGGTACGATATACATGGGGCGTATTGTTTTTTGGGCAACCTTTGATTTTTGGGCACAAAATACATGAACAAAAGGATATTTTGGTCATTTTACGCCCATATTCAACTCATATAAACCATCTGATCTCACAACCCTTCACAACATTCAAACCATATAAACCATCTCACCACCCGACGCCACCACCATCCGATGCCACCACCACCTGACGCCGCCTCCACTGGACTCCTTGAATGGGTGAATGGCACATTACCACTCGAAGATTATCTTACTGGAAGGTTAGTTAGATTATGGTCCATATAGTCCTCATGTTAACATTTAAGATGTTTATACATTAGAAATGGAAACTTTCAGTTCTAGAAGTGGAGGTCGGTGAGAAAATCAGTCGGCGGTGGTAGAAGAGGCGGTAGAGGTAAAGGACCACCCAAGACCACCGCGGATCCGGTGGCGGCTCCTCCGGTGACGGAAGAAAAAGAGGTGGTTCAGGTGAAGGAAGAGGAGGTGGTTCCGGTTAAGGTTGAAGAACAAGCTGTTGCTGTGGAACAAAAAGATGAAAAGATTGTAGATGATAATAATGACATAATTGATCTTCCAAAAAGTAAGTTTTTTATATAAGTTTTTATAAAAGTTTTGGTTTTTTTAAGGATTAAGATGATTATGTAAAGCATAATCCACTTGTATTGTGGCCTGGCATTTGTTGCATTAGGACACAGGGTTGTTGGAAATTGGGACAAAGTTGTATAGTTACAGATTACCACAAAAGAACCTAGATATCTCATGACTGAAATTGTCTAGTGTGAGAAATATGTTCAGATGTCTCACAGTTGGATTTTATATCGTGAGAAACCATATCTTTGTTTGAAAATGATGTCATGAGAAACTACAGCGCTTCTCTCTCATTCTTTTATTCTTATAAGTTCCTGGCCGATGGCCACATTAAACAGAGAGACCAATGCAATAATTTTTGTTCAAGAATATGGACTTATTAATTCAAGAAAGAATTGTATTTCTGTTATGTTTGACACTACAACATCACTGAAGTTAAGGTCCATGGCATTTTTATTTGTATATTAGTTGTCCACTATGATATTAAAATCAAAGCTACAACTTATAGTATTGTTCACTATAATATTAAGAATTGTATTAGTCGTCATTGAGTGGAAGGTACCCTAACGCCCGAATCACAACCTTGGGATTAAGACATTAAGTTAACTTGGTTACAAAGTTTCTGTATAGATACCATTTGTAATTTGTAACATGTGATGGCATAAACATGTGAATGATGAAATCTCTCTACTTCGGCTGTTAACCCCGTGGCTCAATGATCTTGATTGTGTGAACATTTTCGTTTGCCACTTTTGTGTTGCTAGTATTCGCCTATGTTTGTTTGTATCATTTTTTCCCCCAACTATATGAACATAGACTGATTTAACATCCTTTATGTACATTGGAGCTAAAAAAGGACCATCATTCCAAAAGGTAGAATCTGTCTTAAGTCTATGGGGAATTGAATGAGCATGACATGTTGTTCGTGTTCCATGTTAGTGTTGCTGTGAACCATGAGTGTTCAATTGCTAAGAATGACGGCCCTGATGCCATGTAAGCTCCGATAAATTGAATCTTTACAACTTACCAAGTATCAGATTCAGAGGGAGGCAAGGGTTTGGGGGTGGGGGTAGTGAACATATATTTGTTTTATATTTTTGTGATTATATGGTTTCGCATCAATTGTACCAATAGCTAGTTATCTGGTATGCAGTAGAACAGAAGCATCACCTAGGACTTATGTCCATCCGCTTATACTAGCGCAAAATCAACTAGTGTCAGAGATCAAGTTAGAAAACAAAAAGTTCTGGAGTGATATAAAATTGATGTTTCTTGTGTTTTTATGCCAATCCACTAAACAAGAACATTATTGGCAGTAAGAGTGTGATGCATTGACTGTTTGGTTGCTGTTATATGATGTTACTTTAGATGGAACTGGAAATTGAGGAACTAAGGAGACAAAGAGATCTTGCACAGTTACAGGTTGAAGAGCTAAGTCGTAAACTTCAAGAAGAACCAAAGGTTTCCTCTCTTTCTACATGTGCTTATTTTTTGAAGGTTGAAATTATGACCCATTTAACAAATGAATGGGTCGACTTGGGTATTGTATTACAGTATATGTTATTGCAAAAATGGCTAAAAGTAAACAAATTAACTTCAACGGAATCCTGTCAAATCTGTCATTCAGGTCAAAGGTGCCCAAACAGTATTTACTTATCCATAAAACCTCATACATAAGATTATTATTTATTTATTTATAAAAGAACAGAACTGTTGTACAACAAGCTTTGGATGACCCACCCTTAAAGATAAATCTTTACCCAAACTGACTCATCTGTAACTAAATTAGTTGAATTAGACCAGTCAAATATTCTTGTTGGTTTTTGTTTCAGGGTGTTGGAAACAATGATAATAAAGTTCTTGTTCTTGCAGCTACAAATACTCCATATTCATTAGATCGGGTAACATTTTTTCGACATTAAATGGTTTTTTTTTTTTTTTTTTTTTTTCCACTTGTATTGTTAGCACTGATAACAGAAAGTGAATCACAGGCCATTAGGCGAAGATTTGACAAGAGGATTTATATTCCTCTACCCGATGTCAAGGCTATGCAGCACATGTTCAAGGTAACAAACTAACAATATAATGTAGAATAGTCTTGCTTATACATTCTATTTTAAAATTAGTTTAGTGTTATATTGTTATTTAAAAAAAATTGATGGGCATCTGAGTAATTTTGTCTCTGTCGCTAAATTGATGAAAATAGGTACACCTTGGAGATACGCCTCACAGTCTAACTGATCGTGACTTTGAACAATTGAGGTATAAAACAGAAGGCTTTTCTGGTTCAGATATTGCAGTTTGTGTAAGTGTCCATGTTCAGGAATTTGTTTTGTGGTTTTTCTTTTTGTGATTTTTTTTATCGGATGGCAAAACGGGCGAGGCGGGTAAGATGTCAAAACGGGTCGGCTTCGATCTGCACACAAAACACTTTTCGTTTACTTAATCCATTAGCCATGCCATTGCCAAAGTAGTCTTACTTTTTTAATATGGAAATTTAGGAGGTTTGAGCATAAGTAAAAAACCTTATCTTTTCTTTGGTCAATAGGTAAATGAGGTATTGTTTGAACCTGTACGTAAAACACAAGATGCTATGTTTTTCATCAATACATCAGATGACACATGGGTTCCATGTGGACCCCGACATCTGGGTGCCATTGAGATCAGTATGCAAGATCTAGCAACACAAGGGCAAGAATCAAAGGTCTGTAAATTTAAGTGTGAACTAATATATTCTTTATAACCACCTTCATGATTCTCAAAACTGAAACCAGCATTATGATATTTATCAGATTACTCCACCACCAATATCAAGAAGGGATTTTGACAAAGTGTTGGCACGACAAAAGCCTACTGTACGGAATAAAGCTAGGAACCCCACGACATTCACATTTCTTGGAGTTGGTCAATTTGGAAGAAGACGATGTGGCCATTGGAGATTGGGAAGACACATTTTCTTGAACAAAATGCTATCTCAAAATAGTATTAAATATATAAGGCGCAAAGATTGTGTAGATTTTTGACGACTCTATGTTCATGGATTATAATATATGGAACCTGTGAATGGCAGGACTTTAACAAAGCTTTAAATGTGTGCTAACTATAAGAAAAACTGTGTTATTCATCATTTCTTAGTGTTTGTGGTTTTACATTTGTGTTTATGTGATGAAGTGCTAACCTTGCTGCTAACCTTAGTACTGCTGCTCGGGTATTTTTACTACTGCTTGCGAGTTCTTTGAACTACTGCTCGACATATGAGACACTACTGCTGCCCTTTGTGATTTTCCTGCTGCTCATGGTTATTGGTTTATGCTGTTGAGATATGATGTGGTTTCATGCAATGTCAAAGTCAAATATTTGCATGGTGATTTTGGACTTTGGACAGTGGAAAGCAAGAAAGCAAAACTTGGAGTACGCAATATTTATTTGTTTTGTATTTTTTTGGGCAACTTTTCCAAAAAATACAAAAGTTGCCCAACTATACCAGCAGGAACTACATACCTGCCAGCAGGAACCAACTATACTAACAGCAGAAATGAAATAACTTCTATTTTAATAATTCCTGTGGGTATACTTGGGCAACTTTTGTATTTTTTGGGCAACTTTTTCAAAAAATACAAAAGTTGCCCAAAAAATACAAAAGTTATTTGGCAACTTTTGTATTTTTGGGCAACTTTTCCTAAAAATACAAAAGTTGCCCAACTATACCAGCAGGAACTACATACCTGCAAGCAGGAACCAACTATACTAACAACATGATGCGTGGTTTTGCAACCTTACAACAGGTTTTACCTCTCGAGGGATCTCAAGAGGCTTACAACCCCACCAGGCAGTGTACCTGACCGATGTAGTATAGTGTAGTGGTAAGTACGGGGGATTGATCGTTCTCCACAGGGAATAGTGTTCGTTAGGTATGAAAAACTACTCTAATAGGTCTAAGGGTGAGAGAAGATTCTTTTTATGTTTTTATATTTTTTATGAAAGCAAGTAAAATCTCGGGTTTGAAAGAGTGGGCAGAATTAGTTGCTAGTCAACTAACCCAAGTTACTACGAATTGCAAATAAAATAAAATAACAGAAAATGAAAAGGTGGTAAAACTTATGTAGAGAGAAATGTGTTTACTTAGATTTCCTTACTCCCTAACTATCTTTTACCGGTTGATTAGTGTGTATTAGTTGCGTGGATGACGGGTGTATTCCTTAATACCATTCGTGGGGTGGCGTACGTACTTCCCCAACTCTATGAACTCCTACTTCACTCCTATGTCGAGCCGGATAGGAAGCTCCTAACATGGGATCACTAGAATTCGCTCATGCATTAAATACAACCATAAAAACCTTTAGTACGCATTGGTTCATGTTTCTTAAGACGTTCAAGCAAGTTACCGAATAGGAAGTTAGCCAGTTTTCTTAAGCCTAACATAGATAAACAATCATCCAATACAACTAATAACACACTAATAACCAATAATCAATAGCTAGGTTTCATTAGATCTAAGCAAACACAAGATAAATCTAGCCTAGCATGTTAAACAAAAGACAAGAACAAGATAGAATCAAACAACACATAGACATATTGAATGATTAATTGATAACTTATCTTCAATGTAACATGGAAGATCTCAAGGCAAAAAGCATTGAAAAAGCTGCTAAATTCGTCTTAGGGTTTTCACACACAAAGTTCCACAATAAGTTCCACACTAATGACAAAAAATTGCAAAACTATATATAGACTTTCAGATCTGACGGCGTCACGTTATGGAGTGTGACGCCGTCACCTCGCCGCTTTTAGGGTTCCCGGATGGCCTTCTTGACGCCGTCCCTCTTTAGCTCTCCAAAATCCGTTCTGGCTTATCAAGGCTTGACGCCGTCAGAATTAGGCGTGACGCCGTCCCTCTTTAAATTAAGCCGTGACGACCTTGATCACTCCAAAGGGTGACGCCGTCAGAATTCCCATGCAAATTTCTCTGGCTTATCATGAGTAATTTTCACATCCACCTTTTTCTTGCCAAGCCATGACGCCGTCTGGGGAAAATCCTGACGCCGTCAAAGGTAACTTTTAGCCGATTTTGAGACTTTGTCGTTTTCTTCACTTTTATGCTCCAAAAACGTCCAAAATGCTTCCTTTTCCAGATTTCTTCTCCAAAGTACCTAAAATGACAAAAGGAACGATTTAGGGCAATATTTGATCAAATAAATACGATTTAGGGCTTAAATGACCCCCTAAAAGCGGTACACTTTTCGCTTCATCAAATACCCTTACACTTGAGATTTGCTTGTCCTCAAGCAAATGCGCTTTTATTCTAATCAAAATATAAGTTAGGGGTCATTTAATGCTAATATAAAAGTAATTACAACAAATATTCGTTCTACTTTAATCATAATAAGCACGGAGATTACAAACTAGCACCTCACAAGTAGTGTTTAGATACTCACATCTCTCAAGTGTCATCAAAATAAATCTCATAAATGAAAACGGATAATATCTCTCACTACCTGTCATAGCAAATAGATTACCATAGGCTTGGGAAAGGATCAAAAACCTCCTCCACTAGGCGTAAGCACCTAAGATAAACTATCAAAGAGGGCTTTTAAACGGGTTATAATGTTAGGTGTAGGGAAAAGGAAAACACGGTTTTGTTGGATAAAGGATATTTTACTGGAGGCGAGTTAAAGATCTTGATCGATTACATGTACTATACAATGTTGCTAAGCCAAGACTCGACTCAATCTTAAGCTAAAAACAAAATAACAAAAACATAAAATAAATATAAAATAAAACGGGATGGTATTCCGTATGTTTTTTCTACTTTTCTTTTTCTCATTCTTTTTTTTGTATTTTTCTTGATTTTTTTTTTTTTTTTTTTTTCATACACTTTTGCCCTACCATCCAAAATAATACATCATAGGGGCATTGCATTCCCATTACACTTGAACTTTTACATAACTTTACAAATACTATTCTAATGACTCGAATTAAGATAATTGAAAAACTTGGAGTACTTTTAAAATATTTAGCACATATGGGGGTAATAAATGATGTTCTTCCCCATTACTCCATTACACTAGTACTTTACCCACGAGTCCCAATCGTCCCAAAAGAATATGTACAAGGATATGACTCGACTTAGCAACCATGTGATCAATTAGATAATTAACTTGGGGTTTAAACAAATGTTGTAACAATAATGCACTAAAAATGAGTGCATACAAGATAGGCTAAGGCGATTTGGGTGTACATTTTAGTGGGGTGTAAACAAATTCTTCCTTTAAGTAAAATGCTTAAAGGTCGAAACGAAAAGATAGGCTCTGAGGGGTGTATTAGGGGTATCGTGTACTATAAATGAGTACAACGCAAAGGGTGTGGGAGAATTACTTGACTAATGTAGCCAAAGTAATTATAACAAAAACACAGGTGTAAAACAATGGGTTAATCCTAATGCCTCTTATCATGTAGTAAATCTAACTACACGAATGTAGTCTCACTTGTGGCCTCGGAATGGTCCTAACACAAGTTCTAGAATCTAAGTGCTACCGGTACACACATCATAGCATAAATGCTTTTCCTACCAATTCTAGGGGCGAACCTCACATATTTGGGGGTGGAAAATTTTTATAGTGGTACGGTTTTTTGTGCTAGTCATATAACTCCTATCCGTGAGACGCTCATTAAGATCAAAGTTTCACTCCTAAATGTTGTAAAAAATTTTAAATTTGGCACTAAAATTACCCTAACAGGTATTTATCTCAGTTTTATTACACATCTACTATTAAACAACAAAAATCAAGCGTAATAGCATTCTCTAATCGTACTTTTACCCCCCCCCCCTTACACTTAAGATGAACATTGTCCCCAATGTTCAAATAACAAGATGTAAAAGTATAAAGTAAAAGAATGAAATCAAATACTCCCCTGATTCGCTCGGTGGATAATGAAGTAACACGGTTAGATCTTCTTCCAAAGTAATGTTGAAGCTCCATGACTAATGCATCGCCATAAGCTTGATCCAACAAACATTTCCTTGTCCAAAATAACCTGTTAAACCTGAGAAAACACGAAAACCTGCATAACATCGGCGGGATAAACTCTATATATAAGGATATAATGCTTGTGGAATGATAGTTTTGCAGATTCCTGGAGATTATAAGTTATAGATTTAATAAAAACTTTTTATGAAAACAAAACTTTCAAAAATTTTCAGAAAATTAAACCTGACGCCGTCAGGTTGTAAATCCTGACGCCGTCAGAAATGATCTGACAGAATTCTCATGTTACGTTTCCGGAAATTTTTTTTGGAAAAACCTATACCTTACTTCCTGGAATTCCTGCAAAACATCATTATGACTCGATACAAGCATTTGACTCAAACAAATACTAATATGTATGTTAATTTATTATTATTACGATTCATGTTTATTTGTTCTAATAAACCGGTTTGGATTTCCCTTACACTTAACTTTTGCAAAATACCTTTATATGTAGTTAAGACGAAGTTAAAAACAAGATAAAGCATTTTCACAATTTACTTTTGAACATGAATCAATAAAAATAAAAATTAAACACACATACGGAAACAAATAAAATCAAACAAACAAATAAATAAACACACAAAGCAAATAAAGCTTGGGTTGCCTCCCAAGAAGCGCTTGTTTTTGTTCGAGTCACGAGCCTGACTCTACCCTTATTTAACGGAAATAGGGGAGGTTTTCCCTACACTTTGGATTAAGTGTGGGTGAAAGTAGCGATACACACCCTTAGGGTAGAAATATGCCACGTGAGGAAAGAGTGACGGGTGAATTATATGCTCAAAGGTGCGGGATCCTATCATCATAACCTTACCTAATTCAATTGGGTTAGTAGGCGGATGAAGATTTTCTCCTAGAAAGGGATCATCTTCTATCAACTTCGAGAGACTCCAAGTTGAGAATCCACTTTGACCTAATAAACCCGGTTTAAACCCATAATGTTTCTTGTGATCAATCATAAATGGGTGATGTAAGTATGTAAGGTCATGGTTCACTCCTGTGTTAGCTTCCTCACTACAAGGCTTAATGTCTACTACCTTAAACTTAAGACTACCCGGACTATATGTTTTGATGGGTGGATCGGGACCTAATTCAATTCCTAAATTTTCATCCAAGGATGGAAGATTAGGTAACGGTTTTGGTTGAGGCTCCGGTTCATCAAAACTAGGAACTTCCATAGAACTAAAAGAAAGGTTATGACTACAAGTATTCAAACCTATATCCTCTAGTTGTGTTTGGTCCAAGGGTTCTACCTCTATTGGGGTTCCTATAGTCTCTTCTACATCTTCTGGGTAAGTCACGGGTGGTGTGTGTGCCTCAAATGATGGTAGGACTTGTGGGGTACTTGGTTTGGTGAAATCTATCCCACTCATGCAACTAGGTAGTTCAACACTAACCATCTCACAATCTTGGTTTGATTCTAAGTCCATGTTCTTAGAAACTAGGTCTCTTTGCTCATACGAATCCACCAATTCGTTCCACTTATGGGTCATGGTTAGGAAGCTTTCCTCAAAATTCATCCAAAGGGCCTGACTAAAAGGAATTGATCCAGATAATGCTTGTCTAATAGAAATCTCACATGCATAGAATTCATTAAACCCATCTAACCTTACCCCTAACTCCTTTTGGAAATCACAAAGATCACACAAAAATTCATAGGAATGATAGGAAACAAATCTATTGGTGAAATATAATTGTTCCCCTATTGACAATGATCTAAATGGAATTTCATCCATCATAGTGACAAATGAAAATGGTTTTACAAACAAAGGGCACAAAGAAAAAGATAGACTAAAGAAATCCTAGAAAAATAAAATAAAAATCTCACTAGAAAGGAATCTAGTGAGTAGACCTATAAAATAAAAAATTCAACCTAAACAATAACTATTCCCCGGCAGCGGCGCCAAAAACTTGATGCGTGGTTTTGCAACCTTACAACAGGTTTTACCTCTCGAGGGATCTCAAGAGGCTTACAACCCCACCAGGCAGTGTACCTGACCGATGTAGTATAGTGTAGTGGTAAGTACGGGGGATTGATCGTTCTCCACAGGGAATAGTGTTCGTTAGGTATGAAAAACTACTCTAATAGGTCTAAGGGTGAGAGAAGATTCTTTTTATGTTTTTATATTTTTTATGAAAGCAAGTAAAATCTCGGGTTTGAAAGAGTGGGCGGAATTAGTTGCTAGTCAACTAACCCAAGTTACTACGAATTGCAAATAAAATAAAATAACAGAAAATGAAAAGGTGGTAAAACTTATGTAGAGAGAAATGTGTTTACTTAGATTTCCTTACTCCCTAACTATCTTTTACCGGTTGATTAGTGTGTATTAGTTGCGTGGATGACGGGTGTATTCCTTAATACCATTCGTGGGGTGGCGTACGTACTTCCCCAACTCTATGAACTCCTACTTCACTCCTATGTCGAGCCGGCTAGGAAGCTCCTAACATGGGATCACTAGAATTCGCTCATGCATTAAATACAACCATAAAAACCTTTAGTACGCATTGGTTCATGTTTCTTAAGACGTTCAAGCAAGTTACCGAATAGGAAGTTAGCCAGTTTTCTTAAGCCTAACATAGATAAACAATCATCCAATACAACTAATAACACACTAATAACCAATAATCAATAGCTAGGTTTCATTAGATCTAAGCAAACACAAGATAAATCTAGCCAAGCATGTTAAACAAAAGACAAGAACAAGATAGAATCAAACAACACATAGACATATTGAATGATTAATTGATAACTTATCTTCAATGTAACATGGAAGATCTCAAGGCAAAAAGCCTTGAAAAAGCTGCTAAATTCGTCTTAGGGTTTTCACACACAAAGTTCCACAATAAGTTCCACACTAATGACAAAAAATTGCAAAACTATATATAGACTTTCAGATCTGACGGCGTCACGTTATGGAGTGTGACGCCGTCACCTCGCCGCTTTTAGGGTTCCCGGATGGCCTTCTTGACGCCGTCCCTCTTTAGCTCTCCAAAATCCGTTCTGGCTTATCAAGGCTTGACGCCGTCAGAATTAGGCGTGACGCCGTCCCTCTTTAAATTAAGCCGTGACGACCTTGATCACTCCAAAGGGTGACGCCGTCAGAATTCCCATGCAAATTTCTCTGGCTTATCATGAGTAATTTTCACATCCACCTTTTTCTTGCCAAGCCATGACGCCGTCTGGGGAAAATCCTGACGCCGTCAAAGGTAACTTTTAGCCGATTTTGAGACTTTGTCGTTTTCTTCACTTTTATGCTCCAAAAACGTCCAAAATGCTTCCTTTTCCAGATTTCTTCTCCAAAGTACCTAAAATGACAAAAGGAACGATTTAGGGCAATATTTGATCAAATAAATACGATTTAGGGCTTAAATGACCCCCTAAAAGCGGTACACTTTTCGCTTCATCAGGAACCAACTATACTAACAGCAGAAATGAAATAACTTCTATTTTAATAATGTGGGTATACTTGGGCAACTTTTGTATTTTTTGGGCAACTTTTCCAAAAAATATACTAACAGCAGAAATGAAATAACTTGTATTTTAATAATGTGGATAAGATCTGTAAAAATCGGCAAACCACAAGGACGATTTATGTAATTAACTCACAATTTAATGTAAGCCTAGTGTGAAAAATATAACATTTTGGAGTTTATATACCAAGATTAACACACAAAAATTTGGTTTCATAATATCAAGTATCTACAACACATGTTCATTACAACTTGAGTTGAATCAATACAAGCTTATATATAGTCTGGTCAATACAAATCTAGGGACTCAAGGACCCTGCGAGCTTGGATGTGAAGAGTCGTGAGTCTTTGCTCAGGATCAAGAGTCGAACCAAATTGACTGGCAGCCCATATTAAGGAAGCTGATTTCTCACCTAGGAGATGCCTTATGTCCTCATGTATGGCTGCCATCGGTGCTCCTTCCTTCCCGTTTACATGCCCAACCAGTAACAACAAGAACTCTCCACATTTCATCCTCATAAGAACATATTTATGTCATTATGTATGTCTTCTACTTGCATACTTTCATATGAATGTCGCAGACTCAAATATAAGTGACAAACCACAATTGCAAGCAAAAGCAACACAAGTTGCAAGTTCATTACGTGTGGGCAATTCTTAAAAATGTTACTAAAGTACATTTCTTGGCAAACCTATACATAACTTGCACTAACTTCATCAACTCACACCCTATAAACCTAATAAACATTCCGTTCATCCAACTCCTCCCCACTTACAGTCGAACTACTACATCTAATCAAGTTAAGACGCCTATACCCAATATCAGTTCATTGCATCGTGTCTTGGGGCAGCCCGCGGGGCTGATGCTTTAAACCACGAAAACTGTTTGATGCCCTGTTTTAGAATTCTTGGGCGTCCAAATCCGGCTTTGATGGATACTCTATGCCTTGAAGGGCGGGCATTCGTCGCAAGTCTTCATCACAGTACGCAGGAATAAACCAATACCTTTGTACTGTTCCAAATACCTGAAAAAGCGATAAATAATACCAGTATAAGTTGATGATAATGAACAAAAAAGGTGTATTTTACACATTTGACAAGTCGAGTGTAATGCTAAATTTACATTGGATGGATGACTATAATACGATTGCAGTCTTAAGTATGTATGGTTCATACTTCTACATTTGTGGTTCTGATTGTAAAATGGTTAACTTTTCAAAGTCAAACACTCAAACATTGACTCTTCTATGAAACTACCTTTTAAAAGCAGAATTTTTAGTACACCAAAAAACTAAAACATAATGATGTTTTCTGTCCCACAAAAATTGCAATATAAATTGAAAGTAATGTTTGTCTATTAACAATATCTCTTACACGCTTCTATAATGACAACCAATCCAGATTGGAATAACAGCAAAAAATTATATACCCATAAGGGGATGGTACCTGTTCAAAGTTCCTCTGAGGACCATTTGTTTTTGTTTAAACGATCAACAAACTGAAACATTGATCCCCCTCCAAAACGACTGGAACTCACAACTTAAGGTTGCACAGATCCATTTTTAGTAACTTTATGGATGTAAACTTGCGAAAGCAAGAACGGAATACCTCAATTGTTGTGGTATTACCAGACACCAACGATATGTGCATGATTAGAAACCCGAAAACGCTTAAAGCAAAAGCCAAATTCAACACTGCAAAACAATAGAAGGGTTACATAAGTAAACATGGTAATCAGAAACTAGAGGGTATGAAAGATCATAAAAAAGGGATTCATTCGATATACCAAAAGCGAGATCAACGGAACTAAAAACAAGAGTTGACGAATGGAACTAAAAACAAGAGTTGCACAACTAAAGCCTACAATTGAGCACCATATAAATAATTTTTTAAACCATTGAAGATAAGTTCTCGGCCATCAATACCTTGCAAGTGTTGACGAATGAAAACAATAATCAACAACAACGAAAACGAAAGAATCTGCTCAATCCACCTCGATACTTGCTGCAAATCATACCTCTGTTGATTAGACGAATCACTACTATTATTATTACTCCCCTCACCACCACTCCTACCATCCACGTCACTAGAATCAACCACTTCCCTCTCTCCGCCAACACCACCATCTCCACCAACAACCCTCGATTCCCACCATCCCCACCATCTTCCTCCTCTTGCTCTCCATCCCCGATTATCCGTATCGAAACCTCCCCTTCATTATTACCCCCATCACTACTACCACGACTACTTCCGGAATCACTCAAACTATGATTACGACTATGCGAAATCAAACTCTCCGATTCACGAATATCGTTACTTGACCTGGGTTGTAAAACACCAGAGTACTCAAAGAAAGTAGTTACAGGCGCTTGTAAAAAATGAACTATAGGAAACGAATTCGACGTAGACGAAACTGTATCAGAATTCGCAGTATCAACAGCAGCACCTATTGTTTCCATCAATTACTATTTATATAAATAAAAAACGCAACTTTCAAACTCTTAACACAATCTTCAACCTACAAACTATACAACACTAATTCAAATTGATCAAAACGCATATGAAAATAGCTCGAACGAATTCAAACCTTAATTATCAATATTCTCGCTAACAAATATAACCAAACACATAAAAAAAGCTGGAAAAGCTTTCGCACTATACGAAACCCTAACCGTCACCTTAATTAACAATACTCAAGCTAACAAATTAATCAAAACAAATACTAAAAGCTTAAACTACAAGCTCTTAATACAACCGTTGATCTAACAAACTCTACAATTGATGGAAACACATACTCGAAAACTGTACGGACAATACGAAACCCTAACTTTTTAGAAGTTGGTTAAACAAGAGTGATGAAATATAGAAAATAGGAGTTGTAATTGATAATAATGGTGGTGATGGGGTTTCGGCTATGGAGGGATTCCGGTGGGGAGGGAGTTGTGGTAGTGTTAGATCTGAAATGGATCTGTGTTTGTGTGTTTGTGTTATAAAGAAAGAGAGGTATAGATAAACAGTGCATAAGTATAATATGTAAAATGACTAAAAAACCATCTGCTCAATATACGGTTGCCCAATAAATAGAAAGTTGCCCAAAAAATACTACGGACACGTGTCACCTTCTGATGCAAGCCGCCGAATTATACGAGTTGCCCTGGTCTAAGGGGAGAATTTTGTGAGATCGGGTCGGATAGTCTTAGCACTTGGGCAACCGGGGTATTTTAATAATTATCCCTAAAATGAACTCGTAAATGAATAAATGAATGGAACCAATGTGTAACGTGATATATAGATGTAAAAACGTAACCTAGCCTTCCATATAGGAGGCGTATGTATGTAATTCATAAAATAAATAAGTAAATACGTATGTATAAAATAACATATATATATATATATATATATATATATATATATATATATATATATATATATATCTATATATGTATATGTATATATATATATGTATATATATATATATGTATATATATATATATATGTATATATATATATATGTATATATATATATAATATACATATATATATACATATACATATATATATATATTTACATACATATATATATATATATATACATACATATATATATATATATATATACATATGTATATATATATATATATATATATATATATATATATATATATATATGTATATATATGATTCGAATAATAAGAGGAATGCATGAAATGAATGGTGTTCGAATTAGTGATGAGTTCAAGAGGTGTTTAAAGGACTTACAATGCTAAAGAAAGGAGTTTTACATTGATTTGATCAAAGGGGAACTCAAATGGGACTTATACGTAGGTTATGGAATTCAAATGAGTGGAATCCTTCCTTGGCCTTCTCGAACTAAATTTCCAGGAGAGTTTAGGATGGGTTGAGAGTGTTTTAGAGTGTGTGTGAGTAAGGAAAAATAGGAAATGTATACGTTTTGTTAGTAACGAGAGATGCATGTATACGAACGATTTATATGAAGCAAGTGGCACAAGTTGAGTTATATTCTATTATGGCAAGAGGGGGAAGATAAGGGAATATATTCCCTGCATTTATGAGCCTAGGGGAGGGCTAGAATTCATGGGTAAAGCTTAGAAACAAAAATAGAAAATGTTTGTGTATATATGTGTATCGTACGTATTGATCAAAGGTCCAAAATGAAATTCTAACGTGTGATATTGTGAGATATTGAGAGAAAACAAGTTTACATACTTAAAACATGATTTAGACAGTCAATGCCTTGGGTAGAAATCGTTTTTAAGTAAAATGATTCAAATTGAGAAATTAATCATACGGTTTGAAAATGTGGTGACTAACGTTTACTTTGGCCTTGGTTTAGGGATCATACGTGTGAGATAGGACTTGAAACTTGGCAACCTATTAGATTGAGGTACAAAGAAACAGGAGAGGCAAAAATATGTAGGTCCTATGTATCGAATTCAAAAATGGTGAGGGCAAAGCTAATGAGTTTAGATCGACAGAATTCGTAATGAAACATATTCTACGTGTTGAAATGGGTTGAATGAATAGTAATGGGCTATAGTTTTAGGCTTAGTAATAGTGTTAAGGTCCGTTGGTTTTATATTGAGTATGTTGGGTTATCCGTGGTCCGTTTGTGAGCTCGTTCCAGTGTTTTGAGAATTAATGTAACATAAGAAACAAAATTTCAAAATTTTCTCGTAAAAATGGTTAAGTGAACAGTAACTGATAATTAATACTAGATTAACGTTTACAAATCACTGGTCAAAATTACAGGTTGCTATAGTACCTACCCCTTATTTTTGAATCTCGTCCCGAGATTCAGTCTGCGTTAACTCTTAAAAGATGCTAACGAATAGTCGATGTGTGCTACTTAAAGAAATTAAGTAAAACTTAGGCATCTAGGGTAGAATATGGTTGTTAAGGAAAATAATGGGGGTGTCTATCGCGAATTTGGTTCTCACGCTCTCATGTATACTCCGGTTCTTCTGTATTTGTGAGTTTGTCGTCCATTCGGGTTTTTCGTTGAGATGTTGGAAAAATGTCTAGATATCTAAAGAGGGTCGGTAATGGGAGCAGTTTATCTTGTCTCAAAACTTGCTTTTGAATAAAGGTTGTTATTAGAAGTTTTTGAAAAGATGATTGTTCTCTTCATGACATGATTCTTCCTGAATTAGACATAGTTGATCAGGCTATGTATAATTGAGGACAAATGATGTGATGCTTAGTCCAGTCTAAGAAATGTTATGTTTCCTAAAAGTTTCAGATGGTGTTCAACGTATTGTTTATGTGAAATGACAACCTAAATATGTTTCCTAGGTAACAAGAGGTATCAGTTCGCACATCGGTGATAGATTAAAAACTTATGGGGCGGTAGCAAGTTAGCCTGAAATGAATTTCTAGGTCTCAGGATGGAATCTTATAGAATATTAATAGCCTATCATCTGGTCAGGAAGGGAAATACCCAAATTCCCAATGTGGTGGCAGTGTGTGGTTACGAAATAGTTACGATTATGGTACATGAAATGGAAAATGAAGTAGATAAAGATGACGATTATCATAAAGATAGAAAGGATAAAGGTTCATATGATAGGAAAGTATTCATTATACTTAGGTTACGTCATTGCACCGAAAGTAAAATACAAAAGGGATTACAACCCTAGAAGGCTTGAACTAAGACTTATTATTATAGCGGGAATTTATTCTTTCTTTGAGATCTTGTTGTCGTCCTTTGAGGTCCTACCGAGTTCCTTATTTTCTTATACTGGCCTTGTCGTTCTATTTGGTTTTCCTATTTGGGCATCGGTTTCTATAGTGTCCCCGCTTACCATATCCGAAACATATTATTCCTCCTGTCTCTAAGTTTGTACCAGTGGCTCTACAGTCTGTGGCCAGGTGCCCCACCTTCTGACAGTTGTGACCCTTCCCATCACACTTCTCGTTGTGGTGGTAGTTACAACTGTTACACCAGGGCAACTTCCCTGCATAACCCTTCCTTTCCCCTGACTCAGCTGTATAGACTTTGGCGAGCTTTTGTCGCTTGTTTAGGTTATTGTTGTGGCACTTGCAGTTGTTAAGAGTAGCAGTTTCTTTCTCATCTAGTTTTTTTTCCTAAGATCATATTCCTTGGGCGTGGTACCTTGTTTAACTTCTCGGTCCAGCAATATCTGAGTAATGGTGATGGCAGGTTCTGTCACTTTTCCTATATTCTTAAGGTGAACTGGATTGCAACTCGCGAAACTCTTATGGGTACACTTACAGGACACAGGTGTCTCTCTTACTCCCGACACCCTATTGTTGCTACTTGTATGAGCTACTGTGGTCATTTGGGTATCGATTACTACAACAACGATGTCATTTACCAATTTTTGGATTGTTCCAGGGGTCATGGTTGGGGTGGATGTGGTGGTTTCCTTTCTTGCGTGAGGTATTTTCTATTATTATCACAAGAAAACACAAATTCAGAGTCCTCATAATGACCATGTTAGAATAATCCGAGTAACAATGAAATGGTATACTAGTCCTAACAATACGGTCACAATGTGGTATCACAACCAACTGGGAGTCATAAAGTCACGATACTATCGTAAACAAATGATCATCTCTTGGTATAGAATTGCTAAGGGACAACCTGATTTATCATCTACAAAACTGAAGTTCAGCAACTTTCTCTACATTCATCAATTTCTTCTTGAAATATTCTCCATTATGACTTTGTAATTACATCTCTTGGTCTAGTAACACCCCTATTTTTAAAGAGTTTAACAGCGAAAGACTTAGAAGGGGTATTACTAGACGGATCATAGTTATAATCACAGAAAACGACTCAAAGAGACGTTTTATAAATCATTATCATTTATTTAGGAAAATGGTTGTAAACAGAGGATTTCAATATATCAAGATTTCTCATAAGTAAGTTTGACATAAATGATAATATTCATTTGACACCAAAATTCTTGGTTTAATGCCCTCTCCATGCCTTGAATGCTCCAAGCTATACCTGAGATAAACATGCTAAAAAGTGTCAACACAAAGGTTGGTGAGTTCGTAGAGTTTATAAGTAAAACAGTTGATTTCAATAGTTTCCATGTTTTAAATGAAAATAGGCTACGTTGCTATACGCCCGAAATGTAATAGTGGGTCATATAATATTCCCTGATCCTATAATAGCGATCAAATAATCTCCCCTGTACTAATAACAGCGGGTCAAGTATTACTCCCTGAACATATAATAACGATCAAATAATCTCCCCTGTACTAATAACAGCGGGTCAAGTATTACTCCCTGAACATATAATAACGATCAAATAATCTCCCCTGTACTAATAACAACGGGTCAAGTATTACTCCCTGAACATATAATAGCGATCAAATAATCTCCCCTGGACTAATAACAGCGGGTCAAGTATTACTCCCTGAACATATAATAACGATCAAATAATCTCCCCTGTACTAATAACAGAGGGTCAAGTATTACAAAAATGGGGCTATAACTCACGGCAATCCGTGAAAGTTTAGAGCATAAAAGTAAATGAAAATAGTTGAGCATGTATCTCCCCCAAAAGTATAAAACAAGTATTAAAAGAGTAAAGGTGGGGCTACGACTCACCTTGAATGTAACTGGCAAAAGTGAAATGCGAAATCAAATGAATATTAAGGAAAATACTCAAACACAGGACCTGGATTATATAATAAGGAAGTCTGAGAATTTGACGGTTTTGGCCTAATACGAATAATGGATGAAATGGTATCGGATGACGAAGTGGTTTGTGATGAGAATGAAGGATATGCTTAAAATGCTTGAAGTTCAAAAATAGTATATAATATTATCCTATTTTTATGGTATTTAAATCATAAATATTGTTTCCTCGAAAATGGTTTAAATAAAACGTTAAGTAAATCGTTACAAATCGTTAAATATAAATGTATACGTTATATAATAAACTTTGAACAAAATGAACTGAAATGCATGTGTAATGAATGAAATATGTATAAAATGTAAAATGAAAATGAGATAAAGTAAAGTTTACTATTAGTCCTTGCAGTTTTATCAAATTTACACTTTTGGCCCTAACGGTGTAATATTTGCACCGTTAGTCCTTAAAATATATATTTAGTCCAAAAGTTCTCAAAAATGTCATTTTAGACCTCAAAGTTATTATTTTATCATTAAATATACCAAAGTTACTGAAATTACACTTTATCTCCTATTTTTCCGATATGGACAGTTTTAGTCAGTGTTGCAAAACAGGGCCTACAAGGCCGATTAATCGCCGATTAGGCGCTACAAGGCCAACAACCTTTCCGATTTGTGTTAATCGGTCAAACAACTCGGTCAACCGTGGTCAACGACGGTTAATGACGGTCAACGGTGGCCAAGCTCGCCCGAAACCTTCAAACCTTGCTGAAAATACCCAAAACTCGTCGTAAAATTGTTAAATAAGTTATACTTGTTGTTTATATCTATTTTAAGATGTTTTTTTAAGAAAAATCTTGCCAGTAATACCTAAAATTTTCCGGAAATACTTAAAACTTTCCGGAAATAAATAAAACTTGTCGAAAATGCCAATCCGATTAATCACCGTTTAATCCCGCCTAGACCGATTACAAGCTACAGGGGGTCGACCGCCCGACTACCGATTCACGATTTTTGCAACCTTGGTTTTAGTCCCTGCGTTCGAAATTGTTTGCAAAAATGGTCCTTTTTGGTACAAAAAGTTTAGGAAAAAGTGGCCGAGACTTTGGCAAGCTTATTTAAGCTTAAGGAACTGCTTATCAACTACTTATAACACGTTTAGCTTATTTTTACGTAAATTGGCTTTTAAAAGGTCTTAACTTGGCCCGTTAAGAAAATACGATCCATGGGCTTTAGGGGTTAAATGGGCTTTTGTTTGGGCTTGACTTAGGATCACAAAAACATTGAAAAAAGGGCCGGACTCAATTGCTTATCAGAATAAGCAATAAAGTGATTATTGGGCTTTAAGCCCATGTAATGGTTATAAAAGAGTTTTAAAACTTTTGTGACTCATGTTTACTTTGCTCAATTTCGAATAGGTTTTAGGCCTTACGAGGGGAAACTCAAAACTAGTTTTAGGTTATTAGGACTATAAACAATCAGGAGAAACAAGAAAAATATCATGTCGTGTTTTAAAATATGTTTTAACGAATTGATTTCTAAACCGAGTTGAGACATGTAAATGAAAATGAAATATTGAAGAATATGATATAAAATGAACTCGTAAATGAATAAATGAATGAAACCAATGTGTAACGTGATATATAGATGTAAAAACATAACCTAGCCTTCCATATAGGAGGCGTATGTATGTAATTCTTAAAATAAATAAGTAAATACATATGTATAAAATAATATATATATATATATATATATATTATATATATATATATATATATATATATATATATATATATATATATATATATGATTTAAATAATAAGAGGAATGCATGAAATGAATGGTGTTCGAATTAGAGATGAGTTCAAGAGGTGTTTAAAGGACTTACAATGCTAAAGAAAGGAGTTTTACATTGATTTGATCAAAGGGGAACTCGAATGGGACTTATACGTAGGTTATGGAATTCGAATGAGTGGAATCCTTCCTTGGCCTTCTCGAACTGAATTTCCAGGAGAGTTTAGGATGGGTTGAGAGTGTTTTAGAGTGTGTGTGAGTGAGGAAAAATCAGGAAATGTATACATTTGGTTTGTACTGAGAGATGCATGTATACGAACGATTTATATGAATCAAGTGGCACAAGTTTAGTTACATTCTATCATGGCGGGAGGGGGAAGATAAAGGAATATATTCCCTGCATTTATGAGCCTAGGGGAGGGCTAGAATTCATGGGGAAAGCTTAGAAACGAAAATAGAAAACGTTTGTGTATATATGTGTATCGTACGTATTGATCAAAGGTCCAAAATGAAATTCTAACGTGTTATATTGTGAGATATTGAGAGAAAACAAGTTTACATACTTAAAACATGATTTAGAAAGTCAATGCCTTGGGTAGAAATCATTTTTAAGTAAAATGGATCATATTGAGAAATTAATGATACGGTTTGAAATTGTGGTAACTAACGTTTACTTTTGCCTTGGTTTAGGGATTATACGTGTGAGATAGGACTTGAAACTTGGCAACCTATTAGATTGAGGTACAAAAAAATAGGAGAGGCAAAAATATGTAGGTCCTATGTATCGAATTCGAAAATGGTGAGGGCAAAGCTAATGAGTTTAGATCGACAGAATTCGTAATGAAAAATATTCTAAGTATTGAAATGGGTTGAATGAATAGTAATGGGTTATAGTTTTGGGCTTAGGAATAGTGTTAAGGTCCGTTAGGTATATATTGAGTGTGTTGGGTTATCCATGGTCCGTGTGTGAGCTCGTTCCAATGTTTTGAGAATTAACGTAACATAAGAAACAAAATTTCAAATTTTGATCGTAAAAATGGTGAAGTGAACAGTAACTGATAATTAATACTAGATTAATGTATACAAATCACTGGTCAAATTTACAGGTTGCTACAATTGGGCTTATTAGCCCACTCGGTAAAATATATATGTTTTTAAAGTGGTTCGAGTAGCATTTGGTTTGGGATTTTTAAAGAGCTTATAAGAGCTTATCATGAGAAACTCAAAATGTCAACTTGTTAAATGAGTTTGCAAAGAAATGATATGAACAATAAAAATGCAATGGTGTGTGTTTGATTCGTTTTAACGTGGCCAATCCTTAGTCGAGTTTAACATGTTTATAAGAATATGGAAATGACATAAATATGAGTTATGGTTTATACGGTTTGATATATCAACAAAATGGAATTCGATAAGGTATAAAACGAATAAGTAAGTGTCGTTTGATGATGCAACTTGATATCCTAGCCATCCATGAAGGAGCTCGTATGTATGAAACGTAAAAATAAATAAAAGAAAGCGTAAAATGCAATAAGAAGTAATATACGATCGAAATAAATAATAGGACAATGCATGGTGAAATAAAAAGGTATAGAACGAGTAGGAAAGAGTTGAGGAGGAATTACAACACCTCTTAAGGTGGAGTTATACGTTCGAAAGGGGCTAGAACACGGTTAGGATTTAGGTATCACGCTAGATGTAACACCCCCGTTTTCGATATTCGCAGCGGAAATATAAGTTGGGGTGCTACTTCACAGTTCACAGTCATGATAATAGAAAACGACTCGAAAAGAGACGTTTTTAGATAAAATTGTTATCATTCATTTATATCAGAGTTACAATATGCAGGTCCCAGTAGAAGATTCTGAAATACATTAATGAAAATACGTTATTTGTTGAATGATAACATATTAGACAGTCCATAGCCAATCCCGTGCCATGCCATGCTTCCCATAACCTGAGAATACATGCTAAAATGTCAACACAAAGGTTGAGTGAATCCATAGCGTTTAACGTTAAATAAGTTTGAACACAAGCCAGATAGAAAGTAAATCGGTTATATCGCAGTTCATTATATATTGCTCTAAGTCTCATGAACTCAAATGATAACGGGGTGTGTGTGTGTGTGTGTGTGTGTGTGATATCATAAAATGATATAAATAATGGTGTATTTGGTTATCAATCCGGCTAGCACAAAGTCTATCCATCCGGCTAACACAAATAAGGTGCATTTGGCTATCAATCCGGCTAGCACAAAGTCTATCCATCCGGCTAACACAAATGGGATGTCTTAGGCAATATTAATCAGGAAATCATACAGAAAAATACTTATGTTCGGGTTTGTAGCATGTATCTCCCCACATATTTAGAAAAACGTATATAAAAAGTGGGACTATGAACTCACCTGAGCAGTCTGGATGGAAAACAAAATGACAGAAAGTTGATAAACGTCTCCGGACACGAAACCTGGGTTGTTATGTCAATATTTAGTAATCATTTCAGATGATTATAGGTTCTTTTATTCGTTTCGTTTCGTTATGTTGTTTTCTGTTTATTCGTTTGTTTGTTGATTCGTTAAATATAGCTTTCGTTAGTTTAATACTTCGCTTGTTCGTTCGTTAGTTTGTCAATAAACGTATTATGTTAATATTAGATCGGAAAATAAAAATAGAAATGATGAAAATATTAGTTAAGAAAAGTTATACTTTTATCCCTAAAGTTTGGTCAAATGACAGTTTACACCCTGGACTTTTGGAAAATGACAGTTTTCACCCTTAAGTTTCAAAAATAACATTTTCTACCCTTTTTATTTAGTTTTGTCAAAAATGGCCCTTGAGTTAGAATATTCACAAAATCAGCCCAAGTAAAACTATTATTAATCAAAAATGATACTCATGACATATGTGATTTTGGAAGAGTTTTAGACTCGATTATCTTAATGAAAATTGGATCATTTGACGAGCTCTCTGATCCTATGAAAAGTTTGCTGGGTCAACTTAAAACATACCTGGTTTCGTTATTTATAAAAATCATTTGATAATAGAAATAAATACTCAAAGTCGATCGGGTGAAAAGGTTTTTAATCAAATCTGGAAATGGGTTTTAAATCTTAGCGATAGGGCAACTTTAAAGGTTAATAACTTTTGAACCGATCGACTATTTTACGGAGTTCTTCTTTCTAAAATAAGCTCACTAGGTAAACTTTGACAGGCCAAAAATATAGAATTTTTAAAGGTCTCATAAGTGTCGAAAATCTGGTCAGAAGTTGGGTGTTTGGTCGATAGAAACTAAAACAATTAACTGGAAGTATTTAGTTTTCTCTTCTAGCGATTTTGGGCAAAATTTAAGACTCGATATCTTCTAGCTCGCTCAACCTTTTGACGAGATTCTTTTTCCTAATTAAAGTTTACTGGGTGAACTTTAAACATACCGAAAATTAGATTTTATAAAAGTCGTTTGTTGGTTTGTTTATGGGTTACAAGTTGGGTAATCTGGTCGAGTAATATTGAGATTAAATAACTGGAAATATCACTTTCTACATTTAGCGATATATGGCCATTTTTAGAACCCGATAACTAAATGAAAACTTAACCGTTTTCCATGATTCTTTTTCCTAATATAAGCTAGTTAGGTGAACTTTAGATTTACTAAAAATTAGAATTTATGGTGAACGTTTGGGTGTTGGTTTTTAGGTCGAAAGTTAGGGAGTTGGGGCGACAAAAACTGGAAATAATTAACTGAAAATCAACCCTTCTATTTTAGCGATATTGAGCAGATTTTGAAACTCAATAACTTTTTAAAAACTTAATCATTTTCCGAATTTCTTTCTCCTAAATAAAGTTCGCTAGGTGGACTGTACATATACCAAAAATTAGAAATTATAGTGATCGTTTAGGGGTTGGTTTAAAGATCAAAAGTTGGACTTGTGGGCTATTTTTGGTTTGAGTAGAAACACAGAAAAAGACCAGATAAGGGTTTTTGGTTTTTAAAACATTTGTAACTAAAATTTTATGTAGGGTATGATTATATTTGGTATGTTTTAACATATTTTACTGACCTTTGATTTACTTTAACAAAAATTCAAAAACCTAAGGGGCGTTTGTGGGTACTGTTCAATCAGACAAGGAAACCAAAAAGAAAACTTGTTGTTTTTAATTAGGTTTATATTTGAGAGTTATGTTTTAATGTTTTTTTTTAAGGATAACAACATAAATAAAACTGAAATAAGAAAGATTCGTAATACTTACTTAGGTTGT